>JAPSGF010000057.1:3878900-3901838 GCA_035772895.1 Perdix hodgsoniae | reverse complement strand
TCACCCTTTCTCAGCTCCAGGTGGGATTTTGCAGCATTGCAGCTGGTTTACGTGGTGGTCCGTGCCCTGTAAATCTGCATGCACCTCCGTGCTAGTTTTTTATCGATCCTCTCAAATGCGACGATGCCGGGGTGTCGGGGGGAATCTTGCAGCTCTCTGAAGCAGCTGCCAGCAGGCACTTCTTCCTATAGGATGGAAAGACACCGGCTCCGGTTTGGTTTGGCACATTCACAAAGCAGGGTTGCTGTGGGACTGACAGCAGCCCTGTGTGATCACTGGGGGAAGTCACGGATGCTACGGAATGTCACACAGGGTTGGAGGGGAAATCCTGGGCCATTGAGCTCTGCTTCCTGTTGTTGTGGTAACTGCTCCTGGCAGGAATCAAAGGAAAAGGCCGAGGGAAGCGTCCTGCAGGGCTGTCAGTGGTGCTGGCAGTGCCTCTGCCTGTTTCAGTCCCTGGGACTGTTATCGTGCCTTCGTGCCAAGAAATGACTGTGATTGAAACTTCATCAAGCACAGAATGCACGTCCCTCAAGGAAAAGAAACAAGGCAGATTTTTAGCCCTGCACCATGAATCTTAATTCTCCACGTATCTTAAATGTCCATGGTTTGAATAGCTTGTTTACCCACAGATGCTCTCCCAACAGGATTTACCAGGAGGGCTCAGAGGCAAGTGCTGCTGTTGTGGCCGTGGAAACGCACACCATACACAAACTAGAGGAAGGGATCGGTGAGTGGCTGCGAGGCGTGGGCACAGTCCTGCTTTGTGGGGCTTCCCTCTGGCTCTGCCCTTGCAGATGCTGTTCCCTGGGCTCTTGTTATGGATGCGGGTGCAGGGTCTGGGCGTGCTCTGGAATGAGAGAGCTGTGACTGCTTGGGCTGGGAGCTGAGATCCTGGCTGTCTTGCAGCGCGTGGTGAGGGCTCCCATGGGGTCACAGGGAGCCAAGGTTTGGCTGTAGCCTTGGTGTGCAGATACTTGCAGCTGGGATGAGGGCTATCAGGGTAGTGGCTGTGTCTGCACTGCGCTGTGATTGCTGTGCTTTGCAGAGCAAACACCTGTACAGGTTTGGGTTGAGCCTTCTAAAGAGCTGGGGCTTGCTGTGTGTTCTCCCTGCCCTCCTGAGGAACAGTGGGGAAAGCCTCCTGGCCTTCGGTGCTGGATCCTCACTGTGTTCTGCTTCCTGTGTGGGTGGGGCTCTTCTGGCAGCGTTAGCAAAATCTAACAGAGTGGAGAGCTTCTGATGGGCAAATAGCTGATCTCTAGCTGGTCTCTGTGCCAGAGAAACCAGAGCTCCGAGGGATCCGTGAGGTGTGTGTTTGAAATTTTGGGGCGTTTTTTCCCATATGGTTGTTCTCACTGACCTTCCCCTTACAGATGTGATCCCACTTCTTCCAAATAGACAAGCTTCCTTTCTGCAGTAAAAAGCAGCTGTCACTTGCTGTTAGAGCCAGTAACAGGAGAAGGCTTAAAACAGGAGTTAGGAATTCCTAGCTAGGAATGTCCCTTCTTTTGGTCACAAGAGCGTAGGTCTCTCCGCCTGTGGGCTTTCAGCTCTCAATATACGGGGTTTCAGCCTCTTGGGTGGCAAGTTTCATTTGTCCCTTTCTTCCCTCAGACCCCAGCACCATTGAAACAAACGAGGAAATTGAGATTGCTTATCCCATCACCTGCGGGGAGAGCAAAGCCATCCTGCTCTGGAAGAAGTTCGTCTGTCCAGGAATCAATGTCAAGTGTGTGAAGGTAATGGAGTTTTCACAGTAGATTCCTTCTCTGCTCTCCAGGTCTGGCACTGAATGTCCACAGCACTTCCTTTCTGTTTGTGTTTCATCTGAGCCTTGGAGCTGAGCGACTTTACCTTTGCAGTGTGCTGGATTGTTAGTGCTAAAGTTGTTTTTAGTGTGAGCAGAAGGAGAGAAAGAGTGGGATGAGGGGTGAAGGCCTCGTTCACTTCATATTTCTTGGCTACTGCTTAAGGCAGAGTTGTATTTGGCTCTCGTTGAGGGACTTGGAGCTGAAGGCAGGAATGTGTAGTGAGATCTGCCAGAGCTTTTCTTCCTTGGTTCTTTCCCTTGGTGTCCTGATACTCCACTCCTGTCTGCTCCTCAGTGAGCAGCCTGCACCAAGAAGAGGAATCGTGCTGTTACCTTTTCCCATTTGACAGTGTGCTCACATAACAGCTGATGCACCGAGGCTGAGTCACAGGGCTCTGCAGTGAGAGCACTCCAGGGCTGACCCTCACCAGGAACTCAGGTGCTGGAACAGGGTGGAACAGATGCCCAAGTGAATACCTGTGAATACCAAGCGTCTGCTGGTCGATTTGATTTCCTAGGAAGCTCCCATAACAGTCTCTGAGATGACTGTGTGTTCTTACAGAAGGAGACCATTTGGTTCATGCTCTGTACAAAAGCCTGCAGGGCTCTTCCTGGCGAGGGCCGTGTGGTTTGAATGCCAATGACTGGCAGGCTGTCCTCACAAACACATCCATGCTGGGGTTAGAATCACTGATGTGTTTAGGCATTCAAAGCTGGTAAGAATTTGAAAGCAGCATCTCTTTCTGAGCAGAAGTAAGGGCTGAGATGAGCTGGACTGGCTGTGGTTATATGCCCACAGTTTTCTGAAGCAATACTACCCTGAGTTTGCTGAGCTTTTGTTTTATCTCGTTGTCAGTTCAATGACCAACTGATCAGCCCGAAGCATTTTGTTCACCTGGCTGGGAAGTCTACCCTAAAGGACTGGAAGAGGGCTATCCGTCTCGGAGGAATCATGCTGAGGTATCTGACTTGCCCAACTGCAGGATCCCAAGCAGGCACTTTGTCAGGAGGTCTCCCGGGGGCTTTTGTTCCCTACAGCAACTCTGGGAGAGAGATCCTGCTCTACAGGGCAGGATTCTTCATCCTGAGTTGTAACAGCCTCACCTGGGGGAACTGGGGTGGGAGGGGGATGGCCCATAGCTGGAGATGTGTGCGAAGCTGGGGGTTGGCTTGTGCATCCCATCTGAAAGCTCTGCAGTTTTGTGTGGAAGAATGGCACAGAGTTCCCCATTCTCCATCTTCCCCGTGGCCAAAGTGGAACACTCCCTTTCATCTCCAGTCTGAGCCTTTAGCTGAGTCTGATTCTCTCCCACTCCGTGCACAGGAAGATGATGGACTCGGGACAGATCGACTTCTACCAGCATGACAAGGTTTGCACCAACACGTGCAGAAGCACCAAGTTTGATCTCCTGATCAGCAGTGCCAGAGCACCAATGCCGGGGCAGCAGAGCGTGGTGCAGACCCCAACCTCAGCTGATGGTAGGCTCTATAACAAAGGCATGGCATGGGCTAATGCTAATGACTCCAGGCATTATCCAGACATCACCTGCAGGTCAGCAAATAGGGCACAATGGCTGAAGGCTTGATTTGACTGACACTCCAGCTACAAATTCTCAGCTAATCATGTGCTTTGCAACAGGAAATGATCTCTTTGCAGAGGTCAAAGGAGAAGAATAGCACATTGTTCGTCTGGGCAGGTTACTTTCTTATAAGGCTGTGGGAGGGTGTGATGGCAGACTTGTCTGTACGCTAAGGAAAATCTCCTGGAAAGCTCTGTGAGCACATGAGAAAACATCGCAGTGGCTGGATATTGCTTTTGGTGTCCAAAATGTGATCCAAAAACTTAAGATCAAGTTGGATACATTTCATGTGTATGAACAAGCGTGGACTCAGGCTGTGTCATTTCCTATCTCTCTATTCTGATCCTTTTTTCCTGTAATGCTAAAGCTCCAGTTTGTTCTTTTGGAGGGCATGTGGTTTTCCCTCCAGAAGCCCCAGAGCCTTTCACAGTCATACTTCCAATGAGAAACAGCATTACTTGCTTGTAGCTGATTTGTTTGAAAGAGGCCAGGCAGAACCAGCCTGACCTGAGAGTGAAAAAGAGCCTGAGAAGGGTAGGGGAGTGGAACACCAAGCAGGGATTCCCTGCTGGTGCTGCAGAGAGGGCTGATGTTGCCTGTTTGGCAGGGAGCATCACCCAGATCGCACTGTCAGAGGAAAGCATGGAGGAGGGGATCGAGTGGAACTCTGCTCTGACAGCTGCTGTCACCATGGCCACAGAGGAGGGCATGAAAAAGGACACGGATGAGATCTCAGGTAAGCTCTGGCTGCTCCTCAGTTGTTTTCTCTCCCTCTGCTCACATTTTGAAGGTGAAAATCCTGGAATTAAGGACAGCTGAGTTAGTGCCGGAGCTGTCCCACTGCCCCTTGGCCATCCCAGAATTTCCTGCCAAGCAGAGCTCCCAGCCACCTGCTGGCAGCGTGGAACTTCAGCCTCGACCTTGGGGCTGATCCCTCAGATCAGTTACAGTGAGGACTGTGGGGGTTTTTGTTCATTTAGAGGATGTAAATGTCTGCCAGCGTGGGGCTAGACTGAAACCATCAGCGAGCAGTCTTGTTAGTGCCCTGCCAGCTCTCTTGGCTTCTCTGGCTCCAGTGCTTTGCTCTCCCTCTCGAGATCAGCACAGAAGCTGAGGAGGAGTTTCCTCAAAGATTTTAAGCTCTGCATCTTGGGGAGATGAATGGAAGCAATGAAATGTTGCCTTGGAGGTCTTGGTGCTGTTTGAAAACTTGGCAGTGAATTGTTTCCTGGATCTGCCTACCCCAAGTGGCCAAATTAGAAGTCATTTTGCAAAGCTATTCTTGCCAAGATGCTTACTGCACATGGCGTAGGTTTAAGGTGGTCCTGTGGGGAAATGCCAAATCCTTGTATGTTTGACTTCTGCCTTCTCTCTGTGCCAGAGGACACGCTGATGTTCTGGAAGGGAATAGCTGATGTGGGGTTGATGGAAGAGGTTGTGTGCAACATCCAGAAGGAGATAGAAGAAGTGCTGAGAGGCGTCCAGCAGAGGCTGGGGCAATCTCCCTTCCAGATGACAGGTAGGTGATGAGCAGAGCCTCCATCATGGGGAAGAGTGCTCAAAAGGGAGCTGCAGGGAAACAAGTGAGAAGCGTCCAGCCATGGCATTTAGAGCTTGTTGAGTCGGGATGGTGAGTTCTTGCCTGCTGAGCTCTGTGAGCTGAGTGTGAGCGGTCTCAGCCTTCCCAACCACGAGATGCATTCACATTTACCCCACTGCGAGGCAGAAGGACTCAGTGTGCTGCCCTGCTCCTGCAGCACGCTGACTGGCAGCTTGAGGAGTCTATTGGATGGCTGTCCTCAGCTCCAGGTGCTTGTTAAAGCCTGCCTGGATGTGCTGCTTGGTCTGGACTTACTCAAACACTTTTCTCCATGACTGTGAATTTAAACAGGTCTTGCTGTCTCACTTCTCGTCCTGTCCTCACCTGTGCCAAAAAAAACTTGTTTTGGGGCTGAACCAGATGAGGGAACAGATTAAAAATAGCTTCCCTTCCTTTTTGAGGCTTATTTCTGACTTGGACCCATTCCCTTATCCAATTCAGCTCGTGGCCCTGAGAACAGGGTTGCCAGCACGGCTTGTTGACACTCTAGGAGAACACCCATGCAACCTCCAACTTCATTTTACCCAGGATGTTTTTTGCTTCTCATGTAGCTTTGGGCTGGTGAATCTTTGTGTCTGGTAGGTGGCAGCTTTTGGAAGCTGTGGGTGATTGAAGTCGGTGGATTATAATAGAAATTTTGCACAGCTTTTGGTGGAGCTGGCACATTAATGATGACACTGTCAGCTGCATGGGGTGATGGTTTGTAGGTGGAGATCTGGTTTGTATCTGTGTGATTGCAAATTATGCTTTCACTTTGCAGCAATTTTGAGCTGCTTGGGTGACACATCTCTGTTTCGTTTTCATTATCATGTGAATGAATTTATTTAGTCCTTGGATGTCTGAAGGATGAAGGAGATGGGTCTGCCCTTGTCAGCCAGCACATGTGGGAGAACAGAAATGGATTCATAAAAAGCATCAGAAAATTTTTGGTTTGATCACACCTTTTGAGTTCCTGACTGAGGCCCTTGGCCCCCTGTGGGATTAGGCACTCACTCCCCTGCACTTTCCTTGCAGATGCTGCTGTTTTAAACAACGTTGCTCACACGTTTGGCCTGATGGACACAGTCAAGAAGGTTCTGGACAACAGGAAAAACCAGACAGAGCAAGGAGAAGAACAGTTTCTTTACACACTTGCAGGTAGAGTCAATGCCCTGGCTTCTCATCCTCTTGGGAACCAATGTCACCTTTCCTCAGCACCTAACAAACTGTATTTGCGTTCTTGTTCAATCCACATAGCCTTCAAACAAATATACCCCAACCCCTTTCCATCCTAGGGCTTGAGTGGAATTTCTTGTATCCTTTCCTAGGAGAGATCAGGTGCTCGTGGCGTTCAGCAGCCCAAAGCATGATCTGATTCAGCTGGCATTAGCAGATAGGTGCTGCTGCAGCTCGCAGTCATCTGAGCCGCTGGCAGTGCAGTGCTGCACCCAAGCTAATAAAACCCTTTGTCTGCGTGGGGCTGAGCTGTCTGCTTGTCTCGGCGTGGAGCTATCCGGTGTCTCCCCTGAGCTGAAGCCAACAACCTGACCTGGATTCCCCAGAGCTGCTTGGTGGATGTGTCTCCCTCTTGTCTGTGTCCTGTAGGGCTTATTCTTATCTGGGGTGTTCTAGTCCCCTACTGCCCTGGATAAATGAGATTAGTGTGCTGCTTTTGACTTCTAATGTTGATACAGATGAGGGCTGAGGAGGATGTCTGAGCTGACCCAGGCAGCTCTGCTCCTTTTTCCAGGCACAGGGCTTGGCTTCTGGGGAACCCAGCCACGCTGTCACCAGTTCCTGCTGTCCGGAGGGGATGTCTGTTCCCTGTGGCTGGGTTTCCCCTGGAGAGGTGCCTGTCCTTTTGGCAGTGGGAGTAGCTGAGTGGTGTGGAGCAGTGCTTGCTGCCTCCTTGGGGTGGGCTGGCTGTTGGTGGAGCCCCTTGGAGCACTTGTAGCTCACTGCTCCCAGCCCCATGCACAGCTTAGCCGTTCTCTTTGCAGACCTGGAACGGCAGCTGGAAGAGCAGAAGAAACTCGCCAAGGACCAGAAGGCCAAGTCCCAAACCATCCAGAACGTGGTGCTGATGCCCGTCAGTGCTCCAAAGCCCCCCAAACGACCCCGCCTGCAGCGCCCAGCCTCTGCCACCGTCCTCAGCCCCTCGACCCCCATCCAACAGCCTCAATTCACGGTCATCTCTCCCATCACCATCGCTCCCGTCGGCCAGCAGTTCTCAGTGGGCAACATCCCAGTGGCGACCATCAGCCAAGGCTCCAGCCCGGTGACTGTCCACACTTTGCCTTCAGGCTCTCAGCTCTTCCGATACGCCACCGTGGTGTCCTCCTCTAAGACCAGCTCCTCTGACACCGTCGCCCTCCATCCGTCCTCCAGCCTGGCGCTGCTGAGCTCTGCTGCCATGCAGGATGGAGGTGCCCTGGCCAACGTGGCGGCCGTGGTCAACCCCGTGGAACTGGTGGCCATGGAATCCGGCCTCACCTCCACCATCCAGGCTGTGGAAGGCACTTCAGACGACGGGCAGACCATCATTGAGATCGACCCGGCACCCGACCCCGAGGCGGATGGAGACGAGTCAGAGGGCAAAGCTGTGATCCTGGAAACGGAGCTGAGGACTGAGGAGAAAGTGGTAGGAGATGTGGAGGACCACCAGCACCACGTGCATAACGTGGAGATCGTGGTTTTGGAGGACTAGTGGGAAAAGCGAGCGTCAGCTCGGAAAAGAGTTGGGAATCTGTTTTATTTTGGGCTTTTTTTTTGTTGTGTTCAGCATACTTTCCAGCCGCCCCATTTGTTTCCATGGATATTTTCATTGTACTGTATATATTATATATATATATATATAATTTTTTTTTTTTTAAACAAAAAAGCTGGAGAAACGCGTGAGACCTGGAAAAGGCTCCACCTCCACGGTGCACTGAACAAAACTGCCTGTTTGTAGGGTCGAGGAGAGACTGGATCTCTGCTGAAAACCCCACCGGGAGGGATGGGACAGGGCTCCCGGTGCTGGGAGCATGGTGCTTCTGCCCCGGGGCTGCTGCAGCCCGGGTGGTTTCACATCAGAGAGACAATGCCCAGTGGCTGAGTGCTGGTGGCACTGTGGGAAGGGGTGGCACAGGTACCTCATTTGTATTTTTATTTTTGCCCAGGGAAGGGAATTCTTTCGGACTTTTCACTGTCACCTCAGCTGGGATTTTTTATTATTACTATTATTATTATTATTATTGTTATTGTTATTTTACGCTTGGGGGAAGAAGACAGGAATCCTGACTTCGCTGGCTGCGTTTTCCTCCACACACGTTGTTTTTATATCTCTATTTTTTTGTATTCTGCTTGCCTTCCCTTCCCACGCCAGCTGCAAAGCCCCGCTCTGGGGCTGCACTCCTCTCCCCGCACCACTTCTCCTCCTTCCCTCTCCCCGCCTGGCTGAGCTCGGAGCTGCAGACACCGCTTGGAGACCTTCTGATCACTTGCTTCAAGGCACAAAAAAAAAAAGAAAACGAACGACTCCAGCTTAAAACCACAGCCTCCCCACGGTGGGGCGTGCAAAGCATGTCGTGCTGTCGCTTTCCAGGAGCGCCGGCCTCCGGATGGGATCGGGGCGGTCCCGTTTACGCTCCTTACTGGGGCTGCTCCGTGCTTGTTGCTTCTCGTTTGGTGCTTTTATTTTTGTATCCTTTTTTTTTTTTTCTTTTTTTTTTTTTTTTCTTTTTTTCTGCTTTTCTTCTTCTTCCTATAAGCTCTCTGCAGGATTAGGAGCGGTGCATCGCCAGGACAGTGCGTGCACCTCTGCGGTCCCTCCTTCCTCCTCTTCCCAGCAGAAGGCAAAAGGGATGGCTGGGGGATTTGGGGGGGATGGGGGGGAAGGTGTTTGGTTGGAAATGTGAATGAAGCAAAACAACAGCGAAGGAAACACACCTGGGGAGGGCGGGGGGGGGGGGGGGAGGAAGATGTGTTTGGCTATTTTTTTGCATTAAAAAGAAAAACGGCACTGGGCTCAGATGGTTTGTTTGTAGGCAGCCTCGGGGTGGGGGGGTGACGACTGGGTTCCTCTATGGGGCTTTGGCAGGAGGGGTGCAGGGTCCGTGTGTGCTGCAGGTGCATCACCGTCGCTGTTGCTGCACTGAGTTTGCGGGGGCTCTGCATGCAGTCTCCCACCCCCTTAACCCTGCACCAAGGTCCCACCGTGGCCCTCCATCACCGCCTTCTTCCCTCCCCCCAGAGCCTCGGGTTGCTGCAGGAGCAGGGCTGAGGGCGTTGGGTGGGGGGCAACCCCTGCTGCGCGTTCTGGAGTAGGGATGGAGTAAGCCGAGCTCGGGGAACTTAAATCACAGGGTGATGAGTCGCTGGACCTGGGAGGGACGTCTGCGGCAGGATTTGGGATTTGCCGCTTCGGGGCTGGCGAAGCGCATCTCTTCACGGCGTGCGTGGCCCCTTAAGAGCTCCTCGCACCGCGCGGCCCGCTCTCCCCCGCCCATCCGCGAGGGGGCGCTGTGGCGGTCCTCCTCCCGCCCGGCATGCGCCGCGCCCGCTCTCTCCCCCCCACGCCATTGTGCCTGGGAGCGCGGCGCGCGCGCGGTGCCGCGTGACGCCCGGGGAGCGCGTGTGGGCGCGAGGCGGCGGGCCTGGGCCATAGACGCGGGCCGGAAGGAGAGGCGAGGCGAGGGGAGCGGGCTAGAGCGTCTCCCCAACCAGGCAGCCGCCGCGGGCGAGTCGGAGTCCGCCAAGCAGCCGCGCCGCGCCCGCTCCCGGACAAAGCCGCCACCGCCGCCCGCCGCCCCGCCCCGCCCCACCCCGGCAGCAGCCGCTCCGCCGCGGAGCCATGTCGGCCAGCAGCCTCCTGGAGCAGGTAGGGGCCTCGCCGCCGCCCCCCGGCCTCCCCTTGGCGGCTCCGGGCCTGGCCCGCTAGGCGAGGCCGTGGCTGAGGCCTAGCTGCGGGGCGCGGGCCGGGCCTCCCTCCCTTCCTCTCTCCTTCCCTTCCCCTCCCCACCCCAGGTCCCCCCGCCGGCCGCCCCTCCCCTCACTCACCGCTCTCCCTTCTCTTTCCATGCTGCCTCCGCAGAGACCCAAAGGCCAAGGCAACAAAGGTGAGACGGGGCCGGGGCGGTGCGGGTGGGCGCGGGGAGGGGGGGGGAACGAGGCGGGCAAAGGGCCGAGAAAACAACGTTAAAGAAAAACACAAAAGAGGACGAAAACCACCTTAAAACCGCTCATGGGGAGAGTTTGTGTGCGGAGGAGAGGTTGGCTTGGCTTTGCCTGCCGAGTGGTGGCACAGCGAAGTCCAGGGGCTGGTGGGGAGGAGGAGGTGGTGGTGCTGTTTGCTTTCTAACGGCGCGCGTCTCTTCCTCAGTGCAAAACGGCTCCGTGCATCAGAAGGATGGGCTGAACGACGACGACTTCGAGCCTTACTTGAGCCCTCAGGCCCGGCCGGTGAGTGAGCTGAGCTGCTGGAGCTCTGCCCTGCCCCTCGCGCTCTGCTGTTTGCCAGTTTTCCCTTCCTCGCCTCCTGTTTGCGTCCCCATGCTTCTCCCAGCTAAAGCTGCACTTGTGGGTGAGGGCTGGAGCTGTTGGCAACTTTTTGTCTCTTCCTTTTCGGGGCTTCCTACGGTTGAGGTTCAGCCCGCTGTCAGCTGTCTTGAAATTACTGCTTCTGGTCTTTCAGTTGTGTTGCTTTGGCTTTGTTTCTTTGCTTGTGTGTGGCTCTTTGTGGAGCAGATGCGGTGTGCAGCGTTGTGAAATGGCTTCACGAGATGCTGCCATGCTTTGGAGGCATCTGGAAGATGCTATCTGTGCTCTTCTGTCTCTGCCAAGGAAACTGAAATTGCATGTCGTGGGGTTTTCTTTATTTCTCAACCCCCAGAAAAGTCCCAGAACACTCTTGTCATAAGAGCTGATGGGACTTTCTTAGAACTTCAGTTAGGAGTTGAGCTGGGGAGTTTGTGAGCAGCTTCTGAAAGTCAGGCTTCCAGATACTTTTTAGTTGTTGTTTGAGATTAGCTCCATTGTTAACTGCTCTGTCTCGTGAGCAGTAGGAGAGTGACACACAACAGATGGAGTTCAGCTGATTAGATGTTACAAGTAAGCATTACAGATAAACATCTGTAGTAAGGCTGAAGTAGTTCATTCTCTTGGCTTCTTTTCCCTTTACTGTTGTGACTGGTAAAAAAAAAAAACAACCTGTTTTGTTTCTCCCTTTCTGTATTTTTTTTTTAAATCACTTTTCCTAGTCGGTGTATCGTTTCAGATAGTTGTGATTCATGTTTTGTTGGAACACAAGAGCAGGTTTCTGTCTCAGTTAAACACTCAACAGGTATTTTCCTTGGTTGTGCTCTGTAAGGACCTGTTAGCTGTTGCACAATCTTGGGCATTCCACCTGTCCGTTAAGTAACTCTGCTCTATTTAGCTCCCTAAAACAAGTTACAAGCCTGAGTTTGAGTTGCACAGGGAGGGAGGTGTGATTGCTTTCTCCAGCCTTGAATAAAGTGAGCTGCTTGCTTCTGCCCTGTGGTATTTTATTCCATTCTGTGCATCTGGTACCCATCTCAATATTTAGTTTCTTTCTGTGCATGCGTGTCACAACCTGGTCAGGGTATTTTTTTAAAAGGGAGGAGGTGCACCTGAGGAGGAGAGCTGTGGGAATGCAGCAGTAGTGAGGCAAAAGCTCTGTGTTAACGTTGGGTGAAACTTGAGGGTGAGTTTGCCTCCTTTTCTCTCCTGCACTGCGTTGCCTGTTGCTCTCATCTGCCTCAGTGGGCAGAAAACAGAAAGTTGGGGTTCAGTTTGGATCGTGGGGCTGCTGAGCCTGGAAGCCGGGCTGTGACAGAGTAGTGTCACACGTGTGCCTTTCTGGCAAGGGGAATGGCAGCTAAGGCCCTGAATTAAGCACAGCCAACTGTTGCAGAGTAACTCAGGTGCTTTCAGACCTGCTACCTGAGCTGTCTGCATGCACACCAGGTGACCACCTTGTAAAGTTTCTCGGCTCTTTGCAGGGGAGCTGCTGTGTTTCAGGTGTGACTCCTGGCTTGTCAGCCCTGTAGAAATCATGTTGCTGTGTGTTCTTAAAGCTCAGGTACACAGAGATTCCTCAGCTCCAGGACTCAGTCAGCTTAAACCCTCCTTGTCTGGGGTGCAGATGCAGAGGAATAGTGAATTTGAGGAATTAACTGCTCAAGAAATCTTAATGAAGAGAATGAAAAGGTTTATTTGCATACCAATCAGTGTCTTTGTGTGAGTGCAGTGTGGCAGGACAAGGTGTGCTTGATAGCAAAACATAGCTGCAGAAACTGAAAACTAAAACTGTACCCTGGGTAAGAGTTACTTGTTTGATTAGTACACTTCTGTGCCATCTTCTCTGGGAAAACAAAGGCTGCAGTAACTCTGAACTTAATGCATCCATTTAATGCAGTGCAGAAAGTTTTCCAGTGTTTCATGCAATGAACCAAACGGTGTTATCATCATTCCTGCTGATTTTTCAGGAGGGCTGAGGCTGTCCCAGCCCCAAACCTGTTGCTTTCCTTTAACTCAGTGGAAGGTGGAGAAGCAAAACTGCTATTTCTGGAGGAGGCCAGAGCCATCTTGAGAGCCTCCATAGACTTCAGCATGGCGTGAAGTCCTCTGGGAGCTGTGCCTGGCACATGAAAGCATGATTCAACAAAAAATGGAGCAGAGCCTGCTGCAAGCCAGGCTCTTAAATGGGAACCCAGGCTGACTTTTCATCTCATCTGCATCAGGTTGGCATGTAAGCTGCTGTGTAGCACAAGGCTGTCTCTGCACACCGGTTCACATTACTGGATGATGATGTCCATTAGTGTGGCTTGAACAACTCCCTGGGGGGACGTTGGTTTGAATGCTGAATGACAGATGTTTTTCATGTCAGTGAACCTTAGTCATGTCTGAGAGTTTCCTAATTGTAAAATTAAACATTTGTTTTTGTAACCTGAAGGCTATTTGGATGTTAAAAGACAGACCAAAGCCTGCTTTGCTGTACTGCAGAGGTCCCTGTGCTACAAAGGGCTCCCAGTGCAGTACTGCTGACTTGCTCCCTGTTTTCGGGTATTTTTGAGTGTGTGCTTGCAGCACTGGAGCAGCTGGTGTTCTGGCATTCAGTCCTGTTTTGTTTGCAAGTTCTTGGGCATTTGGAGCTCTGGAATTGTAGATGGTCAGGATAAAGCTGTAGGAAGTGTAAGGAAGGGGCTTGTGCTAGGAGCAGTGAGGGATGTTTGTGACTTTGGCAGTGCAGCACCACTGGACTTTGCTCTCCATATTGCCCTTCTCCATCTCCTTCCTGCAAACCTTTCACCAAACGCAGAGCAAAATAAGCTCTGAGACGTGCATTACCCAGGTGAGAAAAGCCTTCTTTTATAGAGAGAGGAAAAGCAGAAGATGATATCCGTAGGTGAGTTAAGGTGCTGTTCTCAGAGCTGAGCAGGAGCTCCTGGCAGCCCTGTGTGCAGACTGTGTGGTGCATTGGGACACTGTGCTCTGATCTCAGTGTGAGGAGCGTGCTGAGCCTTTGTGCCTAATCCTGGGGGCAGTGAAGCCGTTGTGGGAGCACCCCTAGCAGCAGCGGTGCTTGGGGCCAGGCCTGTTTGTGGGCTCAGCCCCAGGGTGGGAAGGCTGGGGCACGGGAAGCCAGAGGTGGCCCTTAGTCCTGGTCCCTGCCCGCTTGTTCTCCTCATCCTAACTGTTCAGTGCTTGTTTTTTCCTTTGCAGAACAATGCATACACTGCAATGTCCGATTCCTACTTACCAAACTACTACAGTCCCTCCATTGGATTCTCCTACTCGCTGGGTGAGGCTGCCTGGTCCACGGGGGGCGATCCCCCCATGCCCTACCTAACTTCTTACGGACAGCTGAGCAACGGGGAGCCTCACTTCCTCCCAGATGCCATGTTTGGGCAGCCAGGGGCCCTTGGCAGCACTCCATTCCTCGGGCAGCACGGCTTTAACTTCTTCCCAAGTGGGATTGACTTTTCGGCTTGGGGGAATAACAGTTCTCAGGGACAATCCACTCAAAGCTCTGGCTACAGCAGCAATTACGCCTATGCCCCCAGTTCTCTGGGGGGGGCCATGATCGATGGACAGTCCGCTTTTGCCAGCGAGACTCTCAACAAGGCTCCGGGGATGAACACCATAGACCAGGGGATGGCAGCCCTGAAGCTGGGCAGCACAGACGTGGCCAGCAACGTCCCCAAGGTCGTCGGTTCGGCCGTCGGGAGCGGATCCATGACCAGTAACATGGTGGCATCTAACAGCTTGCCTCCAGCCACGATCGCTCCCCCAAAACCGACGTCCTGGGCTGACATTGCTAGCAAGCCAGCTAAGCAGCAGCCCAAGCTGAAGACCAAGAATGGCATGGCAGGTTCGAGTCTTCCCCCGCCTCCAATCAAACACAACATGGATATAGGAACTTGGGATAACAAAGGGCCGGTGACAAAAGCCCCCTCGCAGACCTTAGTGCAAAACCTGACCCAGCAGCCTCCCCAGGCCTCCCCCCAGCCCGTGGCTCAGCAGATGAACAGCAGCCCGCCCGTGGCCCAGGCTCCCAGCGGTCAGCAGTCCCAACCTCTGCCCCCCCCACCACCACAGCCCACCCCGCTGCCCGTCCCGCAGCCAGCAGCTCAGCCCACACGTTGGGTTGCGCCTCGCAACCGCGGCGGCGGCTTCGGCCAGAACGGCACGGAGGGCAGTGGGGTGGGAACAGCACAGCCCAGTGCTGGGACGGCTCCTTCGGAACCTCACCCGGTGCTGGAGAAGCTGAGGTCCATCAACAACTACAACCCCAAGGATTTTGATTGGAACCCAAAGCACGGCCGGGTTTTCATCATTAAGAGTTATTCTGAGGACGATATCCACCGTTCCATTAAATATAACATCTGGTGCAGTACAGAGCATGGCAACAAGAGACTGGATGCTGCCTACCGCTCGATGAATGGGAAGGGCCCCGTTTACTTACTGTTCAGTGTCAACGGCAGCGGTCACTTCTGCGGAGTAGCAGAAATGAAATCTGCTGTGGACTACAACACGTGTGCGGGTGTGTGGTCCCAGGACAAGTGGAAGGGACGTTTTGATGTCAGGTGGATTTTTGTGAAGGACGTTCCCAACAGCCAGCTGCGGCACATCCGCCTAGAGAACAACGAGAATAAACCAGTGACCAACTCCAGGGACACTCAGGAGGTGCCTCTGGAAAAGGCTAAGCAGGTGTTGAAAATCATTGCCACCTACAAGCACACCACGTCCATCTTCGATGACTTCTCACACTATGAGAAACGCCAGGAGGAGGAGGAAACTGTTAAAAAGGTAACGGGGTGTGTGTGTGTGTGATGGTCCCGTGGGCTGATGGGTGGGTTTGGGGTTGGCTGTGTGCTGCTGTAGGGTAGCTGCTACCCAAACAGGAGCTCCTTTTGGGGTGCAGGCGTGTGCTGCCAGAGCTGGGTGCTGTCCTGGCACACAGAGCTCATACCAGCTTGCCCTCGGGTTGCTGTAAATCCCAGGCTTCTCAGTGCTGTATTCAGTTGTACGCCGTGGGCAGCTCCTGGTTCGGCGTGTCTTAAAGTCAGTGGGGGCTCTGGGCAGTGGCTGAGAAGCAGAGCTGGGCTCTGACAAGCTGTCTGATCCACCCCCTACCTCGAGCAGGATCAGTGTGACAGATGTTTCCCACTGCTTGTAAAACCTTCAGGCACAGCAGTTCCTGTCCCTCCCCGGGCAATCTAGCCCCGTGCTTAATTATCCTTCCTGTCAGAAGGCTTTGTCTAATGCCCAACCTCAATCTCCCTTGCAGCAATTTAAGTCTGTGACTGCTCCTGCTCCCCTCTGGATGCAGAGCAGGTCGTTCTGTTCCTCCTGGCAGTGAGCTGCTCATGGCTGTGCCCTCAGCTGGGCTGCGTCGCATCAGAGCCCGCTGTCACCTTCTGTTTGTTCACTGGAGGGCTGAAAATTCTGCCCAAACTCGGTGACCATTCAGATCATCTGCACCTGACCCCCCCCCTGCCATATTTTGGTCATAACAGTAATTACAAATTAGCATTAGCACAGCTTTCTGGGAGCTGGCCGAGTTTCCTGATGGTCTCCTTAGTTTCAGCAGCAGGGAATTTTCCACATGGCGGTTGAGGAACGGAGTCAGGAGCTGCAGCTGCTCACCTCAACAGCTCAGATCTTAACTTTTATCATGTAGTTTACACGGAACGCTGTGTGCACAAACCACCACCACCAAAGGCAGTCGTGTGCTGCAGCTGAGACTCGAGCATTTATGGTGTGTGAAGGAAATCTGTAAGGGAGGAATACGCTGCCAGGCGTGCCGAGGGAATGCTCTCTTTTCTGTTCTAAATGTAAACTTGATGTCTGTGTAGCCTCACGTGGTTTCACGTGCTCTCCAGCCTGTCCTGAAGTGGTGATTTCTCCTTTATCAGCTGAGGTTTTGAATGCAATCAGAGATCTGCTCTGTGTGGGATGCTGTAGGAAGTGGGACTTGTGGTGTGCTGTGTATCTGGCAGTGTGAGGAAGGGGCAGGTCCCAGTGAGGGGAGAAGCACTGCAGGACGGAGGGAGAGGGGGGCGAATGCAATGGAAATGGTGAATGGAAATGGGAGAGAAGAAGGAAGAGTGACAGAATGGGGGGAGACACGGGGGAAGGAATGAGGCAGATGAGTGGTCTTGGCTGGAGGGCAAGTGGGCCTAAAGTGGGTAAGATATGAAAACAAGCAGTACAGCAGTTCTCTTCAAATGTAGAACATCTTTGCTCATCTTTCCAGCTGTATTTTGAAGGCTCCTCCCCAGAGAGGCTCAGCTTCTCTGCAGTGTGCTGAGGGTCAGCAGCTGGCTCAACGTGCCCAGACCTCCTTTCTGTGCAGCACTGGAGTGCGACACAGTGCAGGAGCTGTGAGTGGGGAAACGTTTATTCTCTCAAAGGAAACTTAGTCATACATCTCTGGAATTCACAGGCAAGGAGTGATTCTTGTAGATAGACAAAGCAAACGCCAGCTTTGCTGTTGACTCAGTGTTACATGCAGAGGGCCCCTGCCCTGTCACATCCGCCGGGGAGGAAATGAGTTGGGCTTTCTTTCTGCTGCAGTTTGACCTCTTTGGTGGCGCTCTGAGGATGGCTGGAGTTTGTCACTGCTGTTGGGTGGCTTCATTGAGAAGCAGCTGAGTGAGTGCTGCAGTCTTGGGATGGTGGCGATGCGTTCGTGTCCTGCATTCTTGTCCCTTGCAGCTGAAACGTCTCAGGGTTTGGCTTGTTTGGAACTTGCAAGCTGCAGTTGTTTCACTTGGCTCTCAGCTTGCCTAGAGCTTTGTCTGCTTTGCAGTTTGGTTCCTGCTCGCTGCCCAGGCAGATGGACGAGCTCTTGTGAAAGTCTGGGAACTCCTGAATGTTCTTTTGTACTTCTCACTGCGAGAGTCACTTCTTTAGAATGCCCAGAAATAGTTCCAAGAAATCATACGAAAAATATCTTGCTCAGGGTTGGTGCTGTTCCCTCTGGCCAGCAGAGGGAGGCTGAGTGGTTCAGAGCTGAAAACGCTGCCATCCTGCTGCTGTCTCCTTCTGTCTGTGCCCGCAGAGGCTCTCTAGTTCTTCCCAGTGCCTTTCTCTACTAAATGCAATTTTGTAAGAGGCTTGGGTGTTTTTTTGCTCAAACTGATGCATCTGATCACTGGCTTGATCCCAGCTGAAGGAACTTGGGACTGCTGGGAGCTGCAGTGTGTAGAACATCAGTGCCTTTTTTGGGAGGACTGCTTTATCCTTGTGAAACAAGCAGCCCTTGGGATGCCTGTGTGTTTCTAGGGACGTTGCAGTGACCTCAGTGTAAAGGTCCTGGATAGCAATGGGACGTGCTGCTGGCATGTGCAGGGCAGCAGCTTCCTTCTTCTGGAAGCATCATCTGTAAGCTGTGGGGGATGTTGATCTCATTTTTTGCCTCGCTGCCTCCCCAGGAGGGAGCTGGGAAGGATGCTGCATGGCTGCAGTTGTGTCCTGTCCCATCCCAGGGCTGCAGGAGCCACGTGGGTCAGCCTCCTCACCGAGGTCAGACCCTCCAAAAGCAGAGATGGAAGGAGTATTGCTGCCCCTCATAGGAGATGGGGTGAGGGTAAGCGAAGTGATGCTGTGTGAGCCTGCTGGAAACTATTCACAGCCCCTATAAAAAGGGAATGCTTTCTGATGTGTTCTGCAGAGCTCTTGTTTTTCTTTTCTTCTATAGCCCATTGTCTTTTCTTTCTTCTTTTTCATTTCTTCTATAGCCCAGACTGGCACTGCTGTACCCCTCTGTTCGCTGTCTTGGCTGACACTGCACTCCCATCTGATTTTACCATACCCACAGTTTTTCCAAGCAGAGGATAACACACCTCGTTCCTCCCAGTTCAGTTCCAGACCTCCTAAATCTGCCTGGCTGTGCCCTTCTGTCCGTCACACTCAGTACCAAAGGGCACACAAACTGTGCTGTGTATTCCAGCAGTTCATTACTGCCTTCAGCTTCAGGTTGTTCTCCCTTTGGCCTCAGGATTGCAGCTGAGTTGCAGGGTGCCCTGAGCTGCCCTTTCCTACCAAAGCATTGATTGCATTCGTTGTGAACAGACTGATGACTTCAAGTGAATGTCTTTAACAAATAACACAAGGCATTGTTCCTTCTTCAGCTGAGTTGGATTGCGTGTGGTTGGTGAATTCCCCAGGAACCACATGGAGGTTTTGGTAGGCAAGGAGGGAGTGAGGAAGATGTCATCGCTGGTGGCTTTTATTGTAAGTGCTTTGAGTAAGCTGCTGACACTGAGGTTAATAGCTGCTGCCACGGGCTGTGTTTGGGGTTATTTTATTGACACAGGCTTCTCCATATGGAAGACTTGCCTTTGAAGCAGAGCCTTGGTCAGCCGTGTCATTTAGCCATCCTGGCCTTTCTGCCTGCTGCAGGACGTTGCCTAGAGCTGACCAGGACGCTGAGGAGCTGTAGAGGTGCGCTGATACCTGGGCCTGGTGGCTGTGCAGGGTGTGAGGAGCGGCTCTGAGCAGGGTGCTGACACAGCCCTAATGCTGCAGTGGCCTTTGGCTGCAAGGTGCTGCTTTCTCCTGTCCTGCAAGGCGTCCTGTGGCAGCTGTTCCTTTAGGAAGCACCTCGTTCTGCGCTCTGCCATCCTTCCAGCTGTGCTTATTGGAGCTCTGAGCCCAGCGTGGGGCTTTTAATTGGACTTTGTCGTGTGATGATGCATTTGAGCAGTTCAAAACGAAGCGTTTAGATTTAGTTCTGCAGAAAGAATTTGGAAATGGAGGCAGCGTTTCTGGTTCTGTACCTTCAGAGGCTCTTTATTCAAAGCACAGTGCTGAGCTTACTTTGACAGCGGGGTCATTTCTTACCATGATACCCAATACCAGCTTAAACTTAAGGTGAAGTCTAAGTAGAACTTTGACCCAGGGCTCTGGGGAAGGGTCTGCAGCATTGCTTTGTGTGTGTGAGGAAGGCAGCATCTTCATCTCGGTTTTGTAGGCCTGCTGGCTGAGTGTAAACGGCTCCTTGCTCCTTGTTCCCAAGCGCTAAGCTCTGTGTGCAGCAAAATGAAGTGGTGGGAGCAGATCTCTGTACTGAGCACACGTTTGTCCATCTGTGAAAGCAGTCCTTCCTTGGAACAACTTGTCTCTCAGGGGCTTCTTGACCTGGAGGACGTATCCTCATTCAGGAGGAGGTGGTGAGCAGTGGGTTTCAGTGCACTCTGTGTCTGCTTTGCTCCTTCCTGTGTGCATCACTTCATTTCTCTAACCAAGCAGCCCAAACTCACCGCTTTCTCTTGCAGGTTCCTCCATTTCTTCACACTTGGCTGCTATTTTTATTAGCTTGGATGGCTTAGGGCCATCAGTAAACTTTCCTGGTTTCCTTATGACCATATCAAACCACCAATTCCAGTGAAGGCCCTCCAGTTCCCATCTGTGCACGAGGTTGTGCAGTCCTTAGTGCTGCACTTACGTGGCGTGGCAGAGCACAGAGGTGTTCATGCATTTATTCTGCCTTGAAACAACCAGGTGGGTTTCTGCCTTTTCCAAAGAGCCAAGGGGAAAAAAAAGCAGGAGGGTGATCACCTTTCTGGGAATTGGGTGCTTTGTTTGTGAAATCCAGAGTGATGGTTAAGCAAGAAGAGGCTCATCCTTTGCAAGCAGTATTGCAAGTAAGAGGGAGGATGAAGCTTTCTGGCTGTAACCAGAGCAATATGTTTGATTTTTATCCTCTTTCATAGGTGAGGCAGGCTAGGGTGGAACTTTCCTCTGTAACTCTGATGGCTTTCTCATGCTGGCAGGAGGAAAACCCTGTGTTTGGTTTGTAAATCAGGACTGGAGGCTGTTTGTGGAGCGTAATAAAAGTGATGCACAGTCTGTTGGCTGTGCCTCAGGCTGAGTCTGTTAGGAAGGGAAGGCACTGCAGGGCAGCTCTGAGGCAACGGCTGGCTGTGATGTATGCCCAGAGCAGGTCTGAAGCCCATCTTGGGAACGGGCGTGTGGAAATCCTGTGCTGTGCTGGGATTGCATCCCATCGTGCGGCAGGACTGGGGAAGCAGAGCCGTGGGCTGGCTGTGCTGCTGGGTGAGGTGTTGGTGCCGGCGTTGGGTGGCTGAGCTCAGACCTTCAGGAGGCACTGCTGGGATCTTGCAGACCTCGTGCAGTGATAGCAGGAGGGCTGTGCTGGGAAGCAGGCTGACTGCAGTGGAGCTGGGAGCCACGTGCTGCGTTCTTCTGCCCTCTGATGGCCTCCTGTTGCCCCATCTGCGCTGCACTCACCTCAGGAGCACCACAGTCAGATGTTTGTTGAAGATGAGAGCACACAGACGTTCAGCCGTTGTCATCCTGAGCTGCAGGGCTCGTTGTTGCTGCTGGGGCTGGATAACGTGATCTGCCATCAGCCTTCCACGCTCACCATTAGCAGTGATGCCACCACAGCCCCCAGGGACATGGTGTGTGCAGAGCAGGGCCAGCACAAAGTGCTCCTGGCAGCTGCTGCTTCCCTGCAGAGCTCAGTGCCTCCAGGTGCTGTTGTTGCTGTCTCCCTGGGTGCCCTCTGAGCTGTCCCCCTGCACTGTGGGGCCACAGCCCTTGGTGTCTTTCCATAAGGCTTCATTGACCCACACGGCTCCCTTCCAGCTGGGGAGGTGTGAATTGCAGCTGCTGCCCACCCAGAGTAGCACATCGTGTCACTGCCCTCGCCTAGACTGACCTTTCAGGCTGCCCAGAGAGGCTGTGATGCCCCGTCCATCCCTGGAGGTGTTCAAGGCCAGGTTGGATGGGGCCCTGGGCAGCCTGGGCTGCTGTGAGATGTGGAGGTTGGCGGCCCTGCGTGTGGCAGGGGTTGGAGCTTCGTGATCCTTGAGGTCCCTTCCAACCCTGGCCATTCTATGATTCCCTTTGTTACAGTTGGTTTTTTTCCTTCCTCACTTTGCCCTGTGCTGCTGGATTCTTCTCTCCCATTCCTCCCTTGTAGCGTGGCGATGCCCTCCTGGGCAGAGCTGCCACCCTGCTGCCACTTCTCTGGAGTCCCAGACAGGAACAGGATGCAAGCAGGTGTCTGCATCCCACATACCTGGAAAGAATGGGGTGACCCCCAGCCAACCCACAAAACAGGGACGAGGAGCACCCATGGGTGAACGCAGCCAGCAGACCCCACTCCTCACGCTTCCCTTCCCCACGTAGGACACAACTGATGCCTCCTCTCTTGTCTTTTTTCCCCCACAGGAACGCCAGGGCCGTGTCAAATAGAAGGGGCCATTCCTCCCCCAGAGACTGCAGCAGAGATTGCATCGAGCCCAGCTGTCAGAGAAAGGAAAGAGAGAGCAAAAAACAAAACAAAAATCCCAGAGAGAATTCGGACTTGGTTGGGTTTTTTTGGTTTTTTTTTTTTTTCTTCTGGTTTATTTTTCTTAATTTCAGTGACTTCAAATGGAGGAGAGAAAAAAAGTAAAAAAAAAAAAGGACTCTGACAAACTCAAGGGGAAAGAAAAAGAGAGAAAAGCATTGGAATGTCACAAGACATAGGACTTTAAAAGGAAAAAAAAAAAAAAAGGAAAAAAATACAGAAAAAAAATGTCCCTTCTAGGTTATAGAGCATAGCTAAAATCCGTTCCCTTTCCTTTGGCTTTGGTTGTGATTTCGGAGCACACGCTTTGGTTTTTGTCTTTTTACTACGTTTTTTTTTAATTTGAAGGCCCATAAGTGGCATTTATGCCTTTTTTCCCCCTCTACCCCCCCCCCCCCCCCCTTTAATTTTTAACCCCACCCTACGCCTCCTCCCCTGGGTTTGACATTTGCACTTGGAACACGGAGTTGTGACACCCACTGTGCAAAGTGGAGGAACTTTCTGTTATCCCCCCCCTCCCACTCTGACCTGGAAGAGGAGCAGCACCCTGAGCACGTGGGGGTTTGGGGCCTAAGAATGAGCAGATGTTGCCCACCAGGTTCTGTTACAGTGGTTCGTTTTCCTCTGCCCCTTTTTGTTACTCAGAAGCACTCGGAGCCCAAAGCAATGCTCTGTTCTGGTGCATGGCGTGGCTCGCAGGTGAGGTTTGGGTTCATTTGGCTGGGAAGGTGAGAATGGCCATTGGAAAAGAAAAGAGAAAAAAAAGAACAAAAACCTCCCGTTTTGTTTTACAGGAAAAAGAAAAGGAAAAAAAAAATCTTTTTTTTTTTTTTTTTGAAAAAAAATCTTGTAAAATGTGTAGTGATGGAGATGTTCCTTCAGTTCTTGTTAAGCCAATGAGGAACGGGCGCTGCCTTTCTTTTCACCATTAATCACTTCTCAGTAATAAACGTGAGATCCTGTTGAGCATCACTGTTGTTTGCTGCTCCCTTTGTGCCTCCCTGTGCCCCTCCTGCAGGAATGCAGCGTTCAGAGCCCGCCTGGGGCGAGGTGCAGCACCCATGGGTGCCACCCATCCCCGTTTTGGGGGCTGGGTGCAGGAAAACCGTGCTGGATTCCAGTGCGATGGCAGCAT
>JAPSGF010000057.1:3765871-3872595 GCA_035772895.1 Perdix hodgsoniae | reverse complement strand
GGGGGTCCGTGTCTATAGGGCTGATGCTGGGGGGCGGCGGGTCGCTGTGAGGTTGGGTACCGTGTAGGTGCAGTTCCGATATTCACCACCAGAAGGCAGCACCAGCGCGGGTTCGGAGCAGGTGGGAGATGCGGGGGTCGCAGCTCCGTTGTCGCCGCCGTTCTGACGCGCAGGGGGACGCGGGGCTGCGTGCGGGGGGACACGAGTGTCCGCAACACACGGAGCCGTCGGGACGGTGAGGGGATGAGAAAAGACGGTGGTAACGTCCTGTGCTGGTGGGGGGGGGGGGGGGACACCGATGTGACACGGGACACACGGACACGCAGACGCACGGACGCACGGCCGGGCTGCTGCCCCCACGCCGTCCCACGTAGCAGGGTTGGAATTGAGCCCAGGAGGCTGAGCAATATGTGCCCAAAAATGAGGGGGGGAGGAAGGGGGGGTTCGATACCAACTCATGTTTAGAAAGTGAAGTTCCCGGGTCAGTGGAGAATGAAGAAAAAAACAAAATAAAGGAGGAGAGAAAGCGAGGGCAGGTCGGCATCCGGCCCGGCACCTGGCCTGCAGCTGTGGCACCGCGTGTGTGTGAGAGCTGAGCTGGGCACCGGGGGGCGGGGGGGACAGGGGTGGGGATGGGGACAGAACATGGATAGGGATGGGAACGGGGACAGGGGTGGGAACAGAACATGGATACAGGGGTGGGGGTGGGAAAAGGGGTAGGGATAGGGACAGGGATGGGGACAGAGATAGGGACCAAATGGTGACAGGGATGGGAACAGGGGCAGGGATGGAGACAGGGAAAGGGATTGGAATGGGGCAGGGATGGGGACAGAGATGGGGACAGAACATAGATAGGGATGGGGACAGGGATGTGGACAGGAGATCTCCAGCCTATATGGGCCCCCAGCTCGTGGTGGGGTTTGGCACACGGGGTGACGGCTGGGGCTGAGCACTCAAACAGGAGGATCTTCATCCCCAGCTGTGGTGCACAGGGGGACGGGGGCCAAAGGGACTCAGCCCCACCCCGCTGCCCCTCACCTGGACCTGCTGGGCCGGATGGAAATTCTGCATCAGAGGAAGTGGGGAGGGGGGACAAACCCACTGCACCCCCCCCCCCCACCCCACACTTTGCTGCCCGTCGTACCCTTGTGCGTTCCCCATCTCTGCCTCAGGAGGTTTGGGGTTATGGGGTGTTGGGGATGAATGCAGCTCTGGGAGGGGCCGTGGCGTTATTTATACCAGGAGGAGATGCGAAGGGTTCCCTCTGCCGAGCGAAAGAAATAACAATTCAGGTTCGAAAAGAGCCGAAAGCCACACGACAGGAAACCCAAATTGTACAAATGCAGATGCGAGTGGAAAATGCTCCGCGCCTGGCAAGCTGCCTTTCACCTCTGCTAAAAATAAAGCTGCATCATTAGGGTCGATGGGGCCGCGATAACGCCGTGCCTTCGCCCCATCTTTTTCCATGGGACGCAGCTTTCCGGGGGGGGTTCAGCCCTTTTTGGGGTGGATTCGGGTGATTTGAGGGCGATGGAGGGGTGAGTTTGGAGGTGGGCTTTGTGTGGGTGCTCCCCTCCCTCACCCACGCTGGGGTTGGGGTGATTTTGGGTGGGCGGCGTGAGCCAAAGGGGTGTTGGGGTGGGGGGGGGGCAGCTGCCGAGAGAACAGTGGCCAGGGCTGAGGGTGGGTTGGGGGGGGAGGGGGACAGCGCAGGAAGCGGCTGTAAGGGGGGGGGGCTGCTCCCAGCTGCCCCAGATGTGCCCGTGAGATAGGGAGGCAGGAAGCAGCTGTGGGGAATCCCGGTGGGCTGTGAGACCCTGAGGTCTCACCCACCCTGAGGTGGTTGGGGGGAAGGTTGGTTGCTGAGGATGAGGTTGGTTGGTGGAGGCAAGGCTGTTGAGGGTTCTCTTCCACCTGGGTTCGTACCATGCACTGACCATGCCGGGCTGGGTTTGGTGCTTAGGGCCCGGACAGGGGGGCAGGTGTGGGGTGTGCGGCATGGAGAGGGGGCGTTTTGGGGCCGGCGGGGCTGTAACCAGGATCCCAAGCCCCATAGGCAGACCCCGGACCCCCAGACCGCCCCAAATCCCCCAGACAGCCCGAAAGCCCGCACGCAAAACACGCTACAGCCGACAAAGCATTGCGCATGCGCCAGTGCCGGCACAACACTACGCATCCGCCAGTGCCGGCAGAGCAGTACGCATGCGCCACATCCAGCACAACAATACGCATGCGCCAATTCGGCGCAGTACTACGCACGCGCCTGATCCGTCGCAACAGCACGCACGCGCCAGTTACGTCACAGCACAACGCTAATGCCATTTCCGGCACAGCACTGCGCATGCTCCAGCTGCGGCACAGCGCAACCCTTTTGCCCGATCCGGCAGAGCAATACACATGCGCCAGTTCTGTCCATACACTACGCATGCGCCGGTTCCTGCGCGGTAATACGCATGCGCGAGCTCCAGCACGCTACTACGTACGCATGTTGCGTTGTGGATTGTTTGCACAAGTATGCGCATGTGCCGTTCTCTTCGCAGCACTGCGCATGCGGTGTTTCCGGCACGCCGCCACGTGTTCTGTTCCGCGCATTGGCCACGCGGTGGCAGCAGAGACCCGGGTAGAACTTCTCCGACGGGGGTGAGGCGGGCCTGCAACGCAGTCGCCGGCCTTTCGCTCTCTTTTGGTGACGGGGGAAGGACGCAAAGTTAGAAGGGGAGGGAGGGGCTTAGACCTGGGTCGAGGGAGTCCCCTTTGCCAATACAAGCCTGGGAATAAAAAGATTGATCACGGTCCTGCGCCAGTACCTGGGAGTGCTGTTGGGTGGCAAGCTGGACACGGGCCAGCAGTGTGCCTTCGCAGCTCAGAAAGCCAATTGTATCCCGGACTGCATCAAAAGATGCGTGGCTGGCCGGTGAAGGAAGGTGATGCTGCCCCTCTGCTCTGTACTGGTGAGGCCTCACGTGTTGCGCTGTGTCTGGATGTAGAGTCCTCATTGCAAGAAAGATGAGAATCTGTTGGAGCATAACCAGAAGGCCACGAGAAATGAACTTAGGGATGGTACACACCTCTTCTGTGAGGACACACTGAGTTGGGGCTGTTCATTCTGGAGCAGTGAAGGCTCTGAGGTGACCTGGTTACAGCCTTTCGATATCTAAAGGGGAGCAAAAGGAAAGAAGGGGATAGACTCTGTAGCAAGGTCTGTTGTGGTTGAAAAAGGGAAAAATTAGGTTACATGTAATGAAAAATATCTCCTGGAACAGACTGCAGAGATGCGGTGGATGTGCTGTCCCTAGAGACTTCAAGTATCCAGGTGGAGATGCTTCCCTTCTGGCTACCAGCCCTTAAAATGAGGTTGGGAAGGGTGGAGCCAGGCTCAACCCCATCCAGTCCTACAGGTGACCTCCTTCCACCTGTGCGCACTGGGCTGGCTACACTTCTTCACCAGGTGTTCAATCACTGGTTCAGGCAAAAAGCTAGAAGGGGGAAGGGAAGAACAAAACTGGAAGTAAAACTTCTCCAAAGCTGGAAAACCTGTGCTAAGTGCTTATGAATATCTGTGAAAAATGATCAAATGGATGTGATCATGTTGGTTTTTTTTGCCGGTTACATTGTTGTTTTGTGACATTGTTTTTAAATATGCACACACCAACTCTACTGTGTGAATTTAAAGATCGTAAAATAAAGGCACGTTAGCCCCAGCACAAACAGCAGAATCCTACAACAAGATAGCTGACATCTAAAATGCTACAAGTGTGACCTAGAAGTCTAAATTAAAGATGAAATACCTAACTGGAAAACAGCGCAGCACGTGCCTTCCCACGGAGGTGTGCACTGCGACACCAACACAGCATCTCCAGCCATGGCCTTTGGGTGAAGGATACAGATACATTCTAATGGATGTCATGCAAGTTCTCCTATAGCAAAATAACCCAGAAGTCACAACTGGCTTTCTATTATGTCAATAACTGCAGAAGAATTTTGTATTGCATAAGGTTGCAACCTGATGATCCTTGGGGTCCCTTCCAACCAAACCATTCTATGATTCTATAATTCTGTGATATGTGGATGAAGATTCCCGTCTGTGAAGGTTTTGCTTCACCTCCTCTTCACCCACCCATGTCAGGACCCGCAAAGATGTACCTGTCATTTCCTACAGCTCCACCGAACCCCCAAACCTGACACAAAATCAAGGCAGGGATTGTGGCAGCACCCTGGGGGCACTTCTGGCACAACGCACCACTCCAGCAATGAAACACAGCTTCCCAGGCAGTAAAGGAATGTGGTCTTGTAGCATTTTTCACTTAAGTCTGTTCTATTGATCTGATCTGTGCTATGAGGGGCACTCTCAGCCTGCTTCTGCTGTCTAAAGAAATGCCTCTGAACCGGACCTCACCTGTGACTGAGGCAGGACAGAACCTCACAGCACAAACATGTGCTGTAGTACAAATCAATGTCAGAATGTCCTTTCTGTGGAAATGGCTTTCTGTAGGTTTTGGAAAACATTTATTTTTATTACAGCACAAGCATAGGTAATAATGCTGCACCCAGATCCAACACTCCTCCTTCCAGTATTTGCTAAGTCAGTGTCAAACCCCCACTGTGAGGGAAACACCCCATCTTCACTGCTCATTCAGCTGCACCAACATAAACACGGTCAAAACACACAGCAAACTTGGGCTAATTAAAGAAAACCACATGAATGGTGCTGTTGTCATTTTTATTTTAAGCCTCTTTACACAAGGAATGATGTTGGAATGCAAGGCGGTGCGATACACTTTACACAACGTACACTGACAACATCACTCATTCCATTTGCCTTTATAAAATGGTTTTGGAAAGTTTTCACTGAATCCCTACTTACACAAACTGTTACAGTGGGATAGAAATCAAACAACTGACAAAATATAAATGCCAGAGAATCCAAGATGGACTTCTGGCATTTTAAAACACACAAGTCTCGTGGCAGAACAGCAAGACAGAAGTCAGACAAAGTGATTTGAACATCTGAAGAAATACATAAATATCAGTACCTTTGCAGCTGAGATGAACAAAATCCTTTTTCCTGCCGTTCTCATGGACACTCCTGCCTCTGGAACAAGGACCTGCCTGCAGGATCCCACTTTGCAACTGCAAGCCAGTGGCAGGAAAGGATCGTAACTAGCACAGTATGGACCTGAAAACTACTGTGCCTGTGCAGATTCATGATCACTGCTACTTGTGTTGTCAACCAAGTGAAAACACTTTGGAAAGTTCAATGAGTACTTAAAATAAAATTAAAATACACTAAAACGATTTGAAAAAGTCCAATTTCTGAATGATTTCTATATATGCATATAAGCAGCTTGGCTTTTTCAGTGTTGTTTTTTTTTGTTGTTTTTTTTAATAATAGAAAAAAGAAGAATCTGTGTAGACTAAAAAAGGTTGGTTATAAAGTAGCACAAAAGTGTAGTAGCACACGTCACACAATGAGGCTTATTTTCCTCCTACTGAAATGCTTAACACGTGTTTACAGAATTAAACATCTGTATTTTAAAAAATGCATCCTTGTCTCTAAAGCAGCAGGTGCTCTGTCAGACAGAGAGAATGCTGTACAGGAAAAAGTCTCAATGAAAAACAGCCAAGAAGGGCTCAAACTGCATAACAGCTGGCTAAGCCAGGCAACTGACTGTCTTTAAAAAAATAAAAACGACAGGTCAGGTTTAGGACCACAGGTCAGAAATCTACCCTAGGAGTTTTACCTCCTCATATTATTCAGTCATACGGTCACTTTGATTTCTTTATAAATAAGGCCATCTCTAGGACTAGAGAGGGCCAAACATTACCACATTTCCAGAGAGGATAAGAAAACACATTCAGTAGCCGAATCCCTATTTCACTCTGCATATTGTAACTCACTCTTAAGCAGATGTCAGTGCAAACTGTTGCAGCCATCAGTGTACCATCAAACAGGAGCAGCAGTAGTGCTGGAGATAGATTCTGGGTCCGTCCTGTAGTGGTCTGTGGTTCTTCCTCCTGTACTCTTTTGTGTAGTAAGCAGAACTACTGGAATTTAGTTCCACATATGTATTTGCGCCTCATGTCAAATTAAAAACATATCTGAGAAAAGCAAATACTAACCTTCAGCTCAGAAGATGGATAACTGGGAAGGAATTTTAGCATGAAGACCTATGCCTCACTTCCACTTAAATAACTGGAAGCTGCTGCACGAGCATGGATCAGTTTTAACTGCTATACAAATAACTTCTTCAAATCCAGTAGTGACTGAAAAATATTATTTTAGCACTTGGTACACCACACTTTACAGTATCAAGAGTAATATTTCAATAAAATTAAACTTCCTATTTTTCACTATTGCAAGTCAGGTGGATTTGCTACACTTGGGACACTAGTCCTTAGAATTAAAGTGCTTTGCAGAGCATTGGCATCCAAAATCTCGAACATGAGAGACAACTGCAAGTAAAATCTGTTCTTGCTACATATAATATATAGCAGGACAACAGGCATCAACGTGTGTACTCATTACGTGTCTGTTTTTTTTATGGCATCCTGAGTAACACACAGTTTAACAGTGCATAGTACCCCCTACCTCCAGTGTACAATCAAATGCTTTAGATTCATTCAGTATTGTTGCAGGTGGCTCCGGACGCCTTGTCTGCATGATCTTCTGTTTAGGATTTTTTAACTCTTCTTCCTCTTCTGTCTCACTTTCACAGACATGGACGACGACACTAGGAGTTGATTCTGTCCCTGCATGAAGCTCATACTTCTCCCCTGAGGAGCAGCAAACAAAGACCATGCTAAGAACGTCCCCAGGGAACAGCATTAAGACACTTCATCGCAACAACTCCTTAATAGCTGCAGTAAAAATCAAAAGACAAGCAGCATACACGTTTTTTAAGTGATATATATTATAGGACATTTCTAAATGGAAAACCATAAATACCCTCTGATTATATTTCGTCCTCAAAATTCCCTATGAAGTTATGTTGCTACTGTGCCTAGCAGTGGCCTTCTGAGAGGACAAGAAAGTAGTTCCCTTCTCTACACCACTACTTGTCAGAACATTTCGCTCCTGTTAGGACTGCAAGCAGCTCCCTCCTCACGAGCACTGAAGCCAATTCAACAGATTACACATTAGGTTCTTTGTCTGAAAGATAAACCTTCCTTTCAGGGAAAATAAACAGCACTGTACTGAGTAAGACCCATGAAAAATGTTGATGATGCAACACAAAACCCATATTAGCCTCCTTAACAACTGAAGTAATAAGTATAAGGATAAGTACTTCTGAAGTTAAATAACACAACAAAAGCAGGTAAATATCCCACCTGGTCCCAACTTGGAGACAGCACAAAGGAGGTCATAGTTTATCAGTGGAGTTGCATCTTCAGTCTGTTTCCATCCAACTGGGGGAGATGCAGGTGGTGATATCAGGAACTGTTTAACAGGTTGTGGAGGAAGAAGGTAGGACTTGTCTCCTACTTCACTGGACACCTGTACCTGAAGACAAAGGCCAGGAGATGTAGAATAAAATCACAAACATCTATGTTTATTTAGTCTGTTTCCCCAAAAACATATGGCTGTTCTCTGTATTAACAAAGTTTAATCCAGTCTAGATTCAAAAATAATAGCACAACTATATAACACTTCAGATAAGCAATGCAGGTTAAGAAACTGGTCTGTGTTGGCAGTGTAGCTGTCGATGAATAGATAATACCTGCTCGTGTATAAGAGCAAGACATTAATGGTTGCTTCAGAACTTCTCAGAAATTAAACTTATGGTCAAATATGAAGCAGGGGAGAAACAGGCCCATATGCAGACCAAGTTAGCATTCCATAATACCTGTGCAAAATATAGCTTCAGCTTTTTTCCATTGAAGTCAGTTTCATGCAGTTCAATCCGTGCTCTTGCTGCTGCCTCTGGATTACTGAAGTTTATCCTTACTCTTCTAAAGCTTTTAAACAACTGGAACGTAACTTGATTATCGTAGACAGTGAAAAGTGCTTCAAATCTTTCCTAGAGATGAAGTACAGAGATTCTCCAAACACAACGTGAACATTTTCACTCAAGGAAAACACATTCTGCATTCACTTTCCTCTCCCAAATCCCCCTGCATTTCCTTAACACCCTTCTAAACCTGCATGTTTCACAGTTCTCCCTGACTGCTCTGTCTCACTACTAAAATCCCAGGAGTACATCGATGTGTAAAAGCCCCTGCAGCTCCCACAAACTGCCATCTAGTGACAGTTACCCGAAAGCGCAGAGGTCAACAAAAAGCTGCACACTTGCACCTGACTTTCACCTGAGCATCTCCAAAAACATCATGCAATTCAGTTCATTTTTAGGCCTGATAAAATAAAGCATAGAGTGATTAAGGCAACTAAAAAACAAAACAAAACAACAACAAAACCCACAGGATTTATGAGATTGCTCTAGGAGAGAAAGACTCATTACCAAATACCGGTTTTGGCAAAAAAGAAAAAAAAAAAATCAAATATTATTGAATTAGAAATCTTATTAATCATCGAGGAGATTGAACATAACTGCATTGTTAAAGGTTCAACTTTAATTTTTTTAACTTACTAGTTCCTTTTTATTAAAAACCTGATTTGCAGATCTTTTTTCCCCCAGTTTAAATGTGAGTATTCTTACTCACTGTAAAAAAATCAAATTCAGATCAGCAGAAGAATGCAAATGACATATTTTCAATTTTGTTTACTCTGTTTTGATAATGACCCATTACTCACAGAGATCTACATAAGCAAAGGAGCAGAGAAGAACAACTTTTAAGAACTCCTAAAGGCAAAACTTATTTGTTTCGTTTCAGAAGACTCCAATCTCTTTACACAAATCCTGTTGACTCCTGTAATAATACTTACAGGATGAGGTTGCCACTGACTTCTGTTTCAATCAGGACAAAAGAAACTCTACAGATGATGCCCATGTTAGTTTTAGAATTATCAGTTCAGCAATTTTTTTCTGCACGCTGCACCGTTTCAACGTATTTTTTAAATCAGAAAATCCATTCCTTCTGCACTCTGACCAAATCTGGTAATGAACAAGCACAGAACTACAATCTAGCGTAATCACTACTTCCCAAATAACATTTGAAATTAACCAGGAGTGGTTACATCCACCAACGGCTTCATCGCACATCCAATTACTCCGGTATCATTAGAGAAGAACACATTGCCCTCAACACACCTTCTATGCTCAGACAGACTGTGGGAAGACCTTCACAGAAAAAGGAAACGTGCCTAAGAGAGACAAATCCTTGGCAGACACACAATGTAATTTAGGCAGGCAGCATTCCGAGCGTACACTTTCTGTATCAGATAATGAATTATGGGGCACCGCTGTCTCTGTAGCAGAGCTGAATTAATCTGGTGCAAGACTTAATGCTTCGTAGATCAGCTGCTGCTTTCACTGCTCTCTTGCAGAAGTGGTAACAACCACTGACCCAACTGCAGGGTGAGCCACTCTCAAGAGGCTTTGGAGAATGCAGAAACAGGAACTATTTAACATCCGAGATCTACAGGTGCATGCAGGAAGGGAGGTGCCACCTTGCCCTCTTCATTGTTTTCCTCAAACACTCGTGAGCTACCAATAGCCATCCCTGATGCTCTCAGATGCAAAGAGCACACACAGATCATAGAATTACAGAATTACTCAGGTTGGAAAGGACCTCAAAGATCATCAAGTCCAACCGCAGCCTAACCATAGTACCCTAACCCTAACAACCCTCCGCTAACTCATGTCCCTGAGCACCACATCCAAGCGGCTCTTAAACACATCCAGGGATGGCGACTCAACCACCTCCCTGTGGAGCCTATTCCAGTGGATTCCAGATCTGACTGAATACAAAGATTAGCAGCCCAGGGAAGATTTAGTTTATTATAAAGCCCTAAGCGACTATCAAGAAGTTATTTTAGTTCAAAGCAGAACATGCATTCTGAGAATTTACTATAATCTTTAACAGAATCCTTGCCCTGAAGTAAAGCACGTACATTTGCCTTCAGATTATACACGAATCTTTCTTCAAACTGGTACTTTGCGTGAAAAGAAAAAGCAGAAGAGCCTTTTTGTAGGAGGAGCCCTATCACCACTATTAGCAATTTGGAATGCCTGAACGTTGCATTACTATCTGCTCTTGGACAACCTACTCATTCTTGATCTGAGCTCACCGGTGAATAATTTGAGTGGCTCATTTCCTCCCCCCCAGCACAACGCACAGCAGTACCAGATAAAACATCCCCTGCTGCCTCTATACTTGCAATGCCGAACCCAGATACACCTCACTTCACCTTACCTTTTCCTCCTGTACCTCAAACACTGCTTCATGCACACTGCAAGCAAACAGGGAGGTAGGCAAGTCACTTAAATCCATCATCTCTTCCAAATCATCTTCATTTTCTCCAAAAATCATCTGTTCTTCTTCTTCTTGGTCGCTGCTGTACAGATCGGACTGGCTGTCGCTCCAGGACTTCATAGTGTCTCTCAGCATCGCTCAAGCAATGCAGCACTGCGTTCTAGAGCTCCTGGTGAGGGTCTGCCATTACAAAAATGCATCCAGTTACGGCAACAAAATACTACACTGTGAATTGTTTTCTGCTCTACGTGATGACGGCAAGTCTCAAACAAGACGTCTGAACAACGCTGGAACTGCCTGAGCATCCCCACTGCTGCAAGGGATTCCACCATTCCTTTCAATAAGTAACAAATGCTTGAATTTTACTGGAGATGTCATCGTGCTCCTTTCTGTAATAAGGATGGAATCTCACTCGCTGTTGACACGATGGAGAGAAAGCAGTTATGCCCTTCACCTCCTGCACACAGCTTGTAGGGAAACCTCTCTACAAGTTAATTAAACATCTCAGCAACAAGTGAACAGTTCCGCAGGCTTTGCAACACGGCATTGACTGCAAGCGGGAAAACAAACCCGAGAAGTTTCCATAGAGGGCTCTGAACTATGGAAGGCATTGCTTCCATTTCACAAACACGTCCCACGTAGGAACGCACCACCGCTCTCCTTTTTAACTATCAGCCCGCAAGGTCAACGCCACTTTTGTCAGACTCCATCCCAGGGGTTACGCAACGGTAACCGAGCGCTATCAGAACGCGGAGAGGTTCCCTGCGATGAGATACGATGCGTAACACCGACGTACCGTCGTTAGTTAAGTACTACCAGAAACAGCACCGCCAGACGCGTTAACGGGCGAGGCAGAAAAGCGACGAGGCCACCAGGGCCACCCCGCGCGCGGCGGCAGCTGACCGCCCGTGCAGCCACGCCCGCATCGGAAGCGCAGCGCTCTGAGGGCAGCCCCCGTCTCGGCCCCGCTGCCCACAGACCCACCTGAGAGCCGCGGAGCTGGGCGGCCCCACGCAGCCGACAGCGCACCGCCCTTCAGCTTCCAGCTCGCGAGGAGCGACGGCAGGCGGCAGCGCCGCGGGTGCCGGGTTCTGTCACGCACACGGCCGTGTGGAGACGGGGCGCGCAGCGCTAAGGAGCCGCCGCGCTCGGCCTGGCCGTGCCCTCCCGCCGCGCCGCGCTCACCTCAGGTGAGGCATTCGACGCCCGAGGGGCGGCGGAACCAGAGATGGCGGCGGGACAGCGGCGACGGCTCAGCGACGGTCCCCTCAGCGGCGAGACGAGCCGCCTACCGGGGGGCCGTGCGGAGAGCGGCGCGAGCGCGCCTGCGTGCGCGGTCCCTCATCCCGCATCGCCTCGGGGAGCCGGGGAGGAGAGGGCGGCGAGCGGGATGGAGGGGGCGACGCTGCGCATGCGCCACCCCCGCCCTCTCGAGGCCGAGGGAGGGGAAGCGCTGCAGCCGCCTGCATTTCATTTACAAACACACAATTCGAAACCTTTTTTTCTTTTTAAGACGTACACAGTGCCTGCGGTTGTAAACAACCGTCTTAAATTCCTTCCAGATTTTTACTGACTAAAGCTGATTAAAGCTATAGCATGAATATTCACCAGGCCAGAATTCCACAGTTTTTACCAGGATCTTTTATTAAATTTCCAGAGGTGCCATCGAAAAGACAGAATTACACAGACAGTCACGTTTATGCACGCGTTTCCGTATGAACATTTTATACATTCAGCCCCCACTGCAGCCGCAGGCCGCAGCACAAAGCACAGCCCGCAGTGAGAACACATTAAGTGCACCGGTGCACCGAGAAGCCACACAGCGTAAAGGCCACAAAAGTCATTTCACATCTGATAAAGCAGCTAGGAGAGTCAAGGACCCGTTCTGCCCCATTCATAATGGAGGCAGCAGGATCACGTGCACACTTGGGTCAGTGTTTGATTCCGAACGAAAGGCTGCGCGTTTGGAAACGGAGCGAAGCTGCACTGCTCACAGCACGCTACGTCTCTGGGGATCAGCTGGGGATAAACTGAAGCTTTGACATTTCATGCGTTCAATTACATGCTTTGCAGGAACAGGTAACTTTCCATGCTGCAAAGAAAGATGAGCATGTGGCATGCAGCTCCTGTAAATTTGGAGGGGCAGGTCAGCCGTAAATGCCTGCTGCAATCCCAAGCATGGCCACTGTCAGCACAGCCCTAGAAATATTCTGCAACAAGTCTGAGGTACAGAGAACCTCCCATTTTCAGTTTCCAAGCTCTGAATTAGAGAAAAGCTAAGTAGGTAATTGCAACCCTGAGCTATACCCCCTCCTTCTGTTACAAAGATTGGACAAGTCCTACTCTCAGTTCACTTGTGCCCTCTCAGGAACAGAGACAGAAGCTGTAAAGACATGGTACATGCTGCTCTGCAATGTCTTCTGAAAGCTTGTGAGAAAGAACAAGAAAGGAGAAAGTACATTAAAAAAAAAGCTACAATTCAAGTATTGAACATAGGCACCACGAAGGGGTGAGGGTCAGTCCAGCAGCCCTGCCACCATGCTTACTGTATCTAACAGCCTGGAAAGAGGGCAGCTCTCACAACATCAGTGCACAGAGTTCAACCCTATAACCCCCAAAACTCCTCAGGCTCTACTGATTTGTGCGCTCTAGAAACAGACACACAAATAGCAATATTTCACATTACTCAATAGGAACTACCTCCCTTGGAATCCCCTGCCAGAAAGCTTCTAAACAGCCTTACAGTTAGGAGAAAAAGCTAACCAGAAAAAAAACAAGTGGCTGCAAAGTCTGCACATCAATCAGTTGCAGTTTTTAAATACTACTAAGAAACTAAGAACTGGGAAAATGATGCTCAACTACACAGGATCACCCTATGAATAGAATTCAATAGCAAGCCCTTTTCAGATCCTTTTGATCAGTATTTTACTTATATATTTCATACAATCTCTGTAATAATTAAGGAATATTGCCATGTAAAATGCAGAGTTTGTAGGTTTAGCACAGCTGGTCTTAAAACAGCTTGTTTCTGTGCCTTCAGAACTATTAGGTCCATTACCCACTGCCTCATTCATCAGAGGGAAAAAGAGAAACCAGCATACTCATACCCTTCCCAGCCAGCCCCCACTGTACTACTTTGTTCTGTATTACAAGGAATGAAAACTACACATAACTACACAAACAATCAACTACCAGGGACACAGGCAGTAGAACCAGCGTCAACTCCAGGGTTATTTTTATTTAAGCTGCACAAAACTGTCAATGCAGTCTCATGTATTTCCAGATTAAATCAGTATTCGTAACTGGCAAGGAAAACATATGCAAAAGAATAGTTCTGTTGTCATCTGTAATAACATGAAGCAGGAGATATTATTTATAAAGTCAGTTAAGCTATCAGGTAGTGGAAAAAGAATCTGGCCATGGGTCAAAAAAGTAAAAAAAAAAAAAGGAAAAAAAATGCAGGAAGCCACAGCTTTAAGTTCAAGATCCTTCCAAGCCCCTTAGTATCAGAGTTACCACCTTACAAGTGCACAGAATGCATTCACTATTCATTTCAAATTAAGTCTTCTAAGGTCACCAAAACACCCCAAGATACAATAAAGTAGACTTAAAATTTTGTTTCCCAGTAAAACAACTGCTTTTAGAGAAGACAATATCAAAACGCCAAAAACAACTCCATGCTTTTGTAAACGTTGTACTTTGTCCCCTTCACTTAACCGGTTTACACCCTGTGCCTGTTCTCCCCTTGTAACAGCTTACACCCATCTCTTGGAAACTGGAAAGATAAACATCGTAGGTACACAATGCTTCATTATTCTGGCAGTTCTCACTGAGTGCTGGACTGTGCATGCTCATTTTTCCTACTAGGTCATTCACAGTATTAGGACAGTGCCTTTTTTGCTTCTTAGAAGAAAGGAGCACAAAATGGCACCCCTACCTACAACACCGTCATGCTGCCAAAGCAATGTCGACATCTTTACACATTTAAAGCTACTAAACAAAACTGGAAGCCCTATCTCGACTACAGAGAGAAAATAAAAATGGTAAAGAATTGGAATCTCATCACGACCAACTAAAATACCCTTCCAGTCACGTTACTGCAGTGCTGTCCCTGTACCCTTTGATGCAGCTTGAAGCTCTTTCTGTGAATCCAGAGAAACGGCAAACAGTCCTCGTTCTAAACTGCCATGTAATCCAGTGGTGCTAGATAAAGAACTAACATGCTCAGTGCATACATTCAACACAAGCTAGAGAATGGCTATACAAGAAAAGCCCGAGAATACTGAGTAAGTCTGTGTTTGTTTTTGAAAACAATTAGATTTTATTGCCATGTTAAGGTAGCACGATGGTTACGTTAGAAACATGAGGGTTTACAACTTTTCTAAAACTCCATCTGTCTCTATGTAAAAGATTAAATCCTTTCCTCCTCTCACTGTGAGCAACGCCTGAAAACCTCTGGAAATAAAACCACTCCCAGCAGGGCTAAAAATTGCATGGTTACTTCTCTTCCCACAGCTCTGCGTTCTCACAGCAGCTGCTATTTCATTCATTTCCTAAAGGCATTATACTGTATTCAGTATTTCATGCTCTCAGATAGAAGCCTTCAACAGAGGACTGTGATTTACTTCTTGCTAAGAGGAAAGCTTTCAACCTCACAACTACAGAGAGTTGCTTATTTTAATAAAAAAAATTAAAAGTTAAGTTTGAGACAAACTTTAAACTATATCAAAGTTGGCTTAACACTCGTCTATATTTTAATCAGGTAAATAAATAAAGGGCATACTTCTGATGGGTCAGATCAGTTCCTTAAAGATCATTCATTCCTTTTTGCTGTGCTCCAGCACTCGGTATGGTGGAGCAGAAACTCCTCTGGAACCATGTTGCTCCTGCACTATTGGCAACGTAGCTGGTGTGTAAATTTCTGGCGTGTTGTCATTGTTCTCTAGGGCACCATAGGAAAAGGAAGCTTTGAGGTCAGGCTGAACTGCAGTCCCTTTGTCATGCATGTTTTGCATGCCTGAAAACAGCAAAAGCAGAGATTAAATGTTTAGGAACAAAAGCACATTCTTCCTGCACTCTATTAAATCACCAAATTTACAATTCACAGATTTACACCAAAAAAAAAAACCAAACAACAGACTCTGGGTTACTGCCACGTGGCTCATCAGATACTTGAACGTTAAAGAATGCTTTTCAGCTAAGCACTAAAGCAACTAATGGAGGAAGTTACGCTGCACTGAATGCAGGATTGCAATCAGGTATTTATCAAATGCTACATGTCTTTTGTACAGATCAGCAGAAAGACAGCTTAGTTATACTTCACAAAATAAGTTTCTGCTCCTTCTGGCCTCTATTTTTTGCCATGTACCTCAGTCTCCCCCAGTAATCAATTCTTCCTACTTGATGAAGACCAATCCCAAGTAAATGCTCAAAAACCTGTAATGCTTCCAGACAGTAACCACTGTTGCCACGCTCTCCCTAGCATCAAAGGACCCAGAGTAAGTGTCAAAGTGGAACACTATGTCTTTTCTGCTTCATAAAAAACATGGATGTACCCCTCCACAAGACAACCAACCAAAGAGAACGGAAAAACAAAGAACAACTTAAGAGAGATTCAAATTTCAGTGAAAACTCAGGAAATAAAAGAAATAGGGCAATAAACCATTGTTACCTGGCATAGCATCCATTGATATATAGGGCTCAAACGGTACAGATTTCTTTCTATTTCTTGTGATCAGGAAGACACCTAGAAACGCTATGAGGCATCTGAGAAAAAAAAACAGAAGATCTTTTGAGATGACCGTGAAAATGGAGAGGAGACAATGCTTCATAACAGGCCCTCAGAAAAATCAACACCTAGCACAATAAATAATTCAGAACTAGATCTACAGAACGAGAGAATTCTCAGCTGAGTAACCCTTTTTGGCAGTACTGAAATGTAACTCGCAATCACAACTTCACACCTTTACCAAAAAAGCAGAGAGAAATTTTCACTTTAATCTTGACAAAGAGCAGAAAGCAAGCATACAAAAATTTAATCTGCTTTGATGACATTCCAGGATTTTACAGCCTAAATTATGCAAGGCTTTCCATGGATAAACACACTGACAATTGTCAATCTTCATTTTTACAGCATGTTGACAGAGGAAGACAGTAATACTAAACTCCCAACTGTTGTTTGTTTGTTTTCCTGTATTAAATTGAAAGGCATTTCAGGTTGTCCCTTGCTTATGGAGAGTTCATCACATCTAACACTGTAGTTAGGACTAAGCACTGAGTTACAAAGTGAATGTTTTATGATTATATCTGCATTGTGTGAATGGCCATGCCCCTAAGAAACAGGATTCCTGAAGTCCCATGATAAGACAGTGAAGGCTCAAATAGATGCCCAAGAGATCACTGCTTCTGGTTATTGTACAGTTCTAGATTGGTGAGTAGATAGCCTGAGAGCATCCCACTTCACCTTAGAAGGTGTGAATACACTTGGGAAAACAATCCATGTGATTCAACATCCCATAGGATCTCCAGTACAGTCAGCAAGACATTTACTGTGAAGTGTAAAAGTTGCACAATTATACATAACCTGCTGTGATAAAATTCCTCTAGAGGAATCCATCATCACTCTATGGATGGATGGATCTAGAGTGATCCATCATCACTCAGGTAAGGTATGGAACTATGGGCCACTGTGTGCTCTAACAGAGAGCACAGACAGCTTGTCCTCCTTCACAGCAGGTTACACATCTCACGCATACGTACGTAGACATTTAGCCACATGAAGAAAAACTACTGTTTTCTGTCAAGGAAACTTAAAACACTTACCCAAGTGCAAACATACATATATGAAGAACATCTTCACCAGTGAAATCCAGGTAGAAAGTTGCTCCTTGAAAAGGAAATAATTCATGATGGCTTTCTTCCCAGCTAACATGAGCAATTACTGCTGCATCTCTAGCACTGGTCCCTCCAGAAACTAAGTCAAATAAGATCACTTTTTCTATAGTTAGCATGATTAGTTGGCTTTTTTCTTTTTTTTACGGTCTTAATACAGAAAAGCATGGTCTGATTTCCACTGCAACAGAAACTGTATATTTACAAACCTTTTAGAATTTGACCACCAAAATAACAGTGCAATGACTATGGCCGCAAGTAAACTTGTACAGCAGCACAGCAGCTAGTATAAAATTTTCAATATTGGGGTAGGGAGGGGAATAGTGTTAGAACTGTTGCAGGTCACTATGCAAATCAGCCTAAGCTGAATTCTTACCACATAGTTATTACCATATGAACACAAGAGACCACACTTCCCAAATCTGAACAGACCAAACTGGATCTCTCTAGCTACAAGAGGATAAAAACCCCTGACTCCAATTAAGCATACACAGCTTAAAAACATAAGATGACAGATGTCACTGTTGCCTTAGATGTCAACAGGATAAAAAGCCTGGCCTACACACTCTGGCTCCAACTCTACATTTGTAATAGAAGAGAATAAGTTAATTAATCTGAGAGCAGCATGTGACTTGGAACATGACAGGGAACAAGCATTAGATAAACAGTAGGCCACGGTCTGTCATGGTGTTGAACAGAACTAAAAGGCAATATGTAATTTTGAGGGGGCAGGGGACCCTTTTTCCCCCTATATATCTAGAAGGGAATTACTATTTACAGACAGTGCACTCGCTTCACTGTGATCAATACTTTCTCTAGTGTCTTTTTCTTTTTTCTTCCCAGTTTTGCTCATACATCTAAGAAAAATCTTCAAAGCGCTTCCTCAGGTCTGAAGCCTAAGTGGGTTTAAAATACTCGTCTTTGTTCACAGACAAAACTTCCTCTGTGCAGCTAAGGTTTAAGATTGGAGTCATCTGTACAGAGTGAAAAGTTGCTACAAAATTGAAAGCAGTTGCACCTTACATACAATGCAAACAAAACCACCAAGAAGAGACTCATAACAGGTTTGACCAGAGGAAGAAAATACATGAAATAAAATGAATTCACATTTTGAGAGGAAAAAAGGGAAAGCGAACCAGCTCCAGAAGAGGGATGACAAGGAAATACAAGTCATTGTCTCGCTGGGTATTCACGTTCCTCAGCTGTTGCTAAGAATTATCTTCTGAAATCTTTTGCCCCTCTTTCAGAAAGGATCAACATGCTGTTTTGAGGGCCGTTACCTGCCGTGATAGCTACCGTTGTGGACAAGATGTAGCCAATGCTCGCAATCTGAGATGAGTCATAGAGCTGTGAAGCTTGAGCTAAAAATCTGCAAAGCAGTGACAGATGACAGAAGTTAACCTGGGAAGAATACTCAAACAGCAGAGTAGTTAACATCAACCAGCACACTTCTCCTTTCTGAAGGTGCCTTTCAAGTACCTGAGGAATACATTTAAGAAACTTTACTCTCAGTACAACTGCATAAGCATCCCCTGGAACTAATAGAAATGATAGATGAACGAACATTCTGCTGAACTAAAGGCAGTGCAATTACAACCACTGACACTGGGGCCAGAACATTACTTGCATTCTAAACAGCTCCTTATCCTTGCTGCTACTTGTGTTTTTACGTTATCACTAGAACAAAGGGGAAAAATACAGAGCACCTGATTTCAGTCAGTGCAAATGTACTGTATTTCACTGACCACCATTTCATCCATACCACTGTTTTGCAAATACTTGAATGATGCATAAATTTGAGACCAATACTACGTGGCAACGTCACTACACGGAAAAGCAAAAAACGCTATCTTGGGTTCCTGTGACACAGATTTGAAGACAGGTGACAGAAGAGGCCAGACCCTCACACTAAAATTTGATCAGCATTCAGGAAATCAATAACAAACATCTCCCTGGTTAGACATCTGCCAAAACCAGCACAGTTATGGAAGAGAGACATTGTCTTACGTTGCTTGAAAGACTGCTGTAGCAATCATGCACACCAACATGATATAAAATATTGGGTAGCTGAGTTGGAGGTTTCCACGTATTGAGACAACAATCATGCCTGCCACAGCCTTCACTGTCACAACAGTCATGGAACCTGCAAATGTTTATGAAAATACAGCTGAACTATGTCCTGCTCAGCAGAAGAGAACACCGCACACTCACTCTATACGTGACAAGCAACTGCAAACAAAGTCAGGATATATAAATATTCAAACCCTTCTCTTGCATGGAAGTTATTTTATCTCTAAACGTCAGTTATATTCCCAACAACCTTACCACTGTGACCTCCAGTAAATCCCAACCTTTCAATAGTGCAGTCTTTCCTGTCAACAGGGCTGGGAGCATCTAGCACTTGTCTTAAGTGTTTAAACATTATTATGCAATCATATTATGGAAAGATAAAAGTTTCCATTTCTGATGACACACTGACACAATTAATAAGACTAAGGAAGTTTTCAAAACAATCCATATCAACTTACCCAGCAAAGCTACCAACAGGAGAATTATTACAATGTAGTTTGCATTTTTCTCCTTGTAAAAATATAGTAGCAGGCAGAATATGATGATCTCTACAAGCTACAAAAGAAGAGAGACCATTAAATGTTTATGGCATTGGTAGTAAATGGAATACTGAACAAGTCAGACATTCGAATCACAAAACAGGACAAATCAAAGGAAAATGAGGATCCTACACAGTTACAGACCAAGTTTCATCCCCCTGGAATACAGACATCGGAAATCTCAGTCTGTTTTTCATAATGAGGTTTTGTAAACGATCCCTGCAGCACATGTCTAATTTAATAGTCAAACTTAGCTCTGTTAAACAGATTTTACAATATTTTTAATGAGACAGTGATGGCTCAAGAAAAAAGTCTGTCTAGGAAAAGTGCAGATCAAATATAATATTTGGACAGCTCTTGGCCAGCTGCTCTCAGCTGCCATCAATACTACTTCCACAGGCTGAAGCTACCAGGTCAGGGAGAGAGCAAGTTACTTTAAAACTTCTCAGTTAAAGATACTTAAATTCTAACAGAATAATTCAGAGAGAGAACAGTAGGGTTACAAGTTGCATGTGCACTGTGCAATTGACACTGTCAAAAGTGACATAAGTCCATTAGCAAGTACAAATACCTCTAGTACTCATAACAAAAAATAATACTTGAAAGCCTCTCAATCAGGCATACGGCAGAAAACAGTCCCATATTTTATGGGCTATCTTACCATATACAACAGAAATGGCCAGCTCACTAAATGCCTAGTGATATTGTCTCCTGTCATCTTCTCATGACTATTAGGTCCAAATGTAATCAGCAGATAAGTTCCAACAATGGCCAAACCACAGCCTACAAATGACAAAACATATCGCCCTTCGGCGACCAAAGGACAAAAAGAAAAAAATAAATAAAAATGGACAGTTAGTGGGTTAGTATGGATGTATGGGATTACAATCTCACATGCATGTGGCCAGGACACCATGCATAGTCCTCCAAGTGACTCATCCCTCTGCCCTTCATGCCCTACCTTCAAATTATTATAATTAAGAATCCTCAGGCAACAAGCGTGCCCCAATTTGAGAAAAAAAGAACTCATACCAAGTAGCATCTGCTAAAATAACTGGAGTCACAAGATCTGTGTTTGGGGCTTATCATGCCTTGTACTGCCTACAGCCTATTTTCCAGAAAGTGGAAGAACAAATGTTCCAGCTCTGCAAACACATGTATGCAAGAAATGTGACTGATTCCGTTCTGCCTAAGCTACTGCAGTGCCAGGGACCCAGGCTTGCCATCTCTGACTCTTAAGAGATCATGCTGTGCATAGGTCAGCTTGTAAATGGAGGAAGAAAAGTGAAAAGGAACTGCAGTACTTACTTAAAAATTCCTTGGGCTTCCATTTTTCTTTAATAAATATAATTCCTATGATTGCACTAGCTATAAGGACAGAAGGAAAAAAAGAGAAACAGGATGATCTATGTATTGGTCCAGTGATCAGTTGTCTCATGCTAAAATGCATTCAGACTTGCACGTCAGTCATCTCTTTCCTCTTACCTATAACAGACACTGCACTGAGAGGCACAATCAGTGAAAGAGGAGCAAAAGCATAAGAAGAAAACACCCCCAGTTCTCCCAGAATCAGCAGAAAAAGTCCACACCACCACATCTTGGTTTTGAAATAGGCTCGGGGATCTTTGGAACCTGCCAGCCGGATATGGCTGTATTTCTAGAAAAGAGGATAAAAGCACAGAAGCTTTAGCATGCATGACACTTTTAACACAGGATGTTTGAGGCAGGATTAATATTTGTTTCACGATACTCACCTGGAGGTTGAGTGCAATACTGATAACAAGGTGCCCAAAAATAGCTAGTAATGCACCGATCAAGTTCTCCTGTAAAAACAAAATAAATATACAGATATTACATTTATCTACTGGACCTTGAAGGAAGCTGGGGTTTTATGCACAATGTGAAAGAGCAGAATTAAAATGGTTCCCTCAAATACTAGTCAATAAAATCTGTTTTTATCTTCTCCACGTGACAGAGTAAAATTCATGCAACTTTTCTGCAGCCCCACTCCAAGTCTGTGAAAGTCGGTAAAGGATAATCCATTATTAAGTGACACTTCATGAGAAAGCTAAATTAATAAGTGCAGGAATGTTTCTCAGCAGGAAAGAACAGACTGCTAAATGCAACCTGTCCATTCATTCTTTCCTTTAAATATCTGTTTTCATAATTGCTTGGCGTTCAGCAGCACATGGATCAGAAACATTTGCATTCTGTGAATCAGTTTTCAAGAACTATTCTGCTCTTCTCCACCTCACCTATAACATCTGCTGGTTCAGGGGGCAATTTAGCTCCATTCAAAAGCACCTGAGATACCTTCCCACAGCAGACAGTAAAGATTGCATAAAAACCTGCAAACCTGGAAACTGCTTGTATTACTCTGGACAGCTTTTACAAGACACCTGAAACTGAGTTCTAAATTAATTTTTTTTTTTTTTTATACACAGAAGTTATGGCATCCTAAGAGTAGACTGGAGTAAAGATCTGACCTTATAAGAAAAGGAGTCTGTGTGCGGCTGCACAGAAACCGCTGCTGTGGCCACTGGGATTTGCTGAAGTTGCATGTGTGGACTGCTGCCTCCTTCCATTTTTGTTTAGGTGTTTTTCAGCCTCCTGGATGACAGAAGTCTTTAAAGAGGCTTGAGCTCTGCTGAAGTCAGCTCATTTCTGACTTGGTACCACTTCTTCCCATTCATCCTGCTTTGCTTGCTTGAAATTCTCTGCAGCTTGCCTGCTTTTCTTCTTCTGCTGGGTTATGTTGAGAAAGGATAGGCACCACAAGCAGAGGTGTAAATAAGCCAATATTTCCAGCAAGTTAGTGGAGCAGCAACATCACATTGCTCCAAGTCGACACTAGGAACGATGTAAAAGAAAGGAGAAAAAAAGGAAAAGAAAGAAAAAAAAGAATCAGTTAAGTGAACTCAATAGTCAAAAAGCTGCAATGAAACCCTGTGGTAGGACAGTCCATATGAAAATCCCCAGAACCAAACCAACAGCTGCACCTATCAGCAGGAAACCTAAAACTTCTATGCCTTCTCAAAGAGCTTCAAGCACAGGAACTCACTCTTCCCAGAGCTCACAAACCAGCCTGGCCACAAAGGGAGACGTTTAACAAGCTGTGCCATTTGGAACGCTCATAGCCGAAGTCTCAAAAGCTCCAAGCCCCGCTTTCCCCCCTCTCCTGCCGACAGACTTCCTTCACCAGCTCTTGGGCAGCCCTTGGTGCCGCCAGATGGGGGGAGACGGAGCAACGCCGCGTCGCGCGGCTCCAGGCGGGGCTGCCGGGACCAGAGCAGACTCTCCGCACAGCGCCACACGCACAAACCGGGCCCCGGTCCCGCACCACGGCGGCTCCTTCCACTGAAGGCCTCAGGAAGCACCCACGGCCCTACGGGACGGACGTGGTGAAAAGACCCCAAAGGACCACAAGCTGCAGCAGGGCGCGGTCCCACCAACAGCCGAGGGCTCACTCGGGGCTGCCGAGCGCTCCTCAGCCCGACCCGCGGCCTCAGCGCGCAACTCAGGCCCGCACCCAAACCGCTACGATTCACGGCCCGCCCCGCGCAGCCTCAGCTCCTGTCGCCGCCTGGCTCCGCTCAGCTGAGGCGGAGGGAAGCCCTCCGCCCGAGGAGGAGCTCTGACAGCGGCAGCGCCTTACTTACGGCCAGGACGTTCCTAGAGCGCGGCCCGCTCCCGCCCCAGAAGCCCGCCGCACCCGGGCACTCGGCTTCTAGAGTCACTTTAACGCGCATGCGCGAGTCGCCCACCTCCAGCCGCCTTAACAAATTGCGCACGCCCAGCTTTGCGAGAGAGGCAGGGGCTGCTTTGAGAGCTTGCCTGTGATTGGAGGTCTACCGGAGTTTTGAGAGAAACGGGCCTGGTGATTGGAGCAGATGGGGGCCTGCCTCTGTCGCGGTAATCGGGGGTATTGCTCCCGTAGTGCGCCGCAGGGCGGGGCGGGAATTGCGCGTCCGAGTGCTCGCCGTGCCGGGGGGGCTGTGATGGTGTGGCCGTGGCGGTGCTGCCAGCGCAGCCGCTCCGTACCTCATCGCGACCAGTCGAGGTGTCCATGTTTTTGTTGTGATGCCCGTAGGAGACCAGAACCGGGGCTGGCTGCCACCTCCCTGCCTCAGGACGGTCACCGCAGCTCTGCCGAGATGGGGCCTTTGATCCCAGGCCTTCAGATGTGCAGTTTAGAGACAATCAGTGCTGCGAAGTGCGCTGTTAAGGCGCGCAACAACCTGCAGAAGCAGCACTGAGTCACCATTATCAGCATCAGTGCTTCAAAGGGCTCCCCCCCCCCCCCCCCTTGCTTTTAAATAAAATAGGAAAATTAAATGCAAAAATGCTGATTTTTTTACTTGAATACAGCGTCAGTGTTAATGTGCCTTTTACTTATGCATCCTATTTGAAATGAAAGCTGGCACCGCAGTTACATGTTTTCTGTATCTCCCATTTTCAGTTTTGTTACTACTGGCTGTTCCTTGTAGGTTTCCAAGTTTCCTCCAGTCCTTACAAGCAACACAGGGACATAAGCTCAAGGTCAGGGGGAAAAAAAAAAAGAAAAAGAAAAAAGAAAAAAAAAGGATTTAATTCTCAATCCAAGTTACTTCAGTATACAAGGGAAATAAGAACAGCGTTTGGTGTCGTCGTGTTTTGTTTTGTTTGTTTGTTTGTTTGTTTGCGACTCATAATGGTCCTGCTTTGTAACCAAGAATAGAAACTAAGTTTAGATTGTGGTTGTTAAATTAGCTTTAAAATCACAACTGATAACAGGATGAGGTAAATGGTAAAGCGATGTTCGTGGTTTAAACCTTGAAATTTACCTTTGTCCATACCATCTCCCTATCTCACCAGCCAAGCTTTACCCATGGCCCATTTTCCAGCCTTCTCGAGCTTCCCTGGACACAGAAATATCCTGCACGTATTCTGAAGTTCGAGAGCAAATTCAAATACATCAGCAGAGTCAAAGCTTGTGTAGTGATAAGAAAACACGACTCCTCCTATCTTTCGATGTTCTTCACCCTGATCCTTCCTTGACTGGTCGGACTTACATCGGTATGTGTGTTATCTGGCCACCAGAGGGAAGCAGAAAGATATTTTATAACTACACCTGTTTTTTCCAGCCTGCTCTGTGCCGTTTCTTTTCAAGTCTACCCACGGTTACAGGTGCCAAGGACTCTTTGGGCTTCCTGGATGCATCTTGAAAGCTAGTGGAAAGAGGCTGCCCTTGGCTTCTCTTGACAGTCTCCTATGGTCTAGTGGCTGTGATAACACCAGAACTCTAAAAATGAAGCATATTCAGAATTTCTGAAATGTTGCATCCCAAGTATGTAAAGTAGATAAATCTCAGAAATATTTTGCTTCTTCCCTCTTCTTTTGCCTTTGGCATCTTCTCTTCTTTTTCCTCGCTTTCATCTCTTCCTCCCTGCTTGTCTCTCCCATCTCAGTGATATTAGGAGCATACTGTCTCAGGACTGAATAATAACAACAATCAAGGATGGACAGGACAAAAGACGAGGGAAAACGATCAAGGTAGAGAATTTGTTTAAATATCTTCCGTAGGCGCCGTCAGTCTAACTGGTCAGCTTCCAGGAGTTCCAGATGACCTGATACTAAGTTCTGACTGAAAAAAAAAGAGGCAGAGTCTGAAGGTAGCTTCACAAAGCACTCCTCTTTGAGAACTTCCTGCTTGAGGAGCAGAGGGGGCAGGAAGCCAAACCACAAGCCATACAAGGGCTTGGCTGATTCTTTCTTAAACTTTACCCTAGAGAAGAGTAGTTACTGCATTAGGAAGGAGAGGGAAACATTAGCTCCATTAATACTGGACCTTTTGGGGGTTACTGACTTATTTTCCTCCACCAAAAGCACTTGACTGCATCCACTACAGCACGAGCCATTTTGGAGCACATTCCTTTAGCAGAGTAGTTGGGAATAAATGCCAGTACATGAAATTTACTTATCTGTAGTGTAGGCAATGTAGAGATCTTACTTATTTGCTCCTTGGTACCTGACATGGAATACCTAATAGGTTAGTTGACCCACTTTTGTAACTGTGGCTGTTTACCACTCTATTCACACAGCTCTGTGGGTGCCAGGGCACTGAGGTCTGGAAGATATTCCTTGTGGACTTTCCACACATCTGTATGCCCCCTTATATTTACCAGAATATAATTCATAATATTCTGTGGACACAGATATACTGTCATTGCAGCAGGAGGTAAATTTCCAAGACTCTGTAGATCTCAAATCTCAACTGCATTGAGGTGATGATATGCATGCCAAACCTAGAGCTAGTTGCAGTGCATGGGAGAAGGGCTCTTTAGTTGTTTTCTTGACATGTGCTGCCCTAGAAGGTGCTAATCAGGAACGTGCTGCCGGGGTAGTAACTCACATTTACAGGGTAGGACCTAGCATGGGACCCTGTCCAAACCTCAGCAGGCTGGCCAGCAAGAGCAGCCAAGCCTGGGCAACAGCAGGGAACTGAGCTTGTAGATGCAGGAGTTTTTTTGTTTGATTGTGTTTTTTTTATCATCATCTGCACTTTTATTATCCAGTTCTAACAAATTCTTCAAACTTGCTTTGCTCAGCACAGTTATGGAGCACGTGGTGGGGATGCTGAGGCGTGCAGCAGAAATTCCACATGACAGGACCACGCAGAGATGCAAGCTGAAGGTCACAGCAGCACAGCGATCATTCTGCTTCTAGTTCTGGTGTTGATTAAAAAAATATCTTTTTAGAAGTCCAGAAAGAACAGAGTCAGGTAGGTATGGTGACTGCAAACAATGCATTCTGCCCACATGGTGAACAAACTACATCCAACTTAGATATTACGAGTGAGATTTTAGATTTGCTGCGGCTCCCATCTTTACCAAGTAGACAGCAGGGAAATTTAATCTTCCCCACACTCAGAAATACTCAGTTTTCCATGCAACAGATTTGCATTAAAGTATAATGTTATACATGTAACATTATATACGTTATATATAATTTTTTTATATATATATATAATAAAAGCATTATTATGTTATATAATATATATAATAATTTTGAAACAATTAAGACATCTACCTTAATGCACAATTAGGGCATAAAATTAAGAGGTGCAAATGATGGCTTGAAAAATGGTACACAAAATAATACTGTCCTTGTTGCTACACCTTCAGCTGGAATGTTATGTTCAGTTCTGGCTTAAAAAAAAAAGGCTATGACAAAAATGGACCCAATTTACAGATAAGTTATACAATCATTAACTTCCTACTAAAAACTGAAAACACTGAAGATGTTTAGTTAAGAGAGAAGGCAAATAAAATGGTTTGAAATTTGTGAGATTATTAAGGAGAAAGAAAAGAAATAGCTCTTCCATATACAAAACAGAAGATATCAGCATAAAATTAAAAACCAAAAACCTAAAAGAACGAAGTAAGTATAAAAACAATATTCATTCTACAGTTGTAGACTGGGGTAGCTGTTTACTAGGAGAGCTGCTGGGAGCAAGAGATAATCAAAGTAAAAATCAATAGTTAATTTATGAAACTTGGCCTTAAGGGCCCATAAGACCAATTATAAGCCAAGTTTAAAAGTTGATTAAATACATATGGAAGCATATGGACAGCAGTGGAGGACAAGGGATGGGGCAGGGCACACCTAGTGTGTAATGACAGTTTGGATAGTTTGTCTGATGTTCCACATGATGCTGTGAAGTTCCAGAAATCATGGGAGCTAGCTGGAACCAGGCTAGCTTTGGTACAGCTCTCAAGGTAGCTTAACAGCCCAGAGCTTTGCATCATGTACTTATCCTGTGCCACCGCGGTCAGTACCTGAGTGCACAAATGTGAACGTAGCTCAGGTATTTCTGCATGATCTGCAATCTCAACTCTGGCCACGCTGCAGGTAAACCCCCAGGTGTTGTGAGACTTCAGCGTGTTTTAGGCAGTCGCTTTTCAACACCATGAAAGTAAAAAAACACCCCGACCTTGGGACAGTGACAACCTCTGTCCTTCTTGCCGCATCACTGGCTTTGATACCGATGATTCCACAGCATCCCATGAGTTTCCATCCTCAAAATCAAGACTGTTGGTTGGTTAACTGTCAAGAAGCTCAAAGCAGGTGAATTTTACACCTTTAGCAGGCTTTAAGCTTCAACCTCAGAGTTGGCAATGAGGTCTGTGTACAACTGACGTAACTGGCTGCGTCCTTCCAATTGCTGCGGATCTGTGTCAGTTTATATCAGCTGAGAACCCACCCCCAAGGTTCAGATGCTCAACCTCCTGCTGAGCACTTACTGGTCCCCACCCATGGCGAGTGACCAGGCTTTGCTGGGGCGTTGCAAGCTTCAGTCCACAGGAATTGACGGAGTGTTTTGAGATACAGAGCATGTTAGCAAAACACAAAGTGCTAATAACAATTATCAGGTAGTTTATAATGATACACACACAGTGAATGGACTTGTTTTTTGTCCTTTCTCGCATTAGCCATGGTTACATTTGGTTTGTTTTGTTCCTCTTTAGAGGGTTTTTTCTTTTTCTGCACAGGATGTCTGCATTGCAGCCATTTCTTAGCGAGCTTTTCCTTTGAAAACTGCATTTAATGCAAGATCCACCCGCTGCTCGGAAGGGCAGAACATACTGACTCTCCATAGCATTTGATGACTTTCCATAGCTGTTTAAAGCAGAATGAAGACGACACAATTTAATAAGCTTAATAAGTTGCCACTCACCAGCTGAGACGTCTTAACTGGCTTCATGCATCTTCTTGAAGCAATTTATTCTTTTATAAAGTAATTCGATACAGTTTAAACACCAGCTAAAGTGCTTTAAGCAAGCGTGCCTTACCTCACTATTTGGGTGTGCAAAGAGCACACATACAGAGTCACTGAGACTCAGCTGACGTGGGGCAATCATGTTTGCTCATACAGTCTGTATACCAAGACTATGAACTTTCTCGTTATGACTCACTGTGGCTGAGAATCTGCCCCAGCACGTTCTGAGTTGATTAAACTAGTTTGCAGGCCATAATTATTTCCTATATCATAGTATAATGGATTCACATCATATTATTTTTAACACTGTAAGAATTTGCTTCTGGGAATGGCCTTCTTAAATTAATCACTGACTCATGATTTACTGTAGAAGATAATATCTAACCTACAAGAAGCAGAACAGGAAACTATCTATTTAAAAGATGGCAGTGTCCGATAATTCATGACTATAGACAAAGAGACACCTGAAAAGAAAAAGAAACCCAGATCCTTCAGTCTTCGTGTGGCCACTGCTCTCGCTAGGGCAAGAAGGAACTTTTGTCTAAGAACAGGAGGGCCTGTATCTGAGGCAGTGACAGATGAGAACTGACAAATAATGGGGGGTGGGGGTGGAAATCAGCGAGCAATGAGAAAACTGTCTTAAGTTGTCTTCAGAGCTGTCTCCAGCTCTTAGACCAAAGCCCGTAGTAAAATAAGTCCAGCTAAACATCATGACTATTCTAAGTATTTCACCAGCTTAACATGGGAAAAAATAAGAAAACCAGGGAAAAACATCAGTCTTTTTGTGTTTGAATCCTTTATCCAAGTGTCTTCTCTCTGCTTCCTCACTGCTGTGCTCTTCTGATTACATCAGTGAATTAGCCTTGACCAGTAGACGTTTTAACTATTAGATTAGATGAAAAGTTCCAGCAGTCAACAACGACAACAACATGAAAACCACAAGAAAAATAATCCTGCCTCCTAGAGCATGTTTCAGGAGGTTAGACTTCAACCTGAAAACATAAAGAATCTTTCCTTTCGCTCATTTCAGCATTGATCTCCTCTGTGATTTTGGAAACTCTCATAACCTTTGGCACCCTCGTTTTTGGACTCAGTAAAGCAAGCAGTTATCCCTGTGTGTGTGTGTGAGCTCTTTAGGAGCTGTGAATGAAACATCTTCCTCTTCCAGGTTCTAGAGAAGAGCAGCAGCACGCACCAGAGCAGTCACTGTGTCAAGCAGCTGAATGCTCCATGGGAGCAGTGTGACCTTCCTTCCCCAGGGACTTGAGACGTCTCTGCCCAAGTTAAAGCACTTGGGGACCACGAGCGGTGTAACTGCGGTGCTGCACACTGAGTTCAGTGCAAGTTGCAGGAGGACACAACCACTCCACCATTATCTGCAGACCTGAAGAATCTCTTATTTCAGTTTATTCAAGTCATGCTTAGTGAAAAGCCACCAGGCCATGGAGACACCCCCTTTCCTGCAGTGCTTTCCAGGGGCTGTCTTGCGGGTGGCCTTTAGGTGTCTCGGCACAGTCACCTCAAATGCTAGGCTCGGTCAGCAGCTTGAACCAAACCGGACACTTGGTGCTGATGCTGGAGAAATCGGAGACTGCAATCAAAAGCAAAAGTCACATTTGCTGCAAAGAGTTTAATGCCTTCAGTGTCTATGCAAAATGCAACCTTTGTATGCTGGGCTGTCAGAAAGAGACTTACTTGCAGTTGGTAAGCACTCCCAGATTTTAGTCCTAATACCACCTACAGAGCTGCACCATTAGAACCATTCACAATGGAGGCGACCCTGTCAGGACTCTAGTGAGCCTGCCTTCCGGCTGCTCTGGATAGGCCCCTTTGAATCTGCATTGAGACAGCTTTCCAGAAACCATACTAACAGTTTTGAGCAGCCTTAAGGAATTACTACAACACCCCATAACTCAGCCTAAGTGCCAGAGACTTCCAGAGAAGCTACATTAGTATATAATGTACCAAGCTGCACAGTACACTGACTACAGAACAGGTCTACTCCTGGCCCATCATCTGTTGAGGTTTGAGACCCCAAGCATGAGGGCGTGTGGCTTATCATACAAGTTACATCACATGCAAGTTCTCCTCCTGTTTGGTTCTTTAAAATGACTAATATTTCCATTTGTGACTCTGCTCAAGACAAAGTGTAGTATTGCTTTTGAAGTAAGTTTTGCCCAGGACAGCGCTTTTAAAACCCAGAATTGATTTCCCCACACAGTCCTGTTATACTGGTTCTTTTTTCCCCTACGTTTGCTGACTAATGTATTCTCTGTCCTCAACACCAGTGTTGTAGCCATGTTTGGTATTTACATCTCTTTCCTGTTTGTTCTGTAGGTCACTACAGCATCAACAATTCCCCCATCAAATTGTCTCCCAAGGGTATAAATCTTGCTTCGAGTCAAAGACCTCCAACTGACAAGGGCAGACACCTATGCCACATAAACCTACCAAGGAAGCAAAGAGAACTCATTTCATATTAGTCCAACCCTGGAAAACAAGCCACTTTCACATGACGTGGGAAACTATGTCAGACAACAGAGCGATCCTACGGTGTCCCACTGTACCTGGTCCGATTTGGCCAGTTATTGCCACACGTTTGCAGGAACTGGCTCAGAGATGGAAGGGCTGCAGTACCTTGCCTTGAAGAAGACTGTGGGCTGATAATGCCCTGGAGCAGCGTATCAGAGGTACCAGTATCAGATGATCTTTCAGACATTTACAAACAGTAATTAAGTGCCGCACCACCTTTGTGATGTAGGGGTAATTTCTCACCCCCCCATTTTACAAAGCAAGAAGCCAGAGCACACATGACCTGGAAAAAGAACCTTCTGCTCTCATCTCCCAGCCTGGGGCTTTTACACTAGGCTGTGTTTCTTTTCCATAGCCAATGCCCTAAACTTACACCCCAAAGAACACACTGAACATAAGGGGCCAAATCTGGGAACCACTGAGCAAGAACAGTATTTTATCTCAGGGAGTCTAATGGGTAAATCATGGCCATTTCCCCAGCTCCTCCTAGGGCTGGGAATTAGAGCTGGAAGGAGGCTTGTAAAACTCTCAAGTACTTCCTTCAAGTCAGAACTGCCATTCCCACGTATCGCATCCTACTCCTTTCAAAGGGATTACAGCCATGGAAGGAAACTCCCTTCTCCAAAGCCCTCTGTTCCCTTTGTAATACTTATGAGAAGACAAATAAATCTGCCTATCAGCAAATCACTCAAGTAAATTTATTGTCACCATGCAGTGACTTTGCCTGGCCTTAGATTAAGATCAACAATAAATTCCTGACCACAGAGATATGAAAAAGCCCACAACTCTCCTTACTCAACAAGTGTATCTTCACTACATCTCTCAGCAGTTGTATCTTATAGCAAAGGTTTTGTAAAAGGATTGGGAAGCTGCAGGGTGGGAGCGAAGCAATGCCACGTACCATATGGTAAAGAGAGAGGGCTAGAGGAAAGGACAAATTAACTATGAGAAGTGAAGATCACTGCTCCGTAACATAGGAAAGCACAAGAACATTTCACACCCAACTGCTGGCATTAAGGCTTGCAGCCTCTCCTGTTTCAATCATTGGGAGAGAATGAGTGGAACTCCCTATTGGGGTCATTTGGCATTGCTGTTTTGGCTTTAGTGCTATTTTGCTTTGGAGCAGCTGAGCATCGGGTCTCCGCAGAAGCTGGACTGCTGCTATTTATTTTACCATAAATAAAGTGAGCTCACCATGGCATTGGATTTGGGCCCTTCCCCCCTCTCCCCCTCCAGATAATTTCCCAGGGATTTTGTTTGAGGAAATTAAGTATTGACCTCCTCAAGGTATCTGTGTCACTGATCATCTCCAAACATACTGTGTGGGTGTTCTAACAAAGCACAGGATGCTGTCTTTCCCTTCACAGCAATAGAGAACCATGCCATACACTGAGATCCTCAGCTGCCTGATCAATGATACCAGGAATGAATAAAGGAACGAATGAGCATGAATTGCCCTTCACCCAGCATTGAGGACGCCAGAGCTCTTGCAAAATCAGCTCACATACTGCCATGTTTCTCTTTTCTTGATGCATTTCTGCCATTGCAGGTGCTTATTCACCCAGAGCACTTGGGAAGCATCCCTTCATCTGTGAACGTAAGTGGGTCCCAGTGCTGCAAGCAGCAGAACCTGTGCACCAGAGTCAAGTTCCCCCAAAAAGGACTGCTTTCAAACTCTGCAACATGCTTACACACAGTAAACGGTGCTGTCCTCAGCCTGATGGTACAGCAGCTGATCTGTAGTACGTAGTGCTGCAGATTGGAAGATGATCATAAGCTGAAGTTGACTTAAAAGCCTCTAATTTCCTTGATGTTGAATAATTGCCACAACTAATGGGAGTTGCAAAAAAGCTCCTCTTAGTGCTCTTATAAACTAAAAGAGAGGTGCTGCAGGCTGACCATGCCCATAAAGACACTGCCCTGGGAGGGAAGCATTTTCTTGTCAGTATCTAAATATATGAAAACAACAGTGCAGACAAACCCTACCATACTGCTGTGTGCTTGTTCAAGAGATGGACACTTCGGGTTGTCACACAGCGTCAGGCTTTGGTGCACAATACCTGCACAGAATGCACCCCACCACATACCCCAGTATATTTTACAAGCTTTTTCGAGCATTTCTGACTCAAATCAGCACAAACCAGCCGCTGAACGTCCGGAGCAGACGCTGCTCCAGAGGAAGCTTCTCTCATTTATCAGTCAGTGTAGGGTCTCTGCAAAACACAGGTGGGTTCATACTTTCACACGACCTTTGTTCACTTAGAGATGGATTGCCTTCGTCACTTGTATCTTCATCTTCAAAAGGAACTGGTGGGCTCCAGGCAAAGAGTCAAGAATGCTTTCACACACCTTCGGGAGCTGCTTTGCACAACCTCTCCAGCAACTCACATTTGCTGGAAGGGATGAATGATACCCATCAGCAAAATACCCATCCTCCCAGTGGCTGTACTTGTCCTGACACCGGCATGAAGTAACCAGCATTTCCCTGCATGCAGTAGGGTTACTATAATTAAAAACCTGACAAATTGAGGCTAGCCTAAAAGTACTATGTAAAGTACATGTATCTTAGCCACTTTTCTGCCAACAGAGGAAGTCATCTGAATCGTGCAGATGAGCTCAGCTCCAGCCTGGGCTGTTCTTATCCTGCCAAACTTAAGATAGTCTCATAGCCAGCACGAAGTGGGCCCTTGCACAATCCAGCAAGACTCCACATTTTTGTGCTGGGAGCCCAGTTACCATCAACACTGTTTTTGCTGTTTTTAATCAGAAATAATATTACTAGAGTTCAGAGTTAGACTTTTGCGACTGTGCGGGTAATCAGATGGGTGACAGTGACTTTCTTTATACCAGCAGGGAGTGAGCTCTAAACTAAGACGTTCAGTGCAACTAATTGCCGGATTAGCAGTCAGCAAGAGCCCATGGCACTGCATACACGCACCAGAAAAAAAATCCCCAAACAACTAAAAACCAACTAAAGCTGCAGCCCTTCTGAATCCATACTGCTCCCTCCGAAGGCGTGGAAAGCACTGTCTTTCTCCCTTCCACCTACCCTCTTGTCTTGTGTGCCCCCCCTCCCACAGGCAGCAGTGGACCTCTGCTCTCACCCTGTCCAGCAGCCCAGCAGGATCCAACCCACCTGCAGCAACCAGCCATGGGGGTGCCCAGCACAGGCAGCCCTGCTACAGAGGTCTTCCTAAGAGGAGCAGAGCCTGTTCCTGACCCTACTCCATGGGCTGGAACGCTGAGGGGACCTGTTGACTTCGCAGCCATCTGTTCCAAGTGGTGTGGGGTTCTTGGTGTATGTTTTCTTTTTAACTCAAGCTGAAATTTGGCTGTAGCAGGACTGTAGGTAGGCACAGCCCTATGGAACTGATACTGTATGAGAGAAGTCCTGCTGAAGATGAAGTCTGAAGTATGAAGATGAAGGAGTGCGGAGTACTGAGAGAGATCTTCAGTGGCAGATAAGTCTTCGGACTTACCCGAATCTTGTCTCAGAGGCCCTCCTCATCACGATAACAGCAATTAAGTAATCCAAAATTCACCAGGCTGACACTTCGACATCTCAAAACCCCCGTCCCAGTGGGTGTAGAGCTCCTCTCTCTTCTGTGATTGAAGGATTCGCACGCCTTTTGCTTTGATGCAGATGGGAAATCAGAGGATTAAAAAGGAAAGTTTCCATTTTTTTAAGTCATTTAAGGATTAATGAGAAAAATGGAGCCCTCTGCTTCCTTTTTGTTGTTGTTCTTTTTTTTTTTTAACCTAGGAGGCAGCAGCAAATATTTTTTTCAGCACAGGAGACCCAGAGGTGCTAGGAGGCAGCAGGTGTGAGGAGTTTAGGCAGCACAGCACCGGTGGAGGAAGGTATAAAGCTGCTACCCATAACACTGCCCTGCCCAGAGGATTGAGGGTGGCATGCTCATCCTATTGGCAGAAGTAAAACCAGGCTTTTCTTTTTTTTTTTTTTTTTTAACTTGCTTAAAATTTCAGCAAACCTGTGAAACATAACCCCTTTGAGCCTTCTTTCCTCCCTCAGAGGGATCTGCCCAGGACTACTCAGTTTCCTCCACCTACCTTCAGTAGCACAGCAGTGTGTGAGCAGCTGCTGACACAGAACCAGGAGGGAGAGCAGAGCCCGTCTTGCAAAAGGGAAGGGAGGGTTCAGGAGGAATCCAAGCACAGACCTGTGTGCACAAAGAAAGCCAAGACTGTTTAGAATGACACACTTCTTGTGCTGTTAAAAAACACGTGGTGCAAAACTCACCTGGACTCCTTTCTGTTCCTCTGAGGTCCTCTCCCTGCCCTGGCTTCTCTCCAGCCCTTCCTGACTCAGACCTCCAGAGCCGAATTAAAACTGTTTGTATTCTGTCTCTGAACCTTTATTACTATGGAATATCCAAAACAACAAAACCAACAACACAGTTACAAAAAGGAGTTCACAGAGAAATGTGAAGCAGCCTGTGTTTGAAATGCTGTGTCACTGCACTGAGTCAAATATAAAACAATGCATATTTATACACATATAAAATATAAAACAAACGATACATTAGAAATGTATAAACAGGAGGCCACAGAGGCCTTGGTGGTATTTACAGAGAGATGGTGGTGGAGGGCGTGGAAGCAGGCAATGTCCATTTAACTGAGTTTTAAACATATCTATGAAAGTCTCTGCAGACAGAGAAGCTCAGAGCCAGGCTTAGCCCTACTGGAAATGGTTGGAGGCTTCTGTGGGACTGATGGGCTGGGAGAAAGCCAGAGCTCACAGCTGGATAGGCCATGGGCTGAGGCAGATGGCAAGCAGAGACTGTCCTTCAGAGCTAGCAGCCATGTTAGCGTAGCTGCGCCTTCCCAGCTTGAAGAGAAGGTCAGGCCTGTCTCCAGAAGGGAACAAAATAAAATAATAAATTCAATAGAGAGAAGTTCTGCATTCACTTCAGTAACAGATCTTCCAGCTGTCTCTGGCTCAGCGGCACAAGGCCCCACCCCACTGGCAGTTTTCAAGTAGAGGCGGGATGAGGTGGGATACTGGGCTGAGCTCTGTTGGGTCAAATGTGCTGGTTGGTAGAGAAGTCCCAGTAAGTGCTGACTGCAGCTCCTTATAGCTCTTTGAGGATGACCTGGATCTTGTCCTCTGCTTCCACCATGTCCAGGAGAAAGGCCATGTGGTTGCTGTAGTGCTGGATGATGTTGTTGTCCATGTTGACCAGGATCCTACAGGACAGGGAGAGCAGTCAGGTCAGACACAGTGTGGTGCAAGGCTTGAGGTGCAGCTTCACCTGCAGGGTTTGACAGCACCACACGCTCTGGGTCCCCACTTGTAATTGCACCACAGACCAAGTCTCACGGCACAAGGCAGCCCTCTCCAAGCAGATTTCATGTTAAAAATGGCCAGTGTTCCTCCATTACTGATCAGTTCTGTGTTAACACAGCATGGAGTAGAAACTTCTGCTTCTCCCTTCCCTACCTTGCAGCTGCCTACAAGTCTCACTTTAGTTCTGGGAACAAATAGGTCCTGTGGGGGATCAAGTCATAGTGACACCAAATGAGCTGGAAGATCACATCCAGAGAGCTTTAGGACCTTCTCATCTCATGAAATCAGAAATGAATGAAGAAGCAGAGCTTTGGACCAATCCTCAAGCTTTCCCTGGCTTCTGCTCCCCTGTGTTTTTATGTGGAGCACCACTCTGCTGGCTGTGCTAGTGAGAATGTAGGACTGCGTAATACAGGATCTGTCATTGGCCTTTCTTTTCTACCAGTCTCTCCCCGCACTCAAAATTGGGATCAGGGCCAGTAACAGCAATGAGTTCATTTCCCAGGCAGTCACTGGTGCTTGCAAAGCCTGATTGTGTACCACTTGCTCTGCAAGAATGACTCTGGACTTAGTTTTATGGAAATAACTTTGGAATTTATGAGTTCTTCTCTTCCCAACAGCTGGAGGGAGAAGTTGCTGCTGGATAGGGGGATAGTCCAGGAGTTGTTCTTCAGTCCAGAAAGCATCTCTTAAAGTAGCACCTGGCCCTACATCAAGACTGCTGCCTTCCACAGAAGATTCAGCAGCTGGTCCTCTGCTCATGCAAGCCAACATCACACCCTCTAAGCCATGTATGTCGTCCATATTGACTAGTCAATAATAAAGATTACAGTGGAATCATTTGAGAAACCATTTCATATTTACTGCAAACCTCTGTCCATGCCCTGAGAAGCTGTAATGGTCCCCCAGTAACACCTGAAAAGTGTCTGTAGTGGGACCTGCAGCGCTGCACTTGGGCTTCATGAGAGCCCCGTGTGTGCAGGAGGGTCTGATCCATCTCTTAAAGTCAGAGTGGAGTTTCCTGCTGACTTCCTTGGTCTGGGGATAGGATGGGGAAGCTGGGAATGGGCACTCTTTTAGAACTCCCCAGTTCTCTACTGGAGCTTTTACTTAACAGGTATGATCTCTCTCTGGGACAGGGATACTCAGGTGTTCAGTTCGAAGGGACAAAGATTTATACATCTCTGATGACAGTAAAATAAGCACTCTAAACCCTCCACCTTTCAGACTGAGACATAAGGGGTCACTCATTAAACTCCCCCCAGCATTCCTCCTTCGTCCATCTGCCTTTCCCTGGGAGCCTTTACACTCCATACAAATATAATACAAACAATCACTATCCCAAATCTTTAAAGCCCCCAAGGATCTGAGTTTTATATGTTCAAAGTAGTGCAGACTTCACATGGCTTTCCTTTTTATTGTCTTGTTAAAATGCTATTTCAGCCTATGGCAGGGTACCAAAGAGAACGGGGTTGTAGAAGTGCAGCATAAAAGCAGATGAGAGATTAGCTTACCCTCTTTTGCATTTTTTGTAGACTTTATAAATGCTTTCTTCAGGCAGCCCATATTTTTCTGAAATCTGCAAGAGAAAACACAGCAATTCTTGGTACTTGTAAAATGAAATTCCTATGATAAACATCAAAGATAACACTGAGCCAAAGGTATTCGGCAGCAAAGAATTACCCCTCCCTTTTTACTGAAGAAAAAAAGGCTGAAGCAATGGTTTGAACAGGACAATTTGAGCATGGTTCTGTCTGGTGCTGGGCTGATGGGAGCCATGCAGCTTTCTCCCAGCTGTTTTCAGTAGTGGCTTTTGTCTGTCTGTGGTGAGGTAATGAGGAAAGGAAAAGAGGGCAAAGAATCTTCTGAACCTCTGACTTGTCTGTGCTGACATTTCTCAGACTATTTTAAAAAGGTTGTAAAAACCAGCAATGCCTGAAGTGCAGTTGTAAAGCTATCCCCACTCCAGGCTATTGTTTGTTTTGTTCCTAGTAAGCCCTGGAGAGAAGTAGGTTATCAGGGATGCTGATGACAGTCACTGCAGAAATACAGCTGTGTGCTCCCCAAACACTGCACAGGGAATTTCAGCACAAGGCCAGGGCTGCCTTCACACTGCACATGCATGGCCAGCATGAGAAGAGAGATTTACAATAGAATTTGCTGTCACAAGATGGCACTTACACGATGCTCAGAACACAGAACCATTGAGTTTGGAGGGGATCCTGAGAGGCCATCTGGTCTCACTCCCTGCAATGAACAGGGACGCCCCCAGCTCCATTAGTGCTCAGAGCCCCATCCATCTTGCCATATGGTATGCTCTTCCCCTTTGTGGCACACCACATCACAAACATTTCTGGGTAGACTTCACCTGTCCTCACAGTTTCCATTTCCATTCTCAAAAGAAAGCAGACACGAGATATAAACAGCCTTATATCTACTTTCCTATATGCCAAGTGCCAGCACCCTATGATCTGTGGTTCATTCCTATGCCACCATTTTTGGGAAACACTCACAGCCATTCTGAGGCCCTGGAGATCTGGTGTTTTCAACATGAGAGCATCAAACACTTCCTCCGATTCCCTCCGCACGTACAACAGCACTGAAATGAATAAAGCACAGCACTGAGTCAGGGCTCTTCACAGAGCGATGTGGCCTCACATGCTTCAAGATCCAGAACTACTTTAGTCCATTGAAACATCACATCCAAGAAGAGTTCCCACTCCAAGGCTTACCTCTCTGAGGATCTTCTTCCTTGGTTTGCTTCGGAGGTGCTGGGTCAAATTCATCTGTGAATGAGGCCCCACTCCGCTTTAGGGGCAGCCTGAGAAAAAGAAACATGGTGCTCTCAGGAGGACAGAATAATAGAGCATCAAACAAAGCAACGGCAGCAGTTTGACTTTTGACTGAAAAACTGATTATCCCAATAAACACCCAGCAATTAAAGATCGGTTCTGTAATTACAGCCACAGAATATCTCTGGCTCTGCAACTTCCTGCTTAACGCATACGGGACATCAGTGAACGTGGGCAGTGGCTTTGGTACCACGTAATTAAAAAAGCGTTTTCTGTTTCCATGTCCTCATTGCTCTGTTGGTATCACCAGACACTGGATCAAGCCAGGGGGTAAATCCCTGCTTCTCCCCTCACTAAGCTCATTACAAGTGCAATTCCTCCTTCATTCCAGTTTCTTTTATAGCAGTGAAAAGATGATTAGAACATTTAAGTGACCATTCTGTGAATTTTTTTTTTGCCTCTTTTCAAATTTGGTCTCAGTAAGAACAGTGGCCAGATACCTGGAGGAGGGGCTCACTGACAGGGAGGAAAGTAGTGTCCTCTTAGTACCTTCTAAGCCAAACTTTAACACATACTTTGACACTCGAAGGCTCCAGGGAGACACCATACTTTTATTTTACATCTACAGATATGTACTACAAATATTAATCTGCCACAATATGCCCAGAGAAATAGACAGCTGATGGATGCAAAATACAGACTGCTGCATTCTTACCTGTTTGCAGAGTTGGGAACAGCAGGAGTAAGAGCCTTGAAATAAAAAGGAAACATCAATCATTTAGTTTGTAGTGTTGGGAAACAACACAGCTGGCAGGGAACACAAGGGCACATTCTTAATGCGATTCCTTCTCCCAGTCCATCTACTTTTCCTTGAGAGCACAATTAAACCGTATAGGCATCTTGAATTAAATGAAAACTGACATAAAGAACTCTCTAGACTCCACTCCTCTGCCTAGAAGAGGCCTGAACACATATCTGACTACACCGAAAAGCAGCTCAAATCCCATAACCTGCTTGGGATCAAGGACCAACTGTTCTTCAGCGAGGTCTTTGGTTGTACACTACATTCTTCCAGTACCTGTTTTTGCTGTGATGCATCAGTACAGCAGCCACTACAGTGCTGTCACAGGTGGCTTTTCTCCCTTCTTTTGACAAACCGACAGCTGTTTCATGAGGAAATGGTGATGAGCTCTGGAGGAGGCTGTGTCTAGGATGTCTCAGGCTCAAGGGCAGATAGAAGGGCAGAGAAGCAGTGAGAGATGTCTCCTGCACAGGGACAGATGTGGCTGTATTTTTCTACAGTTTACTTTCTGCCAATATTTCTCCCACCACTCTCATCCTCTGTGGCTCCAGATGAAATGTGTAAACCACAGGACTATCTGCAAGGAACATAGAAGAGTCATCCTGCCCATCACTGCTGCATGGCATCTAGGCCATTCCTGACAGCTGCATCTTCAAGTTCACCACATTTCCACAGAGGAGCTGTGGTGGTTTTTTGTTTTGTTTTGTTTTTTTACATAACAAGTCATGCTGGGGGGGTCTGATCAGGTTGGAAATGATGGGGGTGATGAGAGCAACAGGTTGGCTGTTCTGCAAAGGAACTTACCGTGCCACACCTCTGCTGGTTTGAAAAATGGAGGTTGGGGATGAACAGGACTGGCTGGGTTTCGAGGTCAGTCTCTGGCCTCAGGAATGTGATCTCATTCCCTCTGAAGCCAGACAGCACACAGCCTTTCAGACCTACAGATGGAAAGTGCAGTTCACTTCAGTCCAGGCACTTAAGAGATGACTACATGCGAGTGGGAAAGTGCCTGCTCAACATCCATCAACAGAAATATTAGAAAATGGATGGATCCCAAGAGACCCAGGTCTCCACAACTGCTCTCTTCCACGATCCCATGGCAATTCAGAAGAGTTGGTTAGTATCAATAATGGGCTTTGAGAGTCTTGGGAGGAGACCTGACTGACAAGTTGTTTCTGAATGGGGCTGATTTCATCAGACACGGCAACACTCAGGGCCAGATCTCGTGGAAGTTAACAGACAGGCCGCCACGGATCAGGTGACAAACATCGCACTAACCATTGTTATTGGAGTCCAGGCATTTTCCTTTCCTTCTGAACTGTTTCCGTTCATCATCCCTCATTTTCCTCTCTGCTCCCTGTGGGAAACATGAGGCAAAAATCAGGGCACCGATAGCTTTAACATACTGTTGGCAGTAGAGGGTTTACTGACAAGAACATGAAGGTTAATCACAGAATGGCTGAGGTTGGAGGGGACTTGCCATGGGCTGGGTGCCCCCACCAACTCAGGTTGCCCAGGGCTCCATCCCACCTGGGCTTGGGCACCTCCAAGGATGGGGGCATCCACAGCTCTGGGCAGCAGTGCCAGCGCCTTGCCACCCTAAAGGCAGCCTTTATTAAAAGTGATCATCTCAGAGACCTCCTAAAGGCCATCCAAAAAAAAAGAAAACTGAACTTTCTCATATTTGTCATTATTATTATTATTTTTTTAAATCTTTTTGGAAACAAAAAATGCAGACAAAAATAGCTGTGAGAAATGTTTCAATGGAAGGATGTCTGAGGCTGGGGAAGAACCTCAGAGGAGATTCTTATCTCTTCTACTATTTAAAAACTTGTCAGAATAGGAGAATTAATTAAAGGTACAATCCCATGCAGGCATGAAATGGAGAAAACTTTCTTAGGGCTCTGTTCTACAAAGGTCTTGGTGGTGCAGACACATCCTGGCTGCCTTGTCTTGTTCAACCAAGCGTGCTGAGCCATCAGTGCTCCTCCACACTGCCTGCTGCACTGTTTGGCCTTTCACAACTTCTCTTTTTCACCTCCTGGAGTTTAATGTTTCTCTCAGCCAAGTTGGCGGAAGAGAAATTTTTACCTTATCACAGAATATCTTGATCTGGCAGACAGCGCGGTGCACCAGCTGGTTGGTCCCATTGCCACAGTCGTATGTGTCAATCTGGAGGTTCAACGGGACACCTTTCACTCCTTTCTGAGAGGAGAAGTCGGTGCTCAGGCAATTCACCCCAATAAACACCTGCAAATAGGAACAGAAATGGCTACAGCTTGTAAATATAAAATAAAAGGAGCTCACGAGACAAACCTCAACATTCCCAACCTTGGCTGTTCGTGTAGGTTGTGGTTCCCCCACCTGAGCACAGCTGTGGGTTGTTTCAAACTACATTCTCCCCGATCACCAGCAGCAGCAATCCAGAGAAAGAGCTGGATTTTGTACAAATAGCTCATAAATCCCATTGTCTCCTGCTCTCTGTCAACACTTGGGTCATCCACTCCCCATCAGTTTAGGGAACCACAAAATCCTTAGAGTTGAAAGGGACCTCTGAAAGCCACTAAGTCCAGCTCCCCTGCAATGAACACCACAAGGACACCACAGCTAGATCTGGTTGCCCAGGGCCTTATCCAGCCTTGCCTTGAAAGTCTTCAGGGATGGGGCATCAACCACATCACTAGGCAACCTGTTCCACTGCCTCACCACTCTCACTGTACAATATCTTTTCCTTATATCTAACCTAAATGTACCCTCTTTGAGCTTAAAACCTTTTCCCCCTTATTCTGTCAGCACAGATCCTCCTAAACAGTCTGTCCCCTTCTTTCAGACCAGAAGCAAAGTTCAGACCAGAAGCAAATTCTGGCCAGGGATATTCTTGCTGATATTTCTTCTCTTTCAGCTGAACAAGTGACCTTCAGATAGCAGTGCCCCAGAGGAAGGGAGAAGGTCTAGGCTTCATCTGTCAAGAATCACAAATCACTGTTGTTAGCTAAACAAATACGCCTCCTCTGCTCGTCTCCCTGGTCACTAGTATGGAGTCAGTTACCTCCAAGTGGGAACTTATGAAGAAAGGCTGTACACAGGTAATCCACATTATATCTCCAAATTACCCAGTCATTTACGTGACCCTGAAATTTCCACTGGACTCCCAGGGAACAGATTTGCAGCTGCCAAAGTTCACACAGCTCCCTCCCACAGGGCTTTGGCTGAGGGTTTCAGCCTTGAAATCTAGTGTCAGATCTACTCAATACCTACAGACAGAAAAGAAACCACTTCTCTGTGAAGTTTAGTTGCAAGGAAAGAAGTAACAGGTGCCATTGAAGGCCCAGACACTGGACACCCTCACACTGTGGCTCCCAGAACAACTCTCTGAAGTCTCGCCCCTACTAGCCCCAGGACAGTGCATGTCCAGAGTTTCTGCTGAGAGTTAAATCCAGTTTTGCTGAGGTGCCCCTGAGGGCTTGCCACATACTTGACATATTTCCATTTCTGACAACTTTGCCTTGAAGACATTTGTTAACCTCTTGGGTTGTAAAAGACTGAGGTCGCCTTTGGGCTAAAAGAAGGGCTTAATGAGATTCCAAAGCAAACCAGAATTTTCCCAAGATACCAGTTTCAGGGAGACAATTTATGCTCTCTCTCTTTCCCCCCCCTCCTTTTTTCTTTCTTTTTTTTTTTTTCCCTTAGGTCTTTCATCTTTTTTATATGCTCCTTTCAATCTGCACTGGAAAGCAAAGAATTAACAAGAGACGAAGAGGTGCAGAAGAGACGGCAGAGCTCTCTTTGTAGGAAAGATGTTGATATAAGCTTTGCGAATTTTAAGGTCAAAAGGGATCTTGTGACCTGCTTGGCTCCCTTCCACATCACACAACTCAGAAAAGGGTGGTCAGTCACTTCTGCACCAAAACTCTGCCTCGGAAGAATTCCCTGAGCTTTGTTCCTTGAGCTGCAGTTTATTTAAATAGGCTTCACCCACATGTGGAGCAGAGCCATGATCACTGCCTGCTGCAAAGGGCTTTCTTCAAGAGTTATCCATCAGCACTAAGAAAACATCTCTGAGCCAGTCTCAGGTGTAGCCAGAATGTTTATTAGCTAATGGCAATGCTTAAACACACAGAGAAGCACTGTGTCCTTCCCTGCTGTCCTAGCAGACAAACACAACCTGGGGCCACTGGAATAGCACTGTTCAGATTTTAAACTTTCTCTGTCTTCTGTTTGAGAACCAGAGAGTTGACAGACATGGCTGTGCTGTTAGAGAGGCCTAGGGCTTCCCATTTCCCCTCCATAAGCAGATTGTACCTTTGCTTCTTCGTGGATGTTCCACACAAAGGACAGCGCGTTGTAGGCCAACTCCTCAATGTTCTGAACTGTGTTGAAGTTTTCTTTACAGTCAGCTGAAACGCAATGAAGAAGCAGTTTATACTCTGCCTGCAGAACTGTTCACATTCCCTGGGCTTTCCAACCCCTGAAAGTCTTCCTCTCGCTGGCTGACCACTGCTTAAACCTTAGCGTGTATCCGTAAAGCCAGGAATGACCCAATGTCCTAACTGGCAACTGCTGTATGTGCAGTGATTTTATACAAAGTCAACGTACATTGGTTCTAAATTCAAACAACCGCATGCCCTGCTCTGAGCCATGACATGATCCAGAAGGTGCTACCCCTAACCCTACCTCTGCCCCTACCCTTTGGCCCAACACAATGAGCTATAAACCCTGTGTGCTAGCAGTGGAGAAGACAAGCAGTATCAAAGCCTTTCCTAACTTAGATCCCTAGATTCCAAGAGGCCATAGGTTACATCTCGAAGAGCCAAAAGAGTTCAGCAGTTTCTGCTCCTTAGACTGACGCTCTTTGTCGGTATATTTTGAGCTCCTTGTGCATATCCCAACACTTGGCAAACATCTTAAATCCTGGAGGACCATTCATCAGACAGAAAAGACCTGAAGCCAGCAGATCAGCCTGCTCCCCTCTGCTTCCCCCCTGGCCAGAGTTCTGAGCTGCAACAGTGTTATTGTGTATTGGAAATGCAGTAAACTGATGATGAAGCTGTCAACCCAACCCAGCCATCACCGCAGCCATGCTCGTACCAACGTCAATGACTCTCTGCTTGGCTGTGGGCTGGCGAGAATGCCAGTGCTTCCAGAACTTGAGCTGCTCTGTCGGGATCTTCTCATTGTCAAAAACAATCATCACAACACTCTGTAACACAGTGAGAATATCCCATATCAGTACACAGTGCAGGCTCGTGCTTGGCGCCCTCACTGCCCTTTCCCTCTGGTGCATCCATGCATGGGGCAAGGGCAGCTTAACATCATCATTAATGTTACATTGCTGGGGAAACTAAGGCAGACAGGGAAGGGATTTGACCATGATCCTGCAGACAAGCAGCCACAGAGCCAGAAGCAGAAGCAAGGAGCCCTGGTGCCCTGTATGTTCCCTACTTGCACTATCCATGTGTTTCCACTGACACCAAGGCATCCTGCACTGGGGAGTTGTTAGCAATGCTGCAGTAAGTATTAGGCTGTGACATTCTAGAAGGTCTCTTGAGACATTCTCGGTTTCAGGAATCCTGTAAGCTTTGAGTTGTCTAAAGTCTAGTTCCTAGATACAGCTCAGGGTTGGAGGACTACATTTCTCTGTGGAAGCTCAAGGTCAGCCATAGCCTTGGGGGTGACTGAGGCCGGGCCATTCACACCAGAAGCAAGACAGAGCACTTCCCTCCAGCTCTGGTCTTCCTACCAGGCCCCTCAGCCAACCACCAACTTGGGAGGCATTTTGCGCATCCCAAACTCGACTGCAAAAGGTTTCAGCTGGCATGTTACATGAAGGCTGTTGCTGTGCGTCAGAGGATTAGCCTGCTATGAGTGAATCCATTCCAGCCACAAAGCCATTACTCTTTACGTTCAGCTGCTTTCCCAGGCTAGTACAACTGCTGGATGTCTGACTATAGCACGTGTCAGCAAAATTATCAGCTTTTGTCTTACCTTCACTTTATTTGAAGACAAATGTAAACATTTGCTGTCTCCAGCTGTCCGCAGTGTGATGGGGTAGAACTGTCCTTTGTTGAGGTAGGCCATGGGAGAGTCCCCAGATTTTATATGAATGGCTTTGGGTGACCCCAGAGTGTATTCAAAGTCACTTGTATTGAACAAAGAGAGAATGATGAATAAGTACATGCTGCTGTTTCACTTCAAAACCAAAACAAGGCATGCCTCCATCCTTACAAGTGACAGACACTGCACACACAGAAGTCTCTGCCCTATTCCCATCTCACATTGAATCATAGAGTCCTTAGAGTTGGAAGGGACCTTTAAAGGTCAGCTAGCCCAACTCCTTTGCCATGAACATTCTCCTACAGCTGTGGCCAAGCACCTTGAAGCACAGCACACACTAATCCTCCCACCACCCTGAGGAACAGTACTTTTCTAATAGCCACATTTTACCATTTGTTATTGTTTTCAGCTTCAAAAAAATAAATAACATACACTGCTTTGACTCATCTTTTTGTGTGGATGGCTACAGAAACAGCATACAGTCAAAAGCCTGAACCCAAACCAACCAAAACAAGCACTGCCGACGAGACCTTCAAAACATCCTAAACTCAGATTCCTGACTCCAAATTGTCTCACCCGTAAATGGATAACCCAGGAGGACTGTGTTCTAATGGCTCCTGTAGAAACAGGAGGACCTGCAGGATGGGGATATCTCCAATTCCTGTTTAGTCACCTGATCTTTTTCCTGCCCCGCCTTCCTGTGATGCCATCTCTGAAGACAGACTTGGCAGCTTCTCTTCTCTAGAGCCAGGAGAGCCTTCAGTGTGGGGACAGACAGCAAGCAGAAAGCCTCTGACTCATAAATGTGAGGTGCTGGCTGTGGTAAAACCCCCACAGCTGATAGCTGAGTCACAGAGTCAGGTGAATCAGGAGGCAAATGAAAGGTGGGAGGTGGGATAATGCCTACTTGGAGGTTTGGTGCAATATCAAGAGCAGGAGAGCTCTCTCTGAGAGAAGGATGGGAAACGGTGAGATCTCCCATGTTTTAGGAATGAGAGGCAGTAACTTCACAGCAAAACCCTTCCAACACTAATCTTTACTTCAAACACCAAACACTAAAATTTATAACTTCTCTCCATCTAAAAAAAAAAAAAAATCAGAGAAGAGCAGCTTGCTTCTGAGATACAACCTCTCTGCAAAAGACCTTGGAGTTTGCCATGGCTGCTGCCAAGGACGGTACTGGGGCAGAGAGAGGGCTGCAGCCATTCACTAAGAAAGGTACGCAGCCAAGAGCACCAGAAACACAGAGTGTGGGCTGACAGTTACCTCTTAACACCACCTGTAGGATAACTCTCGGAGCAAGGTGGCTCTGGCTGGGGCTTGAGGATATCGCTGAAGAGTAGTGACTACGGAAAAGTGGAAATGAAACATTCACATTTAGAATCTTTCAGCATTTTAACTGTTCACCTTCTCCCACTCATTACAACAGAGGCCTCATTTCAAAGCCTTCTAAAACCAAGGTAACACCCCCAATAATTCAGTGGAAATGCCATCAGCTTTTAATGCACAAGCAAAGCTCCCCCTGACTCCAGCATGAGGAAATCCCAAATTATAGACATTCTTGTGCTGGTACCCCAGCACTGCCAGCATGCAACCCACTGCAGCTCTAACCTCCTGAGGATCCTCTTTGAAAGTGCTGTCTGGCTGCCACCTCTGCTGTGGTGTGGCCACAGGGTTGGTCTCAAAGAGGGAGTTCAATGAGCTATTGTCGTACAAATCCCCTGGAGGGACCATGTAGGTGTTTGGGGTGGCATCCAGTTTGCTGGTTCCTGGTGGAAGCATGGTTGGCTTGTGAGGAGTAGGGATGCCTTCAAGACTTAAGCCATTCTTCTTCTGTGGTTCACAATATTCTTGGGTCATGGAAGTGTTTTCAGACAAGAGCTTCATGAGATGGGCTGAGCCGTCAAAGGACATGATATCTGAGTCATACTCCATTCCGTGGCACTGCCTGGTGGAGAAAGGGGTCCATCTCAAACTAGAGAAGAAGGTGGACCACCCCAGCAAGTTGTCACAGCAAGGTGCAGATGGCCCGGTACACAGCTGCGGAGCAAGCTGCACAGTCTAGCTGCCAAGCCAGCTACGTACATCTGCTTGGTATGGGAACCTGACAGGGCCAAGGGTAATCTCCAGTCACTCACACACCTCACAGTGTGAGCCAGAGGTGCTCTGCAGGTAAGAACTGATCACACAGAATCAGAGAATATGGTTTAGACTTGGTTGGGAGCTGTGGGTCCAGGGCCTATATCCACCATTTCTTGTTATGAGCTATTAAATGTTCAAAGCAGTGGGAAAGAGGAAAAAGAGATCTGCTATATGGACAAAAATGCATTCCCGTCCCACCCAACAGACCATCCCTCAGTGCAGCATTCCAAGAACTGGTCCCCTCCGCTGGAAGAAGCAGTTTGTTAACCCCATCACCATGCTCAGGAAAAAAAACAGCCCCCACACCTTTTGGGGAGATAGAGATGAATGGGTAGCTTCCACCCACACTGCTTCCAGGCTTTCACCTTTAGGTATGTGTTGGAATCTATGTAGTTCATAAATACACTGCTGTTATAAATATGGTCCAGAAGTCTTTCAGAGAAGAAAATAACTTACTAATGAAGAAGGAATGGAGGACCATTTAAAAGGCTTATTCTGTTGAGGATTTAAAAATGGACAACCAGAAAAGGTTGCCAAAGTACACAGCATCCAGGAAGAGGAACTGAATTCATAGTGGTGAATGAGCTATTAATTTCATAGTTAATTATCTGAAAACCTCAAAGGACAAATGGGATTCACCGGAAGAGAATCCAGGAAAACTGCAAGCAGAACAGAAACCCTTACGAGCCCGGTGGAGAGGACTTCACTATTACCTTCTCTCTGTGCCTATCCAATTAGCACAATATAGGAAATAAAGATAAAATCTTCAGTTACTGCACATTAGTGCAACTCCTGAACACAGCGAGATGGATCCTCAGTAGTGTAAATGGGTGTAGTTCCATGTATACCTGCTTGGGATTTGGCCTAAAGAATTTTAATACATGTCTCAGGGTTAATAACCTTTACTGTTGCTGGTAATAATACTATGCTTTGATGTTTATTTTATGCAAGTGAGGAGTCCTATCATGCATGCAAGCAGTTGCAGGAAAATGAGACAGCTAGAGAGAGCAAAAATTAAGCTCACCTCTTTCCTAGTTCATTACGTCCCATCATACCCGATGGAAGAATCCTCTTCTCCTTTGGGACCTAGAACAAGGCAGAACAAAGAGTTAGTTTGTTGTTAGATTTTATTCATGGAAAGCAGAGGCAAATTTCACCCTGTCTGCATGGCACAGATAAAAAAAACAGGTGAATAATAAACACTGGGTGAGGATCCAGGAGACCCAGACCCTCCTTCTGGTTCTGGCATAGATTGCCAAGGTAACCTGAGGGTACCCAGCACATCATGTTCTCGAAACAACTCTGAAAAGCACCCAGGTGAGTGAGAACATCAGTTTGTTGGTTCCATTCAGCTCTAAATCCTATCTGCATTTCATGCAGCCCCATCCTGAAGCACTGCTGGAAGTGAGAAAGCTGGAGAGTCTTCAAGGTACCTGGCTGTTTCAGTGTTGTGTCTCTCAAAGCATCCCCACTTCTTATCAGAAAGATATACTGCCACTGTTATATACAAAGAACCCCATCCTGAGACACAAGACACTCACATTCAGTTTTCCACCCTGTTCTGGCTTTGTTATGTAGAATAAGATCAGTTTACATCGGTGACTGGGGTCAACAGTGGCCTTCTATGGCTGGGTGTTTCCTAAGGATCATGGCACAACCGACACAGAGAGCTTGGGGGGTTGTACCCCCTCAGAGGGCTCAGCATGTTTTACCTTCACACTTGTCCTGTGTGACTGACTCCCCCAGGAAACCCAGCCCCAGTAGTAACATACCATATAGTAGTCATAGAGGAGGCTCAGGGCAGCCACACTGTCATCATCTCCATTCACCCTCATCATGGCCTTAGTTGCTGCGGTCAGAGGGTTCTCCAGGTAGGTTTTCCAGGCTTCATCTTCATTAGTGTAGGAGAACTTCTGGAAGTTCATGGTGTCATTCTTCATCAGACGCACAGATCTAAAACTGAGCCAGACAGAGGAAGTAGGGGATAAAGGATATGGATTTTTCACAGTAACTTCCACGCTACCCAGCTGGAGTCATGAAGGGCTTCTGAGAGGCACTGCTGCAATGGAGGAAGGCCAACTTCCTGGTCCTCAGCTCCCAGTCTGGGGCCCAAAACCCAAGATCTCAAAACCAGGCCAGGGTCACGCTGGGGGCTGCACAGAGGGGCAGAATTTTCTGACATCTGTAGGTGATTTCTCTTTGAGGGAAGCAGACAGGCCACTCTCAGCACACCCCCCTTCCCCTAAGAAATACCTGTCGGAGCTGAGGCTCGTGGGACTATGCGTGCTGAGGAATACTGCACCAAATTACTGTCCCTCCTGTTCTTTTCTGGCACTTTCTCCAGGTCTCTCTTTCTGACGTTAACAAGCTGCCAGACAAACAGTCATCCAAACACTGGTCACCCTTCCTTCTCCTCCAGCAAATCCTACATGCATCCCCCCTTGTGGCTCTGCACCGTGGGCTCACCCCGCTCAGGGCAAATGAGTCAATGGCTTCACACTGTCACAGCCACACACAGAAGCTGTTGCTGCAACAGCTCACGGTACTCCCCATAAGAAAACACAACCTCTGTGTCCAAACTTACTTTGGTTCCCAGCCTCTTCCACAGCAGCACACACGAGGCCAACAGCTGCCCCGCTGTCCTTGTGCAGATGAGGACCTGCTATGGGCACTGCTAACAGCCCGGCACCCAGTTCCCACAGTTGTCAGTGCCCCAACGGAGGCATGGCAGCAGCTCCTTGGTTATGGGCAGCCCCCCAGCACTGCTGCAAGGACATGCTGAGCTCGCTCCCTCAAGGGCTGGGAAAAGACACCAGCAGAGGTTTTAACCCGTGCATGAAACCTCACCGGGTGCTCTGTGAGTTCTGTTGTCTTTAGCATTTCTCACGCAGCCTTCCCTCCCCGTCAGTGCCGCTGCCATCTCCAGGGCGAGCAATAGGCATGACTCAGATTTCAGCGCATTGGCTTGGTGATAGACAGTCCTGTCTGGGCAGGACCGCTAACCTGCTCCCAATCCTATCTTCTCAAGGAAGAATAGGCAGCAACAACACACTCTCAGGGTGAGATGCAGCTTCTGCTGCTGGTAATCAACACAGATAAACACAGGGGGGGGTGTAGCAACAAAGCACCCAGGAGCTTAAAAAAAAAAGAACAGATATCACAAGCAGATACGATAACAGGTTTGAGGCACCTCTTTGGCACCAGGTGCATCTCAATCCATGCAATTACAGCATACAGTCACAACTGTTCTACACCTACCTCCAACCCAGCATTAGCAATCTCTGTGAAGTAGAGATGCTTAGAAAGAAACATCCAAATCCAGATCAAAAAACGTATCAACTTCACTTTCTTCACTCCCCATGATGCCTCTTCCATGTGGTTGTGCCAAGCTTGTCCGCAGCAAACTGTCTGCTCTGTTGAGCAAAACAATCTTTCCTCTGCAGGCACCTGCCATCATGCAGAGGTTCGGACAAAGCGGCAATCAGGCAGAAGAACACAAACCCATGGGGCCAGAGCTCTCCTTTCTTGGGAGCCTTGGGATTGTGTGCAAAGCAGATCTGGGAGAGGAGCAGTCTGTTTCCAAACAGCTCCCAAGTTTGACACAAGGTGATACCAGCCCTTTTTCCCTGCTCCATCCCGCTCCATCTCTGTTTTTCCAATTTATCTGCCCAGCCTACCATAACAGAGGCCTCCTGATTATGAACAAACACTCAGGGCTATGCTGAAACAGAAGAATGTATCCAGAGGGTCTGGGTGGGGAGATCAGCTCTGAAGGAAAGAAGCACTCATACTCCATTCACTTTTTCTTGGTTTCAATAGGTGGATTGCCAGCCTTTAAGCTTAGCATTGCTCATCTTTATTCTCACCCCTCTAACTTCAACCCAAACATGCACAGTGTCAAATGCTCTGCAGAACCAAATTGTCCATGGCAAGCAGCAGCAGAACTCAAAGCAGCACAGCAGAGCCCGCAGCTTACAGCGCTGCAGAGGTACTGCTGTGTCTTAGCCCTGGTTTGGTGCACTGCGCTCACCTCCCTGCTGGGATGGCCCCAGTGCTCCCCAGGGCCCCCATCAGCACATGGGAATGTACCAACGCCACGCTTAAGAGCAGGGCAAAAAAAGGACTCAGCATAGTGGCTGTCTCAGGGCAGATGTCCTACCCATACCTCAGGCCCTCCTGCAAAGGAAGGACAGCATCCCCATGTCTAAATCCAAACTTCTGAGCAACGTTCTAATTTTTACCCTATCTTTACCAGTTTAATAAATAAGCACATCTGAAAACACAGCAACAACACAGCTATCTGTAAGTGCACTGCCACAGCGAGGCATAGGAGAGGCAGAGCCAGGAAGAAAAAAGCCCAGAAAGAAACAAGAAATTCCAGCAAGATGCTGTGCATAACAACGCTGGTCCTGAGGTGCCAGAGCTCCAGGAGAGCTCTGTTCTCAGTGCCCACACCATTGCAGCCACAGGCCCACGTGTTCACTGTCAGGAGGTACAAAGACACGGCCCCTCTCACTGGGTTTTCTCAGGCCCAGATCAGCCTTGGGGAGCACCGATGCTCTCAGCACAGCATCCAAACACCGCCAGCCATCCTCAGTTCTGTTGTCTCACACAGAACTGGGCCGTGCATGAGGCAGGCTGACCCTTGCACCCAGCAAAGATCCCACACTGTACTTTATTGCAAGTGGGAACCGCCAAGCAGATGCATGCTGCCTTGGATGAAGAGGGAAAGGGCTGTTGTGAGCATGTTTAACAAATGACTCCTGTTCCCCACAGACCTGATTTTGCGAGCATAAAGGCCCAAATCTCTGCTCCCAGCTCCCCTGGACCATTCCACACTGGATATCACTGGCACCCTGCTGTACCTAACATCATCCGAGAGGTATCCACCTACACAGCCATATTTCACAAACAAGAGGTGCGTTAGCACCTTTCCTGCCTAACATAACAAATTACAGCACAGAGTTTGTTGGCAGCTCAGGAATTACAGCTGCTTTTTCCCAAATCTGTGTGCGATATCAGGTGCTTCAGCCCTTGGATTCAGGGTGATCTGCCTTCAAAGCTGTTCTCTGGAACAGGCTGCCCAGGGGGGTTGTGGAGTTTCCTTTTCTGGAGATACTCAAGACCTGCCTGGACACCTACCTGTGCGACCTGGTGTGGGGAACGTGCTTTGGCAGGGGCATTGGACTTGATTTCTGGAGGTCCCTTCCAACCCCTGTGATTCTGTGATAATAGAAAACCTTCTACCAAAGAGTGGTTGGGCAATGGCACAGGCTGTCCATGGAGGCTGTGGGGTCACCAAGGAGTGTTCAAGAAATGTGGAGATGTGGAACTTGGAGACACAGTCAGTGGGCAGCACTGGTGATACGTGGACAATTGAATGGAATGATCTTAGGGGTCTTTTCCAAGCCCAATGATTCTGTGAATGCAGGACCACCACAGCAGGCCCTAAACCAGTGCCCCTGCCAGCATCTGCCATTCACCAGCACATCTGAAGCACTTTCCACTCATATTTGCATGGCAGACAGATCAGGGCACACCTCACGTATGTGTGTTCAGAACACAAACCATCCTCTCCCCCAACACACACAAAGTTCATTTCTTTTCTACTGCTCTCCAGGTAATTAGTTTTTAACATAATAAACATCTGTGGGTTATGAGGTTCCCAACAGAACAGAGCCTGTTTCTGCTCACAGTTCCATTCTTCCCTCATCACATCCCACCAGAGAGTCCTGCAGTCATACACTAGGAAATGGGGCTGTCTCCTCCTTACATTGTTCCATCTGTTCCTTAGTGCTCATTTGCAAATGCCGTAAGAGCGGAGGTGGCTGTTAATCTCACAGGTTTGCTCTGTCGTTACACAGCCAGGTCAGTGCTGGAGCCACAGAACCATGAGTGGGTTCAAGGGAGCTCACAGCTCCCCCACTCCATGATGCATTTCAAGAAATGTTTTGCCCTACAAGTGATTCAGGTTGGATGTTAGGAAAAAATTATTGTCTGAAAGGATGCTCAGGAGCTCGAACAGGCTGCCCAGGGAGATGGTTGAGTCATCGTGCCTGGAGGTGTTCAAGAAACGTGTAGATGTTGTACTGAGGGACATGGTTTAGTGGGGAAATATTGGTAGTAGGTGGACAACTGGACTGGATGATCTTGGAGATCTTCTCCAACCTCAGTGATTCTGTGACTCCACAATTCTATGATACAAGTATGATTCATCCCATCCTGAGATGCCTGTTAAACAATTCATTTCTTGAGAGCAAGCATCCCAGCTCAGATGCTTGGTAAAGACAAAAAACAAAAAGAAACAAAACTTTGGCACCAGGAGCCAAGTCAGTAAGCAGCTCCTGCTCTTCGTCTTTGAATGCTAAAGATTATAAACACTGCAGGGACAAAGAAGTACTCTGGGATCAGGTGCCTCACACCCCGCTGCTCTCACCCATAACCACAGCCACCAGCCAGAACAGCAGCACTGGGAGGGATAACAACAAACATCAGTGCCATCACATTCCCTCATCTCCTGAGCCTCTGAAACTTGCATATTGGCAATAGAGTTCCAGCCAGAGCAGAATCATACTAGAACTCCTCTCAATGCAGTGCTCACACTGCAGTGCAACTCAGAACAGTTTACAACAACCAACAATTCCAGTGCCAGACTGAAATGGAGGGAGCAAACTCCCATCACTGTAACTGTATCCATCAGTTGACACTGTGATCCAAAACAGACATGATGTGAATCTTGACTTACGTCTACTTTGAGTCTCGAGTTTATTGGGGGGGGGCTGCACTACTCCTTTGCTTTGAATTACATAGCAGTTATTGCATCTTTAATTTGCAAATCCCTCACCATACAACATAAAAAGACAACACATCCAATGCACATTTGCTGTGGAAGTGTACTTTGCTTCAGTGCAGTTATCCCTTGTGTGCTTTGCTGCCAGCGTTTCATAAAAGGGCTTTAACTTTTCATTCACTAGGAGCATAACTCAAGTTTTAATAACACACCTTATGCATGACAAAAATTTGCTTCTGGCAATCATGGTTTCGACCACAAAACCACAACTGGGAGTAACTCCTGGTTAACTCCTTCAAGCCCACGCACTGCAGCGCTAGACACAAGTTCAATACAGGCGACGATGGAAATCATCAGTCAGAATATTTTAGAATAGGCAAAACATCTCATCCTCTCATGTCACGCTAGTGTCTTCCTAGAACTTTCTGTGAAATTAAAGTCACAGAGAGGAGGATCCTCTTTGTGACTCTTTAGAATCACAGAACCACTGAGGTTGCAGGGAACCCCAAAGCCCATCCAGCTCCCACCCCCACCATGGGCTGCCTGCCCCCACCAGGTCAGGCTGCCCAGGGCCCCATCCAGCTTGGCCTCAGGCACCTCCAGGGTGGGTGGGATCCCAGGCAGCCTGATCTGGTGGTTAGCAGCCCTACCCATGGCTGGGAGAGATGGCTCATCCTGCCGGTTTTATGGCAGCAGCAGTGCACAGGACCACGGCAGGTACCTGACAGCTCTGCTGTGGGATCCATTCTGCTATCTGTCTTGCCTTATTTGTGAGAGGCACACAGACACCCACTGCTGCCCTTCCTGAACCTTAAGTATGGTCCCAACAGCCTCTTCCTCACTGGGGTCTGCAGACCTGCCCCCAGGAAACCCTCTCTCCAGCTGAGGGCTGGGGACCTCTAAAAGTAGATTTTCCACAGAGATCTGTAAAGCAGTCCCCAGGTTCAACCTACAGGAGCCTTTCACCTGTCTTTCACTGTGCTATCTGAGAAAAGATAGCAGCAACCTTCGCATGTTATCAGCCCTTGGGACTGAATGACAAAGGGATGTTGTCCCTGCCAGCCCCCCCTTCTCAAGTGAAAGGCCCAGGGGTTAACAGTCCGTTAGGAAAAGGAGTCAAGCAACCATGTAATTCATGGGTCACATCATGCCCCGCTCCATAATTACCAATACATCAATCTCAGTCTGCAATGTACTCATGCAGTCAGGATTAACCACACGGTCTGACTTGAAGCCCCAACACAGCGACTGCAGATCACCTGAAGAGTTCAGAAGGTGAAAATTTGTCACCGATTCTTAACCAACCCCCGAGTGTAAGGGTCCCAGTATTTACACTAAACATCAATTAGCTCTGCACATTTTCAGGGCTCTTAATTAGGAAGAGACCAGCTGTCACAACGCCTCTGTCAGGTCTGCAAAAACACACACCTCTGTGCATTTCTTTCAAAACAACCTTCTGAAGTGCCTTATCTGTACACAGATACACCCATGTATGTGTATATACTTTCAATATATCTTGTTGTACCTATAGTACACGTACATATTTCACACAGGGCTACACATCTGGGCAGCTCTGGAAGGCTGCACCGACAATGGCATTCACTGCTTTTCTGCATCGCTTTCCAGCATCGTATCACATCACACTGATGTCGCACTCCTCAGCTTTGTTACAGAGGTGTGGGGTGCAGGGGGGGCCAGTGCACAGCCATCAGCATCCGCAGACGCACGCATGGAGGACAGGGAGTCATAGGGGATCAACAAAAAGTGCATTTTCTTGTTTTTGAAAAATATGTGTCAAGACAAGTTTGTACAGTCAACTACAGTTATTTGATGGAATAATGTGATGCCATTTACCTTAACGTGCTGCCCCACTCCCCCAAAAAATAAAGTAAAAAAAAGAAAACGAGCTCAGAAAAAATTGTTAGATAATTTATACATTTTTTTTCTCCTAAAAAAAAAGCACAGAACAACACAGAAAATCACAGGATGGCTGCAGATTGTGTTAGATGGCAGATTTCCCCTAGATAGACCTGACGTGTCACATTTTAGCTCAGGGGAAAGAAAAATAAACCGGGGTTGGGGTTTAAAAACCTGCTAAATAACTCCAGTGGAGTGGGACCTCCTTGGGACAGCAGCAGGTGGAGGGGAGCAGAACATCCCACAGACATCCTAATGCTGCATGCTGCTGGAGGGGATCCCCTGAGAGCTCCCTGAGACCCGCAGTCCTTCAATCAGCCCCCAGAAAGACGCTCAGCCCCATAGGCAGGGGGGCCTGAATGACAAAAACACTCTACTTACTCGAGTTCATTGGACATCTTTCCTTGCGTTCCCCAATCCTTGCCAACAGTAAAACCCCCGGTGACTTCTCTCGTCTAGGACCTGCTGCACACAGGCATTGCCTGCAAAGTGTTTGATTTATGTTGAGGTTTTGCAGGCAGGCATGTTGCTGACAGCAGCCCCGGGTCGGCGCCCATTGGCTGCTGACACAGGTGCGGTGGGACAGGTACACCCAGACAGGTGCAGCTGTAACCCTGTGTGTGCCAGCACGGTGCTGCAGGAGGAGAGAGAAGCCTGGGGGCAGACGGGGCGATAAAGAAAGGAGTGGGTTTGGTTATTCATCTCCGTGATAATTAGTTTCAGTTTGGCAGACATGTTCCATGTATTGCAGTGCCAAGAAGCTGTCATTTCTATCGATCTGGTTGATTTCTCCTTGGCTGTTTCTTTATAAATATACAGACAAAAAATGCATACACATACATACACAGGAATAAATCAGGGAAGAAGAAAACATCTTCATTTTGTCTCATTCCTAAATGGTAACCGCACCTACAGACCTCTCCTTTCTTTTCTCCCCTTCCCTGAGCTGCTCCCTCCAGGAAGTCTATGCAGGTTGGTGTGCTTTTATCTTAAAACAGCAGTTTATAGTAACCCCACTGTGAGATGCCACAACACGCAATGAGGGCACTGACTCAGAAGATCCCTACCATTATGCTGAGCACGTAAAGACTGGGATGTGGGATAACCCCTCTCCATGGCCCATGCAGCTCTGCCATGCTCCTCTGCAGGAATACCACCCAGGCAATGACTCTGGAGCAACTCACCTGTAAAGGGTGAGCAGGTTTATGCAATAGAACAAAACTCATCATGGATTCAAGCACTCCTGTTGGATGGTTTCTGTCATCCGTGTTGCAACGAGAGGCAAAGGATGGGCTCAGTGGTGACTCATGTTGACTGGATTTGAAAGGCAGGAGAGGATTTTACAAAACAAGTTGGTACAAGCCTTAAGACAGAGGGAAAAAGAAAGGCTTCCACCACTCTTTCCCATGCCCCATCACTCCATCTCACTGAATCTGCCCCACTCGGTGCCCTGTACCAGTAGATGGATACAGAAGAGGAGAGAGCTGATGAACTCAGCCTGGTGGCCAGTGACCTTCCCAGCCCACTCAAGCTGGCAAAGGGCATGTCCACACAGGCAGATGTGGAAACAGCACATTGCTCTGAGTACAACACCCTTTAAACACAGCTACGCGGCGCGTGGTCATGCGCTGGCTCTGGATCAGGACCCAGAACACAGTCACAGCCCATCCTCTGGGAGTGAAACCAAGGGCCTGGAGAGCACCTACAGTCAGAGCTGGGAACAGGGTAGGAGGGCAATGCTCAAAAATCAGTGGAGTGAAGGCTGGAATAAGAATCAATGCCATAACAAGGGCCATACCATGTGAGAGCACCAAAAAGGAGATAATACGCACACCCTTTCTAGCCAAGAAAAGCACAAATCTTAGGCAGTGGTGGCCTTAAGTGATCAATACTCTGCTTATACCTCCAAATTAAGGAATCCTTGCCCAGGGCATGGCAACCAGAGTGGGAGCACTGGGAACCTGCCCCCGCTGGGGTCCAGGCAGAGTGAAAGTCCCCTCTCTGGGCAGTGCAGCAGGGAGCTGCATCTCTTCAGGACATTTCCAATCCCTTCTGAATTTTAGAGATACTTAGTAGATTCCAGCAACAAAAGTGAAGGAGGGGAAAACATTAACGGAGCCAGACCATGCTGATGAATGGCAGGCTGCAGAATTCTGACCTTCCTAAGAAAAAGCTAAGCTGAAGAGAGGGAGAAATTCATGTGACAAAGCTGACACACTTTCCGTTAGAGAAAGGCTCCCCAGCACCTCTATGGATAGGTTCAATGCCCCTGTGGATGGAAAGGTTCTGATGTCCAGACCCTGCTGATGGTTAATAGTGGGGTTTGTGTTGTCTGCTGCTCTGTGACAGGAGATAGCTAGGGAAGTTTGTAAACAGTCCCATTCACGCCACCGTTCATGTGCGCCTATGGCAGCACCGAGGAACCCTGCAGCCTTCAGGAGTTACAGGGCCTGACTAAAACTGCTCACATCAGAAAACAGCCCTTTAGTGACAGCATGTATGGCCCTGCACCTGTCCCCATGGAAGCACTGGTGGGCTCCGCTCTCCCTGGTACCTTCCTGGGGCTGAATAAATCCTAGCTTCCCACAGCCAGGATCCTCCAAGCCATAATGATGCTGGAGGACGAGGACTCTTTTGCACACCACAGGAGATGCAGGGACCACCACCCTCACCCTGCCACATCCCTTCTCCAGGGCATCTCTGTCTTTTCTCCAGTAATGCAAGTTTCACATTGCCCATGAGGCCTCTGGGCCCAAACACCTGGACAATTCTTTTGGCTATGATTTTAGTATTATTATTTTTTCTCTTTTTTTTTGTCTATACTACACCCTCCAAGAGTATCTGGTGAGGGGGTGGGATAGAAGAAAAAGACCAAGAGATACATTCTCTGTGCACAGAACCCTCCTACTTCCCTTCCACTCCCCTGTTAAATATACCTTGGAACAAAAGCTCTTTATTATGCTCTAAAAATAAAGCATGCAGCAGTCAAGACAAACTGCAAAGTTTAAAAGACAGGGCCAAATTCTGCTCACAGCTACACCCTCTCTAAGGCAACAGGGTTGCATTTGTGTTTGGATTGTTAAACCCTCTTTAAACATCCAGGGGCAAACTGTGATTAGCTGCATTTCGTTACCAGTAGATCAGCATGTGACTAAGGACAACATCACTCACTGGCCCCCAGTACTCACCCCCCAGTGACACTGCTGCCCTGTGACCGGGCCACCCTGGTGCTCCCATTTTACCCTCAGCCACCAATCTGGCACTTCAAACCCCTTTCCAGCTTGGCTTCTTTTCCATGTAACCTGAAAGTAAGTTCAAAGTAAGGGCTCTTACAGAGTCATAGAAGCACAGCATGGCTGGGTTGGAGGTGACTCCAAAGCCCCCCCAGCCCCACCTTTGCTATAGGCTGGCTGTCCCCACCAGCTTAGGCTGCCCATCCATGGCCTCAGGCACTTCCAGGGATTGGGCACACAGAGATCTGGGCAGCAGTGCCAGCACCTCACTGCCCTCCGGAAAGAGAATTTCCACCTGACATCCAACCTGCATCTGCCCTCCTTTAGGTTAAAGCTATCCCTCCTCGCCCTATCACTGTCTGCCTTGTAAAAAGTCACACTCCCTCCTGTTCTAAGCTCCCTAAAGGTATTGGAGTCCTTTAGCACACAGGGCTTTCCCCTCAAGAGCTGTCAAACATCCCTCCTCATTGCCCTGCAGTGTGCCAGGTATTTCAGCTGTGCTCAATCAAGGGTTATCAACACATTTCAGCAATTAATACACAGTAAGTGAAAGCAGCCTGAAGCGGGTTAAAACAAGTTGTTCTGCAAAGGGAGATGTGGCTGCTTCAGGTGATTTTCAGCAAAAACTTTGCTTGCAACACACAAATTAAGAAATTTTGAAACCTAAAGCAGGTACTGCTACTCAGTGACACCCCCACCTCCAAGAGCCCTTGGAGGCAGAACAAAAAGCTGAATGGGCATCATGCACAACACAACAGCAGCCACAGTCACTCTGCTGTGCTACTGTCACAGCAATAATGATGAAAAGAAAAAAAAAAGGATTTGCTCTGAAGTGAGCAAGAGAGATGGACCCCACAGTAACCCTCCCCAGTGGCTATGCTCAGCCAGCGCCTGGGGCTCGTGGTACCACTAAGCAGCCCAACCCAATTCTAAATCATCCTTTTAACAGAGCCGGGCCTGTTTATTATTATCTGTTGTAGCCCACAGGGCTATAGGAAAATTCCTGTTGTCCTTACCTAGTTCTACCTGTTCTTACACAGTAACAGGTTTGGGTTGCAAACAGCTGATCCAACCAACAGTTCTTGGGGCAGCACCTTCAGCTGAAAGGAATAAACACAGCCTACAGCCTCTCTGTGGAAGGAGCTTCACTTTCTCACTAACCAGAAGGACTGGAGTGCTTGGGAAATTTCTGAAATGGACCAGGTACAAAACATCAAGTATTGCTCCCAATCATTCCTCCCACTGCCACATTCTGATTGGTTCTGCCCCCCTGAGGAAATTACCTTCCACCTGTCAGTGAGGATACAGCAGAGATGGGTCCGCTCTCAGATACCTCAGCTGACCCTACTCATCATCAGTCAGCCCTCTGTGAGCACAGACAGGGAAACATCACCAGCAGAAGCTGCTCAGAAGAAATAGCCCCTATCAGCCAGTGGTTAACCCCAGCAGAAGGGACTGAGCTCAAGTTCAGCCTCCAGCTGCAGCCCCAAGGGTTTGCACCCCACCATCTGCACAGCCATGCAGCTGCAGAGATGCAAGCTCTGGCTGCAGCCCAAGCATAGCACAGAAATGGATTTCATCCAGAGAATTCTTAACTAGTGAATAAAAAAGGAAACACGAATGAATATCAGTCAGCCCTAGTGGACCATAATGAATCTGCTTACAGAGCCTAGAAAGACCTATTTACGTGACTGTTTCTTTTCTGTAATGAATTAGAAAAGCTCAGGCCAGAAATCCATAAGTACATGCAGCATCTGTAACTCATAACGTCTTGGGGAGGTTGCGAATTTTGATGGTTTCATCACAAATCTGCTTATACTTGTAGCGCTGTTACCAGTTCATTTTGTTGCCTTTTTAAACCTTGACTTCCTGTAATTATGCAATCATATTAAAGTTCTTTTCTAAATAAAAAATCTCTGTCCTTCAGGATCTTTGCAATATGACACAGAACAAAACCTCAGTAGGCTTATGAATGGAGAGAGACATGAAAATAACCCCCTTATACACCCAAATCAGTACTGTGGTTGGCAGGACCATGGCTGGTGATGCTGGGGCTGGTCAGCATTGGAATCAGATAGCGACAGAACAAAGAGGGATGGCATAAACCAAAAGAGGGGAGGTTTCGTTTAGTTGTTAGGAAGAAATGTTTTACTCAGAGGGCAGTGAGACCTTGGCACTGCTGCCCAGAGAGGTTGGGGGTGCCCAAGACCATGGATAGGGTCCTGGACACACTGAGCTGCTGGGAGACATGGTGGGGGTTTGGAACTGGATGGTTTTTAAGGTCCCCTCCAACCTCAGCCATTCTGTGGCTCTATGATTTCTGCATCTCAGCCCTTTGGCAGGAGCCCACTTTCCCATGATACATTCAGAAGATAGCTGTTGGACCTGGTTATCTATAGAGAAAAGGAAGGAGAAGTTGGCTTCACAAGCTTGATTTTACTCTAAAATCATACCTGGATTTAGGATTCTTGTGCTTAGATCCCAGGTCTGGTTTGGAGCCACCTTTCACTCCTGAAGCATTCAAACAAAAAGGCAAACATGGAGGGAAGGGAGCAGCACCAGGCTGGGCAGGGGCTTGGTACATCAGCTGTGGGAAACACATCTCATTTCCACTGGATGTACTGGATCCCCTGACAAAGGGCTGCCGGGTGACCAAGCTGTTGTCCTGCAGTTATACAGCACCTGGTGCTGAGCTCTAGCTGTCAGCTACTTACAGGCAGGGAGGGATTTACTTCCCTTTGAAAAGGCCCATCCAGCAGGCCCACCACTGGCCCTGCTTGCTGCAGCTTTGCCATGCAACCAAAGGAAAAAGCAAGACTCCTGCAGAGCACACTGCATGTGGGTGCTGCAGCAAAGCCTGAGCAAAGCTAGCAGTGCAGCAAGTGCTAGAGCCTTTTGTAAAAATGACAACTTGGGGCTGGCAAAAGGGGAAACCTGGGCTTTTACACTTTATCTTCTGGTGCAAGCACAGCTCGGCAGAGCTCCTGCAGGACATCACCTCCATCTGATGGCTCTGACTGCTGTAGCTGCTCATACTGCCAGGCCATAACCCAAGAGTGAAGGTGAAAAATCTGCCCATCATAAATGAAACCTGAATTCAAATCACATCAGCATATTGCCCTCTTGGATAACAACTCTGACCCAAACTCATACAAACTCAATAAATTCTTTTTAAATCACCCAGTGCTGGAACAGGCTGCCAATGCTCCAAACCTGGAGATGTTCAAGGCCAGGCTGGATGAGGCCTTGGGCATCCTGGTCTAGTACCAAATCTGGAGGTTGGTGGCCCTGCCTGTGGCAGGGAGTTGAAACTCAATAATCCTTGGGGTCCCTTCCAACCCTGGCCATCCTATGATTCTATCTCAGTGAAACCAATAAACTCATGAGCCTTCCTACACAGAAAATTCAGCAGAGGAGTTTGCTTTCAGTCTGGGTACATAGGGGCCCAAAGGCAAGAGGCTGAGGGATTAACAGAAAGTTCATGGCACGGGCCCAGCCGTCCCAAGGAGTGGAAAACAGCAGGGAGCATTGCAATACTGAAAGAGATGCACTATGATGCCTTGGATGGCAGTTAGCACATACAAGCTGCTGGCCCTTGGGGATTTTCCTGCTCTGTAGAAAATGCCTGCTGCTTATGAAAAAAACTGCTGCTTCAGCTTTGCTACATCGGTGACTCCATCAATCTTGTTCTACTTCAAGGTCTGTGATCAGACTCTCCTCAAAGCTGACACTTCCACACTTTCCCTTCAAATACTGCGTAGCACTCAAATGTGAAGTTGACATCAACTTTCTGATAAGAGCACACTTGATTCACCTGCAAACTTCTGCTGCTGAGTTTGAGCAGAATGGCACTCATCACTGATACTCAGGGAGGATCTGTTGTCACACCTTGCTTCTATGGCACGGAAATGGGAAAGCAAAGCACTGTTCACCACATATCAGCGTGTTGAGCTTCATCTCACACAACCTCTCCATCAGTTCAAGCTGGAGGCCTGCTGGGGCAGTCCTACCCTTGGACAGATGCCACCCCTGGGGCTCTCATGGGATCTGTAGCCATGACTGTACAACAAGTAATTTTATGCAACTCTTCGAAAAATTTGCCTACCTGGAGTGTCTAGTCACCCACGCAAACCACTGGTGGAGATGTGACTTATAGCAATGCATTTTTGCCCCAGTTTGAAACGAGATCAAACAAATTGCACTGTGCCAGCAGAAGCCATGTCTATGCTAGAGCCAGAATTGTGCTTGCGGCCAAAATCCAAGTGCAGCTGAGTCCTAGAAAGACACAAAGGAATCTACAATCTCATCTGGACCTGAAGGGTTTATAACCGTGACAGTGAGTCCTTTTCCTGTGAGGTCCTACTGTAGCTTCAGGGTTAACCTCTGCCCATGAAATCAGTGCTTGCTGCTCAGATTTTCAGCACAGAACAAAACCATTTTAGTATGAACTGGAAAAAAAATATCTGGGTCAGTCCTGGAAGAAGCCAGAGCTCAGTGGAAAGGTAAAGACAAGGACTGGGTTTGGATGAGGGATACCACACCGGGAGAGGAGCCAGAAGAAAGCCTTGAAAGTAGAGTGTATTTTCCCTATTCTTGAATAAAAAGTCAAACAAACACGTCACGAGGCCACTGCCTGGCCCCTGCCTCCCCCTATGTGCTCTTGTGCTTGCAGGTCTCAGTAGGGGAGGGCTTGCTCCATGTGCTTTGGACTGTGGATAGTTACTTTCTCCCACAGAAGAGACAACTGCCTTACAAAGAGCCCTGGGGGGCAGCGGACACAGCCATGGGCAGAGGATGGCACTGGGAGACATCTCCCCCTTAACCTGAGCATGACTTCTCACTGACATTCATGTAGAGCTCATCCCTGCCGTATCAGATCCTCCCTCCCTGTGAACTCCTCTGTCCAAGAGACCCTAGGCAGCCCCCCTGGGTAATGTGAACCTGCACCCAATACCAGCCATGTGCTGCCTGAGGTCAAGTCATAAAATGAACAATCCAAAACTGCCCTGAAAAGCAGATGTACTAATTAGAGAAACTTGGGTAGCAATTCTGAATACGATGCTTTTAATAACTGCAGGGATGTTGAGAAGCAAATAAATTATACGATGAAAGCCTACCAGGCTGCAAAACTCAGATATGTAATAAATAAGACTGGCACCAGGTTGAAGTTCTGCCCCTGGGCTTGGCATACTGTCAGATTGCCTTTCCAGATGAGAAGCAGCTGGAGCTTCCTGTCCTGCTAACTGCTTGACAGAAAGGGATTTATTTCTCAGCAGCATCCTGGGAAATCATCCGGGAGAGGCTGGAATTAGAGAGGCAGAACTCACCAGGGACAGGCAGAGAAAAGGTGGAATGGCTTTCAACAAGAAGAGAAGAGATTTAGCTTAGATTTCAGGAAGAAATGTTTTACTCAGAGGCTGGACCTTTCCTTAATGTGAACCCTTGGACACGGGCAGATCCCTTCAGTTGTGAGACAGCAGAGACTGCTGATGAGGAGCAATGCAGAGTCTGTTTGGACCCTGCCCAGAGCTGCCCTATAAGGACGACAGCTCAGCTGCATTGCACCTAGAAGAGCTTCCACTCTCTCACAGGCTGCTACATGTCCCAAACAAGCCACACACACAGTTATTTTCAGTGTCAATTAAAGGCTAGTTCTTGTTTCAAGGGCTGAGGAAAGAAATTGCAGGAAGAGCTGCCCTGACCAGTATGCCAATTCACTTCTATTTCTCCTGGCCTGACATCCTCCTGGAATAATACATGGAGTTTGTAGCCACTGCATAACGATCCGGGAACAGCACTTGCTTTAAAAATAATCAGCCCAGCAGGAGGAAAGTTTCTCCCTGCAGGTCTCAAAACCTTTATTGACCCTGCCTCAGCACAGTGATAGCGCACTTTATCAGTTTTGCAGAGAGCCTCACTGGGCTTTGCACTGCTTTGTCCTAACTCCTGTGTGGCTCTGTTATGATTTTTTTCAAAGACCTCTGCTAAGGGTTAAATGACCTTGCATTAAGTGCAAATTTGGGACTAGATTTCCTATTCAGCACATAACAAAGCAACTGCTATTCACCGAATTCCCATAAAGCAGAGAGACCACCCACAACTTCACTGCCCTCAGCCCTCTTAAGGTACATCTGTCTCCTTAGAGACAGGGAGGAAAACAGAGGAGAGGCTGGTGGAAAAATCACCACCCCAAAGCACTCCACGGACCGAACAGAAGCACCAGCAGAGCATTCTGCAGCAGCTCAGCTGCCATTCCTAGAGGGCAGAGAATGGCCATTCTTCCACTCCCCTGCATGGCTGAATTGCAACCCACTGAGTCACAGCTCCACAGAACGCTCGCCTGCTTCATTCCTTAGCTGCTTTCCTTCTCCACAGGCTCCCTGTTCAGTGAATTTTGCTTGTGTCAATTGGATGCCCATAAATCACCACACACAGCCAATAAATTAAATGTCTCATTGACCCTGCATCTGGGATGAGAGGAGTTGAGCACAAGAGTAGCTGTATGACTGTTGCCACAAAGGAACTGCCAGCCTCGTCTCATCCACTGCCACATGATTAATGATGGGTGCAAAGTAGGGCAGGCTGAAAGGAAGAACAAAGCATGACTGATGTTCCCAAACACGGAGTTAAGGCAGTCAAATGGTGCCATGACTGGAGCTGCACAGCACTATGCACCAGCACAGCTTGTGGCATCAATCGAATATCTGTGGCACAGTTGAGGTTGGAGGGGACCTTAAAGACCATCCAGTTCCAACCCTCCTCCATGGAATGTATGCCCCCTCTACCAGGTCAGGCTGCCCAGGGCCCCATCCAAGCTGGCAGAGAGGGAACACAAACATGTTACTGGCCAAGTGAGTAAACATTTGGGGCTCTTTTGCAATCAATAATGATAGCACAAGGTGTGTGTGAACTTCCTGCAGACTGCTCTGCTATTCATTCTGAATTCACCAAAGCAATCAGAGCATCTTTTATGCAAGAGCTGAAATTCTCCTGCATTGATTTAAGAAGTATAATTTCCTCTTCAGAACTGCTGGATATTAATCATCACTTCTCCATGCTCCATCTGGAATTCACTCTGTCAGCACAGCTATAGTGGTGGCATCTAAGAGAAATGCATGGTTGTTGACTTTGCTCATGTATTTCCTATACTTAGACTGAGAAATATCCCAAATATGCAGCAAAGGCACTATCCCAGCATGGCACATGCTGATTTTTTCCTCTGGTGAAAACCATCATGCAGCCAATAATCCCAGTTCTTCTTTTGCCCATAGTAATTTTCATGGAGGCAAGTGTCAACTTAATAGAATGAACTGTAATTTTTAGGAAGTGAAAGTGGCTGAAGAAATTAACAGAATACTTTTTAAATAGATTGAAGAAATACACTCAACAAGTTACAATTCTAAGAAGCTGCATTCACACAAAAATGTCAATCTGTGCATGCAGTCACCTCATTCATTATTTTCATGGTTACCTGCCCAGTTCAGGTGTGCAGACAGAATTTGGGCAGCTCAGAGAGCAGTGAATGTTCCTAGTGCGACAGAAATATCTGGACTCCAAGAAATCTGTTCTTTCCTTCCACCAAACTCAATGAAAACTAATAGATGGAGTAAGACTAAGAAAAACAAGGGATTGACAATTTCATAGTCTATGGGGACACTGCTGAATTGTCTAGCAGCTAAAAGACTAGAATGCTCCAGAAAGAAAACTGTTTTGTTTATTAAAACAATTAACATAGCTTAAAAGGAAGAGCACTTTAGTAGGTAGGTGTGAATGAACTGCCCTTCTCTAAACTGAGGTGTGGCTGCTCCAGAGGTTTTCCCAGCATTTTGATGCCTTTTGATGTAAACCACAGAAACTAAACTATATGAATTAAAATCAGAGCTTCTTAAAATTCACCAGTTCTAGAATTATTCTTGGGAGCTGACCTATCCCTAGAATACCTCCAGGTGTACAGTCACAAAGGAACTCACATGAAAGTTTGAATAAGTCTTTGTTGACTTCTTCCACCCAGTGCTGACCCATTTCCAGCTATCGGTAGCTTTCAGCACTTTTTTTTTTTAAAGAATCTCTATGAATTCTCCATTCTTACGTATTTAGTGAATTTAAATCAACTGACAGTAAGCTTCCTTTCCTCAGTTACCATCTGCAGACTCACAGAGTCATGCAAATTTCCTTAGAATCTGTAGCTAAAAAGACTCGATTCCCATCCCTTCATTGCTTTTCTTGGGAAAAGACAGAATTTAGCCCAGCATATTTTTGTTCCACACAATAAAAGTTGCTCCGCCATAGAAAGCGGCGTATTGAAAGCACTCTACTGGCATCATCCAATTAAAGCTAACAGTATCCCTAGGAGATAAATAAACCCAGCTAATTATGTCTATTGATAACAGGAGAAAATGGAATCAAAGGTGTAGTATCTCGCTCAAGAGGACAGAATGAGAGAGCAGCAGAACCAACAAGCACTACTGACTCCCGTCATGCTGTTTCCAGATTCTAGTTGGGAAAAGAAAAAAAGGCTCCTAGAATCTTCCTCTTGCTAACTTTCTGCTTCTCTTCAGAGCAATAATGGATGGAAATTGGTTGGATATTAAGAAAAATTTCTTCTCAGAAAGAGCAGTGATGCATCAGCACAGGCTGCCCAGGGAGGTGGTGGGGTCACCACCCCCAGAAGTCTTTAAGGAAAGGGTGGATGTGGTACTTAAGGAAAGGGTCAGTGGGCAGTATTGGTGGTAGGCAAATGGCTGGACTGGATGATCTTAGGCATCTTTTCCAACCTAATGACTCTCTGATTCAAAGAAATCAGTTGAAAATATTTAGTCTTAGAATACCTCCATCCAGTATCGCCAATAAACCCCCTAGTGAGGAAAAAAGATAACTAGCTGGACTCTGGGATGCAGGAAGACATAAAAAGTGATTATATAATGGATGGCAAAATAGATGTGTAGGAGACAGAGTTAAGGACAATCCCAATTGGATAAAGGAGGATTTGAATTTCCTTTGCAAAAGAAAAGTCACAAACCTGGGAGATGTGTGGAGCCATAGGGAAAAGAAAGGTAGGGTAATTGCACCAAGTAGGAAATGCCACAAAGGACTTTGAGCTTTAAGAGTCCTCTCTTTTATCTACAGAGCTTTGGGGTAAGAATGGTGCAAGATGGAGTAATAAGCATAGGTGCTAAATGTACAGGGCATCTCCATAGAGCTTTAGATTAAAGACTCCAGAACTTTGGGGAGTGAAGGAATCTGTTGATCTTGGAGACAGTAGGTGGGGAGGCAGCTGCACCCTTTGTTACCAGCCTGCCTCCCTTCCCCATCTGATCATGTAAATGAGGGCTACAAGTGCTGGAGTTTACAGCATGCAACATCTGAGCTGGGATCTCAGGAGAGACAGGGATAGATTTATTTACATGTTCAAGTTATCTCTGCAAACCATCTGACAGGGGCCCCCTCGCATTTGTAGTGCGCTGATGAAAGTAAAAATATTGTGCCTGGGTGTTTCTGTTCATGCTTTTAGCACTGAAGATGTAAAGGCCAGATCCACCACCTGTTTACACCTTCTCATTGCTTGTACTGGTTATAGTCTGCTTCAATGAAGCCTAGCACACCCCTGAGATTGAATACCCATGTTTTTCAGCAAGGGGGGGAAGCAGGTTCAGACTCACTCTGAGAATCAGCCTGAGCATCAGCAATCGTACAACCCCATTCCTCTGCTTTCCTCTACCAACAGCAAAGGGAAACAAGAAGAAACAAAGCTGCAGGCATTGCAGGGGAAGAAATAATGCTGTTCCACCAACACCGAGCCTGCTGGGCATAACACCCCAATGCTGTGCCTATACTGCTACACCTAGAGAAGTTTCAGCAGAAGAAAATCAGCTGTAACCCTAAGACATGGGAGCTGCTGGGCTACAGGCATCACCTGCCCATCCCAAAACCCTGGAAGTTCCTGATTTCCTACAGGGTGATGGCGGCCCAGAACTGTTAAATTCACCATGATTCATATGCTCCTCCATGACTGACATCACACCTGAAGCAGCAACAACAGAGAGTTTTTGGAGTAGGCTCTCATGGAGTAAGCAGTCTTCATTCCTGCTCATCCATCCATCCCTTAATACTAGGGGATGGGGATAAGAAGAAATAACAGATGAACCACTCCACAAATCACCTTCTGGAACTACTTATAACAAAAGTGCTGCGAGATGTGTAATTAATTGCCTTCCTACCATTATCAACTAGCACCCACACCTGCAGTCCTGAGAATTGCAGCTCTACAGCAGGACCCAGCTCTGCTCTCTCAAAAAAGCTTCTGCTGCAGAGCAGTTGCACCCTTGTTTGTCATATCTGCTACACAGAGTGTATAATCAATTAATGTAAAGATGCATCAATTAATATAAAGATGCTATTATTATGAAATTAACAAAAGAGTTTGGCTAAGCAGGTTATACTAACAAAAAGAGAACAGATAGAATGCTCACCCATATATCCTGAGCTCACTGCAAAACACCAGAGGAAGGATCTCCAGAAGAAAGCCTTTCCTACTGGTAGGTAGCTTTTAAATGGGTCTGGGAGAGGTGGGACCAGGCTCCACCCCTTCCTGCAATACAGGTGAATTGCCTTCACCTGTGCTCCTATGGCTGACTCATTGCTTGCCTCAGGTGATCAATCAGAGGTTCAGGCCATGGTTCAGCAGTTCTCATGCAAGAGTTTTTAGTGCTGGCTCAGAGGACAGCAAAATCACAGCTTATCTGTTCCTTTTTCACCATAGCAGTTGCTCTTTAGTATGGTTGAAGAGGATTTTGCTTTCAATAACATCCTTCCTTGGAAATAAAAAAAAAATTACACCAAGATAACAGCAGAAGTTCTAGAAATTCTGAATATTTAAAATGTTCACTAGAGTGTTTCACATCTCAGCTTCTGACGAATGATACAATACCCGCTCAACAAAACATTTTCAGACTGCAACTTCCCACTGCAGCCTGAGATGCAAACAAAAGCTGAAAATCAGAAATTGCTGATGTGGCAGACCCACAGATGCATTTTCTTATCAACTATCCTAATACCCCTGTGCTCACATCTGTGGGCAAATATGTTTCCAGCCAAATAGACCCCCATAAGGCAACTCATGGAGGACTGAACCAAGGAACAAATAAAATGAATTGAGGTCCTATGATTTCTGCAGCGTAGTTCCAGTCTTTTGAATGTGTAAAGATTGTTGAAGGAGCAACAGAGACGGGTGAGGAATCAGCCAAATGTTCTTGGCATGTGTTATGGAAAGATGGTTCAGAGAGCTCCCAGTGGGGCTGCTCTGCTTGCAGCAGGTATTGCCAAAACTGCTACCAGCATCGTGATGCTGAGCAAAGCCAACAGCTCCCGCAGCCTCACAACAGGAAGCCTTTGTGCCCTGTACATTTCTCCTTGCAGCTCTGCTGGCCCTAAGCTGGTCCCAAGCAGGGTGCAAAATGAGGGTCAGTGTGCAGTGAACCCCTAAAAGGATAAAGTTGTGTCCAGTGCACAGCAGAGCAGAAGGATTTGCAGCCACAGAAGACTGCTGAGACAGTGTTGACTGGAAAACGTTACAGCTTCTAATAACATTGGCAGTCATATAAAGGAGGAAAAAAAGGGATAATGAAATCTCCTGCTTCAAGACATGTGCAGGTGGCCTCTAGGGACATCAGAAGATTTTTCTTCCCATGCACAGCTTTGCTCGGGTAGCTGGGTGCTTTTTGTCACATTTTTCCATCCACAGAAATACCATGCATCTGCAGGTGATGGTAAAAACATATTGCACTGGACTAGCCATTGAATTGGTTTGGTAAGAGCATAGAAGAAATAAGCTGAGCAGTAGTACAGTAACAAAATAAAGGGAGTGCTGTAGGTGAATCTGATCCTGGGATTCTAAAATATCAACAGGGAGCTCTCCAAAGACCAGAGAGGAACAGATCAGATGCAGAGAAAGAACAGCTGTGGGCCAAATTACCATGCTTTGACTGGTGCAGCATATTCCATCCTGTTGCACAGCCAGGTCAAGTAATGCATCAGCGGGATTGATTTTCAGTGCTCCAAAAAGGAGTTATCTCAAGTGGACTAAATGGCCAGTTCTCCTAATTGCCAGTTTGGCTTGACCCGGGGCCTCTTCCAATTCACTGATCACGATTTCAGTACTGCCTTTCCTCTGAAATAGTTCTCATTTTCCTAGCGCTCATTTTCCAAGATGTTAGTTCTGGTATTTCTGATAATTTCTTGCTAAACAGCCTCGTGCAAGGATACTTGTTCTTCTCTAACTCCCCTAGAAATACTTTCTTCCCCCATGCATCCTAGTAGCTCATTTGACTTGCTCCGGTCTCCATAACCCACAGTTGTGCTGTTGGTACACTCACATACTTCTCGTCTTTTGTTATCTCCAAATTAAACACTCTCTGTTTATAGCTGGTTAGTTATCAATCCCTGAATGCCTGAATTTGCACTCTGCACTCTCGGTGTCATCCTCTGCTCCTGAAGGCCACCGTGCCTCTCTGCAGGATGCCCCAACCCTCTTCCTCTTTTGGCAATATGAACAAGCAGTTGATTCTATCAGTGCACACATTTTTTGGAAACACACATTTGGAAAATACTGAATAAGACCAGGCCCCAAAATGATTCTGGAAGAATTCTTCTACTGACCCCCTTCCTTTAAGTCCTTCAGCTTTCAGGTCTACCTATGAGGTGAGTCCTGCTGCTTTTGTTCTCCTTTCTGCTTCAAGTGAATTCTCGTGTCTAGACAGCATCTCATTTTCACAAAGCCTCAGACATTTTTCCAAGCTGATAGTTATTTTTATCTCCTGTGTTGCTTGGAGATGGGCCTGTAGAGGGGAACAGAGTCCACCAGATACATGCATCAAACCCTCTCTATTAAAATGACTTGGAAACTGCATTCCCTCTAAGAAATCTGTACGAACAGCAGGAGAAGAAAGTGCCACATGAAGCCTCTCTGCTGTCATTCATGTGCATGGATCAACAGATATTGTTTTCCTTCCCAGTAATTAATTTCAGTGTATTATTAATTGTAATAACCAGCAATTTTTAATGACACAAAGCCCTAGCACTTGGTTGTTGCAATTAAACTAACTGTGGCATCCCCTGAGCAGCAGAATGGTCCCTCCGATGTCTTTCCACCCTGTGCCCAGGCCTGGAAAGTGATAAGGAGATCAGGGGTTGCAGATTTCCTACAGGATGTTAAGGAAAGCTCTCTTTGCCTCCATCTCATCCATAAGATCAATCCTGCACTGCAACAGTTTACCTGGGGATTAGCTTGTTGAAAAAAACAGGGATTATTTGGGTCCTTAGGATCCATGACATGGTGTCTGCTGAGAAAAAAAGGCAGCATTCTGGAAATACTGCTGGAAAATGGCTCCCAAAAAAGGCCTCATTCAGGTTCTAGGTTGACTGGATGACCTTAGAAGTCTTTTCCAACTGTAATGGTTCTTGGATTCTATGGTCAGGCAGCTGTTGCACTGGTTGAACGTTTAACCCAGGCTCACACAGTGAGAGCATCACAAATGTGTGTCATTTCCTCTGCACAACTGCAATTAGAAACAAAACAACGGATTGCCACATCTGCCATTCACCTTATGCTTCTCACATCACAACTACATTATAATCAAATAGAAAAAACACCAGTATTAACTACAGCATGAATATCTTAGGCACATCCTGACCAAAACACAATCTTAAAAAATTATCATTAAAGGAAAGATCTTTCGGATGAGCAGCAAAATACCCACCTGAACATGTTCATGACAGATCCCATAGCAGCTGTAGTCTCCTTCAGACAGGGACAATCTCCTGTTCTGTCCTGGTCCTGATGTAGCACAGGAGACCCTGCAACTTCAAATGCTACTACAGTAGCAATTAAGTTTCCCATTAAGATGCACATGCCTTATTATCAAGAGACAGTAGTCACCATTACTATAGCAAAATACTCAAGGTGAAGGCAGTAAACTGATAATTGTTTTATCTGAATTCACTGTATTTGTTTAAAGAGCACATTTTTAAAATGGTATCAAGGCTGTAAGAGTCAAAACAGCTAAAAAGATCAATAATTCTCAACTCAGAGCTGAAGACATGATTAGATTGGGATCCTGGGCAGACAGATCTGGTGGTTGGCAACCAGCCCATGGCAAGGGGTTGGAGTTTGAAGATCTTTAACATTCCCTCAAACAGAAACCATTCTGTGATTCTGTGTGACACCGAAGTTCACATCTGTCTTTAACAAAATTATGTGGATCAATTAGACAATCAGAGAGAAAAGGCTGTTGCTGTTTGTGCCAAGTTTTTGCTTGTTAGCACAAGCTCCTGTGATGCTAATAAGACCAATGGACTTCCAGGCCGAACCAGCTTCATACTGGGTTGGCACAGTGCACAGAGATGAAGTTTCTTTCTGATACCGGTGTGTGTCCATATAAACCTTAAGACTGGATCTAAGAAAGAAGGTTTTACAGTACAGGTGGTGAGGCACTGGAACAGTTCCCAGAGAGCTGGTGCTGCTCCATCCCTGCAGACACCCCAGGTCAGAGGATGGGGCTCCGAGCACTGATGGAGCTGTGGGTGTCCCTGTGCACTGCAGAGGAGTGAGACCAGATGGCCTTTAAGGGTTCCTTCCAACTTAAAAGATTTTGTGATGTTATGAAACCTGGTCTGAGCTGTGGGCAGTTACCTGCTTAGTCACTTCCTTGCTCTGACACAATCAAACCTACAGATCATGTAAGTAAGTGTAATGTTATCACCTAGCAATGTTTTTTTAAATGAAAATTCTGGACTATAACCCAACACAGTGGCTTTGGACAACAGGTGAACCTCAGAATCTTGCTGTCGTAAACCCCATCCTCCCTTATGAGTCTCCACCCCCTTGTTTACTGCAATCCCTTCCTGTAGGACATTGCGCCTGGCTTGTAAAATCCTGAAAGCAGAATCAGACTATGACACATAAACAGCTATTTACATCCTCTGGGAGAGTAACCTGACCCGGGACTCACTCAGAATGCTGGGATCGAGATCAAATACATTTACATACATGCAAATTTTCCCATTTGCTGTGCAAAAATATTCGTCTGAGATACGGGAAAATATGGTTCTGACTCAGAATTGATGCTATCTTTCCAGTCAAGATTAGAGTCTAAATTGTGCAACGTAGTTTAGCTCACAGTATCAGTTGCCACGCAAAGGACTGTTTCATGCAGAGGTGTGGTCTTTTCAGTGATTGCAACAAATGCAGACCACAGTTGGCTTCTCCTTCTGATCCAATACAGCTGGCAAGTGCAGCCAATTTTTCAGATCTGATCCTAAAATAAACTGATTACTCCTCGTGAGCTGTGGACTGGCTTTAAATAACGGTGAAATTAAAGGGATCAAAAAGGTTTTGCATGTCTGTGAAGAATCTGTCTCTGAAGACTAAAACCAGAAAAGGTGAAAGCACTTAAAAAGAAGGAGAAGGAGAAGGAGAAAAAGGAGGAGGAGGAGACGGAGAAGAAAAATAGTTTTGTTTTTCCCACAGGAAACTTCCATCACTGTTGAATTTTCCCTAAGGATGTTTCTGTATCTGTCACTAAAAATTACTGCTGTCAGCTGTAATGCATCAGCACAAACCAGAGGGCTTTGGTGGTCTGAAAGGCAAAGAAAAACACAGTTGTTTTTAACCACCACCTCAGCTTAATTCCACTTAACATGTATTTATTATGCAATAAATCTAATTTTGGATGATGTTGGAAAGAAAAATTGTGTGGTGTTTTCACAAGCACATGCCTGATGCTTAATCAAGGCTGAGAGAGACATTTTGTTCACATAAGGCTGAGAACTGCCAAAGCAGGTGAGGGGATTAAATGAAAGGGGTGTGATAGGGAAGCAGATGTAGGGATGCCAAAAGCCTTCAAACCCCTGAAATGGCAAACCCATTTTCCACCAGAGCCCCCAGACAAAAGCTTTACAATTTCAGTGGCAAAAGAAACAAGCCAAAAGATTTCCTCCATACCCTGGAATAATCCCCTAGAAAATTGCACTTCTGATACAAAGCTTGTGACAATGTCTACAGGGAGCAGTTTTTCCTCTCCAGAAAACTCTAACTTGTCCCTCCTGATCTTAATGAATTCACCTGCCATTCTGCCATGCTCCTATGGCACTCAAAGCCCCAGAAATCAGTGTGCAAAGAGCTGTTCGGTGATGGCCTCTGTCCCAGCGGACATGATGTAGCTCCTAAAAAGGCAACGACTGCTCATTATTTGTTATTTGCAGAGGGAATAAAAAAGATTTATATGGAACTAATGTATGGACAAGTGTAAGTATCATTAGCAGTAATTACAGTAGCTGCCTCTATGATCCTCCTCTGTTATATGTGAGGTGGACTTCTGAAGTACAGGTTTGTCTGCTAAAAATCCTCTGTCACAACAGAGAGCCCTCTGTGAGCTGCTCTCACCAGTCCTGTTCGGTGGAGTGGGCTCCCCGAGGGAAGCGGTGCTTCCTGGAGGGAAAGTCCTGCACAGACTGCTTGCTGCGTCCCTTCTGCCACGTGTTCACCAACAGCTTCGATACCAGAGTCAGGGCTTTGCCAAATCCTCCAACACAGCGCAGCAGAAGCCCTGACCCCTGCCCTTGGAGCAGGAAAACTTCTTGCTTCAAGCTAGCATTCAACAGGGGATCAGAGGTGTGAAGAAGGTCTTCTGCATAAGCGGCTGTTGCTGGGTAAGGGGAGCATTAAATAGGATGAAGAGGGTGTGGACTGAAGATTGGCAGTGAGATCTGCTGTGATGCAAGCAGCAGCTTTGTGCAACAGTGCAGCACAACCCAGAGCCCAGAGGCTGCAGCTGTGTCCACCCAGTGCCAGTAGTTCCCTCTGTGTGACTGCAGAATCACAGAATGGGCACCGTACAGACTAATTCCAAACTCCCTGCCGTGGGTTGGGTGCCCCCCACCAGATCAGGCTGCCCAGGACCTCGTCCTACCTGTGCTTGGGCACCTTCAGGGATGAGGTACCCGCAGCCTCTCTGGCAGCAGTGCTACTGCCACACTGCCCTCTGAGGAAAACATTTCTTCACAGCATCTATCCTAAATCTCCCCTCTTTTTGTTTAAAGCCATTCCCCTTTATTCTGTCCAGGGCCCTGGCCTAGCCCATGCTTGCACCCAAGAGGCAGTGAGGAGAGGAGCACCAACCACAGACCACAGCGTCATCATTTCCACACACCCATGAGTTGCCTTCTTTCTGCTTAATGAGGTGAGGATTAATTAGAGGAGGTAATGGGCTTCTGTGGACAGTGCTGTCAAGTGCCACTGGCTGCTGTGTGTTGATTCTGTCATCCCACACGTTGCTTTGCAGTGACTACAGGACAGGCATAAAAGGCACTTGGCCTTCCCTAGTTCACAGCAGAGCCTTTAGGAAGACGACTGATGCTGAGCAGTACTGAGCAACACTAAGTGTACAACTGGCACTCGAATAACTGTTCGTGCCAGAAGAGAGCAAATCTGTAGCACACACACTGTTTGAGAAAAAGATGACGTGGGAAAAGTTATGTTTTTATAACTCCAAACAAAACATACATAAAAAGGCATTTTCAACACTGAGGTGGTTAGTCCAGGCCATCTGCCAATGGGAGCATGATGACGAAAACCACAAATAAGCTGGAGGATGTGAACCAACGACACGACATTTATATTCTATTACTGTTGAAAAATAGGGGCAGAAAGTATAAGGAAATTGTCTTTGGCATTTGGTTCCTTTGAACAAAAAGTTGCTTACCTTAGCTTTTTCTTATAAACACGCTTTTCATCTGCTGGGGGAAATGCTGCTCAGAGAGGGCCCAAAAATTCCCAGTGCAATAGTTTTCGCTGTATTCCTTCACTCATAAGGTTGGGGTAACTCTCACCACCCTAGCCAGCCCACCTGGAAACCAGCGTGCACCCTCCTTCATGTAACCCAGTTCAGAGAGAATGAACAAGCCTTAGGTTTAAGCTGTCCCATTTCTGCATTTGCTCTGTGCAGAGCTCAGGGCAGAATGCCAATGCTGTCTTTGTGTGTACAAAAATAACTGAGCCCTGACTTTTCTTCTTAGATCCTGGCAAGGAAGGTTAGGAATTCACTCACCTACAGCAAACTTGGCGCCCCTTTAACAGCTCCTCCAGGACTGTGTTTGCCTGTCCTGTGGGACAGGTGATGCATGAGATTTCATTTCATTTTCTCAAGACATTACATTTTTGTTGGCTCATGGAAAGGGAAGATATCTCATGCCCCACTAAAGATGTTTGCACGAGCACACCTGAGGGCAGACAAAGCTTCTGCGTTCCCAGGAGACCCTATGAAGTGGGACGTGATGTGAGGGGGGACAAGGCTCCTCAAGAAGAGTCTGTCATGAAGGAAGAGCAATCATTTTGGGAAGAAGGGCTCTTCTACACTGCCTGAGTCATCTGTGACACAGGCAGATCCCTGCCCTATGGAACAGGGAAGAAAAATGGCACTGAGATCTCATGTAGTTGCTGCAGTTTGGAATCTGATGACCTTCACTGATCCTGTTCATCAAAACACACTTTGAATTAAATTACAGTAAATCCAGTGAAGACCCTTTTCATGCTAATTGAGCACTCTGATTCAGATTGAGTGTAAAGGCACTTAACAGATCACTTCATGCTCACATTTTTAAGATGCTATAAAAAAAAATCTTGAAAACACAACACAAATGTAACTAAGTGTTCTCAGACAAAGGGATCTCCCAAAGTTTATCTATGGAGGCATTTGAGGAAAGGGTGGATGCAGTACCTACGGACAAGGCTTAGTGGGCAACATTGGTGCCAGGTGAACAGCTGGACTGGATGATCTTAAAGGTCTTTTCCAAGCTTCCTGATTCCATGATTCTATGATTCCATGAACGTAAAACATTAGGATTTTCTGAGTTACTACATTTAGCTACAGAAATGCCATCTAGAAATGTCTTGCTCACTACAGAAGCTGTAACTGCCGAGTGTACAGCGCAGACATCAGAGCAGAGATCCCACCTATGGGCCCTCCACGTGCCCTCCTGACTCATCACAGTCTTCCTGCTAACCTGGGCATGCAGCACTGCCTACAGCAGAGATCAAAGCAGGGCCGGAGCTGGGCAAATGAGCTGAGAGACAAAGAAGCCACAAATGGAGCTGCACGCTTGCTAATGAAAGTCAGAGCTCTGCAGGCATCAGGGCAAAATGACCACATTGGGACGGCAAAAAGCTGGTTCTTCCTGATTTACAGAACTTGCTGTGGGAGAGGCATGTGGGGAAGGGGAGCCTCTTAGGGTGAGCCAGATCCAGGGTGGTCCAGTGGCAGCCAGGAAAGAGGACAGGAGTTTGGACCATTTCAAGAGGCAGAAACACGCACAAGTCTTACCACAGCCTTGCGGTGCTGAGGATCTCAGTTAACTGAGCTCTTGAGCAATGTCTTGTCTCTGACCGTTCCAGAAGTGGCTTTTTACAACTGGAAAACCAATGACTTATTCTCTTTCAATGTATCTGATAGGCACCCTGGCGAATGCCACTGCATCACAAGATAGGCTTTGATCAGCTGGAGCTGCCAATGCTCCTTGATGCGTGCTGTACATCACTGACTTGGCTGACTGCTTCTGTCTGCTTCCATGAAGTGTTCCTGCAAGGGAACCGTCTGCTGGGAAGGGCAGCATGGGGGAGAAATGGAGTTACTGGACAGCCCCCGAGTTTTCTCAGAGGGAGAACTCAAGAGCACTTTGTGTTTAGAATACCATCCAGCTATGGTAAGCAAAGGCCGGGTGAAAGTGCATTTCTGAGCAAGATTTCTGCAAGAACTGACCTTCCAGCAATAAAAAAGGTTCAACATCTCCCATGGGGCTTGGGTGCTCATTCAAACTAAGCAAAGGAGATTCAGATCCATGGAGTACAGGTGCTACTGGCCCTCTTGGGCACTACGGTGGTGGGGAATTGTCTCTCCACCACTAGTGTGCAAAAGTGTTCCTGCCTGGAAACAGCACTGCTCAGCTCAAGGACCAGAGCACAGATTTCAGACTTGGCTTCCAAAGATTCTGCTCAGGAGAGAAGATAGAGGATAGAGACAAGTATGGGAGAAGGAGAAACACTGCTGCTGAAATGCTATGGCATTTTGACATAAGATGTGCGGAGAGATTCCAGAAACTTGCTTTATGGTCTTTAAAAAAAGAAAAAAAGCAAGCCTTCTGTTTCCTGCTAATTGTTCAGTACTCTTTCCAGTTTGGAGCATGAAGCACCATGGCAGGCTCATCTCCTGCCTACCCAGCTTTGTAGGTTATCTGGAGTGCAGTGCAGGAGGAAGGGGGAAAAGGAATGACGGGATGCAGTGCAGATGATGCTCATTAATTTTGGAAGAAGATATAAAAAGTAAGCATTAAAGTCTATCCTAAATACAAGGATTCAGCTGACTGAGAGCTCATCTGCTTCTATCTCTTGGCTAATCGTGAAGGCACTTCTGCTGTGTCACTTCAAAGGCTCAGCACAGCTGGGAGGGTTTTCATCAAAGCTTCTATATGTCTGGGGGAGGTTTCCCCCCCATGAATATACATCACTGGAGGCTCATTTTCCCAGCTTTTCCCATGCCTCTCTCTGATTGATCCTCATTTCATTCAGATGAGTTCTTTCTCTCTAGATGGCTAAAGGGCAAGAGACAGCTCTCTCCAAAGCTTTCCCACTTGCCTGATGCCTCTCTGAAGCTTTTCCTCCCATCAGAGTGGGGGAGGGAGGGAGCTGTTCAGACAAGAGATTGAGCCTTTAAATTAAATTCTTGTCATCCAAGGGTTGGGCCTGATAGCAGCGGGGGTGGGAAGCATTTTCTCCCAGTATCGAGACTCTGGCCGGATCCTCACCTGGTGTAAATGTGTATCAGTGGACCAACCTCAGCAGTCATGCGATCCGAATTCTGAGCCTTAAAACACTGCCCCTCTGTAGCAGCTGGATGAAATCAGCATAATCCCCTGTGCTCCGCAGAGTACGTGAGCTCCACAGCCAAGGAACACTTGCTGAAGTTGCTCAATTCCACCTCTTTTTCAGTGGGGAGGGAGGGCTGGGCAGCCTGGTGGAATTTCAAACACTCAGCCACCCTCAGCCAGGCTGGGATTTCACAATAGCCCAGGCCCTGGGTGCATCCAGCACGTGCAAAGTGCTGGTGGAAACACGGGCCCCTCTCCTAAGCTCAGAAGCGAGCTCAGCCCTCCTGGAAATTCTGGGCCTGGTGCCATGCAGTTACAGCACGTCTCCTGGCTGGTGGCCAGGCCAGGAAGCCCAAACCTCACCCTGGCTTTTCCACCCTCTGCTCTCTCGCTGCTTATTCCCTGGGGCCAAAATGACCCCAGGAATTGGCAGGTCAAGACAGCGCTGGAGCAACTGGAAGCACTCCCTTATACCACTGATAAAGGAACTGTATTTGAGTGATACCGTGTTGCTGGTGATGCTTTTTTTAAAGAAATATTACAAATATCTTCTGCAGTGACCCACGGAAATGAGACAGACTTAAGAGAGAATCCATCTGGTCAGTCCTCTCTTGCTTCAGTGACACCCACCCAGAATACAGGGACATCCCAAGGGCAGCAGAGCAGCACAGCAAGCATGGACCATCCACCAGCAAGTCTTACAAGCAGAGCCTGCCTGTGTCCTCACAGCAGGAAACATCCTCTCTTAGCTCCGAGTCCCACCAGCCTGGAGCTCTGACAGGGGGATCTAACAAAGTCCCTAAGGACATGTCTACCTCCTGGGGACTCTTCCGCTGCCATGTCTGTTAGCACCTCCAAATCCTGTCCATCACATTCAGTTCCAGACTGCTGCCCTCCCCTTCACAGCAAGAACCTCTCTGGAGAGGCATACAGAGCCCACTCAGTTGTGCTGCTCCTGCATGGGACTGGGATGTTCCTTCTCCCAGACCGTGATGGGTTTTTCCCTCATCCATCCCCTAAATGGGTAATCGGATCTTGAATAGTGTGTCACTTCTCTCACTGGGATGTGTGGTTGCATCTACTTTGACACAAGCCCCTTTCTGAACTGCAAGTTGGCAACAATAAAAAGGAGAAGTCTTTAATTAGTTATCTGGCTAATTAACTTTTACAGCAGTATGTAGCTTTGGCATCCAAATACTACAATGCAAAACACTGCAAACATTCAAACAAATGCTCCCCTCCCTGCCAGGAAGTGCAGCTGCCACTACAAGTGGTTGCAGAACAGCATCTCGCTGCCTCAGCGTGGAAATCCACCTTTGGGCACCCTACACACCCCCTTCTGCAGTAACTCACCTAATGGTGATGTTCACATTAAAGACACAGTACATACACAGCTTCCCAATGTCATGTGTTCCCTTCCCACTGTGTGCATCCACTCCACCACTGAGTGAAATCCACTGGAAGACAAAACGTGTTTCCTGCTTGAAAGGAGTATGTAGAGATCCCTGCATCCTATGTCCAGAAAGGGAAGAAGAACGTCATAACAAGGGCCAATGCACTGCATCCTGCAGTCCTGAGCCCGCAGAGAAACCCCCAGATCAGGCAGGGTGGCATGGCACACAGTACAGAAATGTTTTCAAGGGACAAGGTACTCTGAAAGCCTGTGGAATGACCCCCGAGAGCACAGTTTGGCTCACAGTACAGCAGACAGGTTGCTAGAAATAAGTCGCTCTCTCTGTTGGAACACGCAGGGTCCCCACTGCCTTTCCCACGCTGATCAGTGAGAGGTGGGGGTTTCGAGAGGCACGGTGCCCCCAGGAGGTTCCCGTGTTGTTGTATCTGCACTGCGGGCTAGCAATCATTTGACTCTGTGCATTGGAGTTTCACCGTTACTGCAAGTCCAGGCAAGCTCCCTGACTGCTTTCAGCATGAATAGAAAGGTGCTGTAAAGGGGAGGGGACAGATTTCAAGAAACATGAGAAAAGCATAAAACCCTACAGTGACTTGAGTCCACTGCCTGAGCAGGGCCGTCTCACACTGCTGCCCTGCTGCCTGGGGCGGGGGCACAGACAGCACAGGTCCATGATTTCAGGCTGGGACCCAAAATAAGTCTGCTCTGTTGCAGTTCTGGCTTTACCTGAGATCCGTATAACTACTGCATTTATTTCACTTGTGGTAGAAAACCAGTTGGCAGGTTTGGGGCTCTGCTGGAGAAGCAAGTGGTTGCCTTTCTGGTGATGCAGCCAGCTGCCCGCAAAGGACAACAACAGGGGAATTTCAGCAAGGCAGCACTGTGTTTGCACACCGCATGGCTGCATGCAGAAAGCAGGTCACAGGGAAGGTGAAAATGAAGTCAGTTTGGAACCAGAGCATGAGCAACCACTCCTGCATCAGGGGCAAGGCCCTTCCGGCACACAGGAGACTCTTTTCATTGTTTGTTTGCTCTGAAGAAATAAACAAATCCTTGGGAGGGAATGGGCTCATCCCATGAGAACAGGGTTTTTGCCTTACTCAGCAGGGGCTTCTCCTGCTGAGGAAAAAAAATCTCTGCAGATTTGCACCTGTTACATGATGAAGCAGCCAGGGACAGGGCAGGTACGATGGTCCACACTGCCATGGGACAAGAGATGAAGAGAATGTCTTTGGTACAGACATGTATCATACCTGCCCTCCCCAAAAACAGAGGAAGATCTGAACCTGGAAGTGACAGTGATGCCTGTGAAGCCCCCTGCTCATCCGTCTGAGCTCCAGTCAGGGCAGCTCTCCACCTGCACACAGCAGCACCCATTCCACCTGACTGCAGAGTCAGTAGTAATAAGGTTGGTAAGGGAGGAGGGTCTGCTGACTGGTGACTGCACACTGCTTGTGCAGGTATGGAACAGCTGGGAAATGCTGCACTCTCTTGGGAAGCTCCCAAGGCTTTATCCAAGCACCCTTATTACCTACCAAAGCACAATGGCCTAACGAAGCTATGACACAAATCCGGTATTTAACACCCTGTTGGGACTAACAGGGTCCAGGTGTCTTTGTGGGATTACTGTACTCTCCTTACCATGCAGAAGCAGACTTTGATGTGCATACATTCTTTAATTGCAATCCTTGTATCTGGAACTGCATCAGCTATAGCTGCTGTGTGTGTTTTGGAGACCCCGAGTTCCTTGAAAAATCCCAAGCCAGAAATAAAAATAAAGAATGTGAAATGATTCGTATCGTTTGTATGGAAAATACTTTATCTCGTTTGTTTTGTTTTTCGTTTTAAATATTTCCAGACTTGGTTTAAAAACCAAATCAAGTCTGTTCTCTTCTTTTTCTCTTGGTGACAAGTTGCTGAGATGCCTGTCTGGGTCAAGGGGACACTGCTGTATTTTATTTGGCATCACTCAGCTCTGCCGACTTTTTAACCCTCTCATTAGCAATAGTAATTTGTTCTTTTTCAGCAGAAAGAGGAAAATATTTTCCCCACAAGCTCAGGCTGCCCAAGGCCCCAACCAACTTGGCCCTGAATGCCTCCAGGGATGGGGCATCCACATCCTCTCTTGGCAGCAGTGCCAGCACCTCATCGCCCTCTTAGTAAATAATCTCTTCCTAACATCTGACGGAAATCTCCCCTTTTTAGTTTAAAGCCATTCCTACTTGTCCTGTCACTACCAGACCGTGTAAAAAATTGGTCCCCCATTATAGTCTCCCTTCAGTACTAGGAAGCCACAGTGAGGTATCCCTGCAGCCTCCTCTTCTCCAAGCTGCCAACAGGCCCAACTCCTTCAGCCTTTCTTCATAGGAGAGGTGCTCCTGCCCTCATATCAGCCCTCCTTTGGACCCATTCCAACACCTCTGCATCCCTCCTGTGCTTGGAGCCCCAGGCCTGGACAACAAAACCAACCAGAAGACATCTACTCCTTCCTGCAAACTGTGGTCAAATGAAATGTTCTTTAACTTTCACTTACGGATCATTATGGTTTAGTTTCCCATGGTGCCACTCAGACCAGAGATGCCTTATTAAGTGTCGCTAGGACGTGGGCTTTTTCTCGCCTGGATCTCGGCACGCAGCACCCACGGCTCTGCCAGGACCAGCGCTTGGTTGGGGCAGGAGCAGGAAGGAGTGGGATGACAGCACTGTCTGCCGGCCAGTCCCCCCAGCGGTTTCACAAAGCCACAGCGCGGCTTGCAGCGACCGCCCCGCAGCGCGCTTCCGGCAGCGCCCCTCCTCAGGAAGGGGTCGGGCGGGAAAGTTTACTGAGAGAGGGTTTGCCCTCGTAGCGCGCGGACGGGCGAGAGGCGGCAGAACGGTGTGTTCCTCAGCTGTCAGCGGTGTGCAGAGGCCCAGGTACAGCGCTCCGAGGAGGGACAACCTCTGTCCCAAAGCACGGACGCGACTGAGTAGACCGGTGGGATAATGCGGGATTTGGGCAGTGATGGATGCACCAACGCATCACTAAGCCCAGACCCCGCAGCAGCCGCACGGTCGCTGTGTGCAAACCGCCAGGCTCCCAGCAGCGCCCTAACGGCCGCAGCAGCGTTCTGCCCCCACATCCCTGTAGCTGCCGGCTCCGCGTACAGCGCAGGTAAGGCGGAGGGGGTCAACGCCCAGTGGGACGGGAGCAGCCAATCGCACCGCACAGAGGCAGCGAACCGCACTGAGCGCGCCGACCCGGAGGCAGGATCCGGAAGTAGGGGCGCGTTCCGGTAGTCGGTTCCGGAAGTAACCGCGACCACAGCGCGGCTCATCTCTCCGGGCGGCAGCGCCTCCTTGCGGCCGGAGCTGGGAGGGCCGCGCAGAGCCCGGCCCCGCCCAACCTGTCCCCGAACGCCTGCAGAGGTGGGGCGCCCATAACCTCTCCGGGCGGCGGTGCGAGCGCTTCGCCGTCCTCTGAGCAAAACGTTTCTTGGTACCGTCTAACCCAAACCTCCCCTCTTCTAGTTGGTGCCGCTGCCCTTTGTCCTGTTCATCCTGGTTCAGAGCAAAACCCAAAGGTGGAGCTTCCCAGCTCTGCACTCTGCTTTCCGCACTGGCACCATTCTGTACCTTGTAAAACACGCTCTTAGCCTGGTAGCATACACTGAGAGAGAACCCTTGGCTCCTCATGAGCGTGAGACCGACATAACTCCACATAGTTCTGCTAACAGGTTTCTATACCTGCTAGGTTATTATCAGGTATCTCATGCAGTAAAACATTATTTGATTTCTATAAATATTTGACAGCCACACAGGTAAATTCCAAAGGTTGCTTTTTATGAGGTGCCTCCGAGGAAAGGGCTCATGCCATGTTCTGTTCTCACGTAGCCTGTTCCAGAGATCAGCTCTGTTACACCGCAGGGCCCTGTGCTGCAATCTTTGCAGCATTTCTGCTTTCATCCCTAGCAGTCTCACCTCTGCTCCCTCTTCAGTTCGATGAGTAGTGCCACGTTTGGGCTGCACAAGGAAGTGAAGCTGTGCACATGCGTGTCAGTAATTAACCACATGTTCCTCCACCATCCGTACAACTTAGTACAGAAAAATAATACCATGAAGAGGTAGCAAGGAAAGAAATAAATTACATGTGGAAGAGTTCTGCTTCAGCATGTCTGCATGGAGAATCAGAGCGCTGGCAGTTCTGTGCTTCCTGTGGCAGCCCAGAGGTACGTCGTGGCTTTGTCACTTTCACTTTGCTGGGCTATGTGGCTTTGCTTGGGGGAGGGAAGACACAGACAACATGTTGAAAGCAGCAAGGATGGGAATGATTTTCATCAAGTAAAAACATTTCACTGTAAAGAAGTGGCAATTTAAAATCGAAGAATCATAGCATGGCTGAGGTTGGAGGGGCCCCTAAAGACCATCCCACTCCAACTGCCTCCTGTGGGCTGGTTGCCCCCCACCAGCTCAGGCTGCTCAGGAGCCCATCCGTGGTCTTGGGCACCTTCAGGAACGGGGCACCCACAACCTCTTTGGGCAGCAGTGCCAGTTATTTGACTATTGAATGTGTCTTGTTGAAGATTGCAATGTTCGTTTACCGGAAACAGCTGATGACAAAAAGTACAAGCGGTGAGCCTGCATGCTGCATCCTGCTGTACTTGCGACATGTCTGCCTTTATGAGTTGGAAGTGGATGGGTGGAGTGACCCAGTGGTATGTGCCCGATCTGAACTTCAGTAGGTGAGAGAACAAGGGAGTCAGGCTGGAGTTTGTGGGGTTGTAAAACAGATCACAGGAGAATCACATAGTGAAACTATGGGGGATGCTGCTCCAATTTCAGAATTGGATGGCAGTCCTAATTCTGACAGCTGTTGAGATGAAGATGTTTTGTGGTGAGGTGAGGAAACACAACAACATCACAGACATACCTGTTTCCTCAACTAGTTTACAGTCATAAGTGAATTGAGCTGCTGTGCCCCAAATTTTGAAACCACCTTTGTCAACAACAGGTGATATTTCCCATTTACAAAGCAATGTTTAATAATTCACTTAATTTTCCTTTTTGATCAGGTTATGGTCAACTTCCTCCTCCTCGAAACGTTACGTTACTGTCAAAGGATTTTGATATGATTTTGACATGGGCTCCAGGAGAAGGATCTCCACCAGATGTGTCATACACTGTGAGGTATGAAAGGTGAGTACCTACAAAGGGAGCCTTACAGGAAGTATGGCACAGAGCAAACATCTCTGGGTATGCTTAATCAGAGTCATTATGATCAGTGATCTGACTGCATTCTTTCACCAAAGTGAATCCTTCTCTGTCTGGAAAGTGCCCTGAACTTTCAGCAAGATTCATCATCCATGCAGAAAAACATTTCCTTCACTTGCCATATGAATTATAACAAAAGATGTTTGATATGGTGTATTTGTTTCTTGTTTTAGCAAGACACGCATGGACAAATGGATAAAGGTTCCTCATTGCAGAAATATTCACAGTATCTCTTGCAACCTCACGTGTGTGATTCCAAACTTCTTCATTAAATTCCGGGCTCAAGTAAAAGCCACTTCTGGACGATTCCATTCACCATGGGTAAAATCACAGTTCAAGGAATACCATTTAGATGGTGAGTGTCTGTTAGGTACAGCCTGGCTGGAAGGACATCCCAGCAACAGTATTTGCATGAGCAAATTAGTTAAACCACACATGGCAGGAAGAGAAACATGAAGCTTTATGAATGCCAGAATTGAGTGGGCACAAGCAACAGTGAGCCGTGATGATTTGAAATTAAGTTTTGCAGCTGGTATCAGAATTTGTTTCATCAGTGCTCTAGGTGAATGAACTGGTTTCAAGCTCACCACAACAGAAAGACAGTATCACTGGGGCTATGTTACATGAAAAAACGAGATGTTCCCTTACCCTCCTCCTTTCTTCATGTCCACCACAAGATATCAGCTAGAGGTTTAGATCAGCCAAATAAAACATTACTTCTGTGAAACTGCGATGTTAGCAAGCACTGTTCTTATGTCTGGTCACTCACTTATAGTGGAACTGGCTCCCCCACTGCTAAACATGAATGTAAAGGAGAACGCAATCCATGTGAATGCCACTTTTCCTATGGCCATCTGTGTGGAGAGTTTATCTTGGATGTATGACTTCAACTTTTGGGAAGCTGGATCTGAAGACAAGGTCAGTAAAAAGCAGTACTACATAGATGAGACAGAAGAATGGAGCTGAAATGAAATAGCTGCAAATATTTATGCAGGGAGTGACTGGGGGCCGGCCTACAGAATTTGAAATGGCCACACCAGAGTTGACTAAAGCTGGAAAAGAAATGAGTGTGTTACATTCAGTATCTTTATTTTACTGTTAGTTCTGTTTCTTACTCTGTTTCCATTTTTATCTGTTTAGATGTGATGTTCAGAGGCAACTGAACAGTCAGAAAAATTCAAGGTTTAGAACGGCTAGTTTGGGTGCTGCTAACAGCATAGCTGTGGCAGCAAATTGCATAGCACAGACATGAAGAGATGCTTATTACAAAGAGCAAGCAAAGCAGGTGCCTCACTACACACCTTCCAACCACTGGTGCCATGCAAACAGGATGATGAGATTCATGGCAAACAGGGTAGAGAAACACCATCCCAGAAATGAAAGTCATCTTTCTAACCCTCTGTTACTCTGTTACCCTCTGTTCCTTTTGTTTTCAAACAGAAGCAATACAAAAGTATCTTTAGGAAGAAGGCTGTGACTATCGACACCACTGCACTCAGAGGCAATTACTGCTTGAATGCCAGATCCTCCATTCAAAGCATTGACTTCAAGCACAGCAAATTCTCCCAGCCAGTGTGCATGCTGTTAAACCATAAAGGTATGATCTTCCTAAGGAAGGATGTACTAAGATACCAGATGAGATTACAGAATGTCAAAGAATTCCATCAAAATCGGCTTTTCAGAGGGAAAAAAAAAAAAAAAGGCTTTCTGTTAAATTGTTTGGATTTTCAAGTGAAAGGTTTCTGCCTTTTGTAGCAATGTTTTCATTGGATATATTCAGCCCTAGGGTATTTCCTGAAAATCCTGAATTGTTATACTTGAGTTATGCTACCACTAAAGCCTTGGGAATTTTCAAATTTCTCCTGGGAGCGGGGGGGAAAAAGTCAATAAAGCCTCATTTTTTACCTGCTCTAATTAAGGCACTGGCTGGTACTAGCAATCATTTCTGACATTTCTGACTTAGAGGCTGGTCGTAGGCACGTCTGTCATCCTTTTCTCTGGAAAAATAGGATCTTGGGCCTTAACAATTTCAGAGATCTTGGAAAGAAGAGCTGACCATAAGAGTCCATTTTTAGCATAAAATATACCACCTTCAGGAAATTTGTTTTTGTCTTTTTCTGTTTCACAGGGGAATGGAAGTTCCGCTTTTCTGTCACGATCCCTGTCTGTGTCCTCCTCATCCTTCTGACAAGTGCCTTCATCATCTGGCTGCTGAAACAGGATGCAAAGCATAAGCAGATGCCTCAAGCTTTGGTATGGCCCAAATGCTGGAGTATCCTCCCAGATCGAAGTCTGGCTGATTTTCAGAGGGTATCTGGGAAGAAGTGTAAAAGTTGCTTATGGTCTGAGCTTCTCAGCTCTGCATTCAGAAGTCCCTTTATAAGACAACTTTGATTCTAGCATATCCTATATCCAAAATTTGCTTTGAAAAGCATCATTGACCTATTTTGTGTCTTTTCTTTGATAGGATTTATCTAATTGTAAAATTGCTGGACCAACGTTTTGCTGTGAGCACAGAGAAAATGAATTCCTCACAGACTGTCTTATCTGCACAGATAAGACAATGTCACAAGGGAAGAAAAACAAAACTTTAGCACAAAACAACAAACTATGGATTGCTTCCTTCCTACCATCGTCAGAAGAAGAGGAGGAAGAGGAAGAGGAAGAGGAAGAGGAAGAGGAAGAAGACGGTAGTAGTTTCATCCCATACACTGAAATGCTTCAGTTTCCAAGGAGACACTTTATCTTTCAAACATCCAGAACAGCTGACAGAGAAACTGTCTTGGGCTCCACATCTGGAGGTCTCCCTGTGGATGGTGGATCTGCATTTGACTTAAGTGCCCTCAATTTCTCTTTCTTTCCCATGAGAAAGAATGAGGTGGACATCTCAGGATCTCAAGGAAATGAAAAGGCATCATGTTCTCACAGTTCCTCTTTGGGAAGAATATCACTCACTGATGTGAAATTCCCAGCTCCCAGGCAACATGAACAGCATGATACAGACAGCGACGACTGCCTGGAAGTGAGCCTTCTTCACACACTAGTGAACAAGAGTTGCACCGGGCTTCCAGATGATGAACACTGCCTGCATAGGAAAGATCATGATTTTACCATATATTACCAGAAACCAACACTTGATCAGCCTGTCCAGGTCAGTGAGAACTCGCTGCTCAACGAGGATCCCAGCGTGGAGAAACTCATTTACTTTCAGACATTACAGGCGGCAGAAGATGAAGGTATTGCAAGTGACTGTGACAGTGATAATTTCACAGAAGGGACACCTCCTACATCCACAGTGCTAAGTGATGCATTTAGAACTTCAGATATGGAGAATAGATATGGTAAAAAGTTTAAATTCAAAGGGTATCAGCACTCACCTTACATGAGAAGGAGCTGGAGTGTACCTGTGGCGTGCCTGGAAGATGCCAGAGAGCTGTAGAAATCCAGGCAAGGATACCTGGAGAAGAACAAGGACAAATAATCAATAGTGCTGTGGATTGTTTGTGTTTGTTTTTGATGTTTTTGTATTATTATTTTTTAATTTATTAGATAGAGATACTTGATAAGAGTTTTTTTCTACTGATGTCTGGTCCATCAAAGATATATGGCTTTGGAACACAAAAGGTGTATTTTTACTGCTAGGTAATGTACATTAACCGTGCCTCTGTAGGAATACAGCTGTGATAGATGTTCAAACTGTGATATGGGACACCATCTGAACCCAGCAGTGGTGAGACATGCAGTGATACCTCCTGTAGGTATTGCATTGCAAACACACAGTGGCTTGTGTTCTCTTGAGATTTGCCATCAACCTACAGACATCACCTTCAGTGTTTCAATGGAGTGAGCCAAAGTCACAGTGAGAAATGCGTAACATGTTTATTTATTTATTTTGCTTTTTATACAAACATACTTATTGTTTTCCCCTGCTGTGCGGGATGTTTGAGAGATGCTGTATGCAGAAGTAAAATATTTTCATAGATAAATCTGTGTGTGTGCTTTCGTATTTCCCACAACTACAAAGAGTGGCTGCAGCTGTTCTTGAAAAGCAATACATTTTAAAACAGGACTCTGTCATAGGCTTCCCATTTCTACTCTTTTTTTCTGAGTGGGGTTGTATGAGACTTCCCAGCCAGGTCTCCATCTGGGTCACTGAAAGAGAAGGACTGCAGCTCTCTGAGCCAAGAATCAAATCAGAAGTCTACTAAGAAAAGCCAGAGGAGAGACAGGGCCTCTCTTTGCTGGGCAACGCTGACTTCTTCAGATTATTTTTAATTTGTGCCCTTTGCATCTCATGGAAACATATTCTCCTAGGTTTCTTCCCCCCTACCCCCCAGTAAAAGGACATGGGAGAAAGCAATGTGTTTGAAGAAAGAGGGAGAAACAGAACTGTTTCATGTGAGAGAAGGGTGTCAATGTTGACATCTCTAAAGAATTGGAAGAACAACATCAGAAAGAGGTAGGAAGTGATATGAGGTGCTGGGGCTGCTTCAGAAGAGGAAAGCAAGATGTACTAATTAAAATCCCACCTTAAAATTAAAGAAGGAGGTGGTTAAAAATATTACTGAACTAGAAATCTCTATTTCGTACTCATCACCCCCAAGGCATCCTTACGTTCATCCTGTATTGAAATCCCTCCTCTTAATTTAGAAAGATACAGATCACCCAAATATAATTACCAACCAATTTCTTGTGCAACCGAGAAATTCCCCAAAGCCTTTAGTTACAGGAAGCTCAGAAGTTGAGTAACTTCTACAGAATTACTTGGATGTGTCATAACTTTCCCAAAAGGACCTGTGATCAGTTCTCTGTCTTGTCCAGGTTCTTCCAGGATGAGAACTGGGGGGGGGAGGCTGCAAACTGCAAACCAGATGAGCCTTACTGGTGGAGGCAACATCCCACTCCTGGATGTCCTTTGCCCAGGATAGAGACCTTCTTTCCACTGGAAAAGGATGAGGAGCAGCCAGAGCACCTTGCTCCCGCTGTCAGTCTGTATCTTGTACCTTACCTAATGGCTGTAGCTATGCAATGAGTAGAGAAAGGCTCCCTTTCATTGGAAGAGCTGTGATCCAGTTCACCAACAAATCTGGCCGTTGCCCAGCTGCTGAAGAAGCCTGGAGGAATTTGAGCCTTGTGCAGTGGCCCAGTTAGTCCTACACATAATCAAGAACTCAGGACAGGACTTTCTCATTTTCTCAGCAGTTATGCCCATGGGATAAGGTAATCGAGTGAGGTTACCCGGTCTGTGTTGAGTGAGTAGTTAGATGATAAAAACTCAAAAGCAGTGCCTAAGAGAGCTTTCTAAGCTTCAAGTTAGGCTACACGTGTGAAGCTTTCTCCACTTAGGATATCTTAGGAAAAATAAGCAGCACGCAATAGTACCAGTTCTTCTGGTTTTACACACTTCTGGTGGTTCTAAATCCACAGCTCCCGACGGCAGGCTACTGGTTTTCACTAAAGAAGGAAATGTCTTCCCTTTTTCTGAGAAGAAGTTGAAAACGTAACTGAACAACACCCCAAAAGCCTAGGAAAGGAATGGAAAATGAGTTATGCCTGTTTCTTGCTTAGATTTCATATAAATGTGTCGTTTTTTATTGGATGATATTGATGATACCCAGAATAGAGCCTCATAGTCTCATCAGCCGCTAAAATTAACTGTAGGTCTGCAGGTGAGAAAAGCTATGAAAAAAAAACAACAAAGAGGGGCAAGACACTCTCCTGCTACAGAAAAGCAGCCTCCTTTCATGTGAAAGTAAGACTTTCTGCAGCCACCCAGCAGGATGCGCACCTTGGCAGACCCGATCTGTGCTCTGCCCGGTGCAGCAGGGCCATGTGAGTCACTGTGGCTCCCATTCACACCCAGTATGAATAACAGCAGAACTTAAAAACTACTGATCTGTTTTGACTTTCATTTCTGGAAAATATTGAAAGGTATTTCTTAGGGAAATAGGTGTCTTGTTTGCAGCAGTTCAAATACCAGCTATGTGCAGAGCAATAACTATTCACTTCCAGAGTTTTAAAAAGTTAAAGCTATCCAACCAGAAAAGCAAGCCCCAGAACTGAAAGGGCCTTTAGTCAGGAAGCTCTTTATCAGGAAAATGGCATTTGGCTCTCTTTCAAGAAAAAAGACGGGGATTTTCTAAGCCTCTGCCTTGTGCACCTTTGTACAGTTACGGGTGTACAGTCGGCAGGAGTGTTCCTGTTTGTCCCTTAAATGCTCTCTTATGTGCTCACACATGCGTACAGATCTCTTGCTGTTGATCTCAGATGAGCACGCAGGCGGGACAGCAGCTCTGCAGCCAGTTACTGAGCAACAAATCCAACCTGGCCTCACAAACAAGAATTTAGCTGTTGTAAAAGGTGATTCACCAGCACACTGGATCGACTGCTTGCTCTCCCAGCCCGCCTTGCACTGCTATTCATGAAGAAACTTCTGGTCGTCTTGGCTGTGTGTTCAGTGGTCGGTAAGTCCTGGCTTCTCTCCTATCTCTGCTGGTGGTTGTTTCAGTTTGGATCTGTGTTAGGGGAGGTAGCTTAGTTGTGTTTCCTGAAGTAAGACCTAGAGAATGAGCTGTCATTCAGGACTGTCCAAAAGCTCTCTGCTGTGTTGCTCTCAGCTTTTAACATTTTCAAAGAGAAGAAAAGAGTCCTTTCCTTCAATCTAAAGCGTTTGCTACTGATACAATATAAACCGAATCCCAGAAGTGCAAAGGATATTTACAGACTTCAGTCCCCTGTGTCTTGTGCATGTGAACGGAAGAACAGCTCTGATTTTAAAAGAGATACAAACAAATCATGGTAGCATGGAACTGTTGGAGTTGGAGGGGACCCTTGAGGCCATCTGGTCCCTCTCTTCTGTAGCACACTGGGACACCCACAGCTCCATCAGTGTTCATCCCCTGACCTGGGATGTCTACAAGCATGGGACACGACCACCTCTCTGGGAAACCTGTGCCAGTGCCTCACTGTCTGTAGTGTAAAAAACTTCTTTCTTAGATCTTGAATCTCCTCTCTTTTAGTTGAAAACCATTTCCCCTGTCCTATCGCAACAGACCCTGCTAAAGATTCTGTCCCCTTTCTTCTTATATCCCCCCCTAAATACTGAAAGGATCTTGTCCAGATCACCTCCATTCTGGTTATAAATTTTCCTATATGTGAAATGTTGCTTTTTCTACCTGCTTAGCACATCACTTTTTTCCATGGAAGGAAGGTATGTCCCAATTTACTAATGCCATAAGGGGGCTGCTCCTTTCCTGCAAGATCAGGCTGAAGCTCAAACTGTTTCAAGGAGTTGGTTGACACTGCAAAGCAAGAGTTAAGAGCAATGTACGTGCTGTGTAACTTTGAGGACTTGCCTATAGTTTGAATTTACAGAGCTTATCAGTTCTGAAGGTTACTGTCCCAGTTAGGTTTGCTGCATCAGCCTTCAGGAAATTCTGTGCTGTGTGTTCCCGTGACGGAATGAAACCCAACTTCTCCAGGATGTGTCGTGTTGCAGGTGGATTGCAGTTCTGGTATGCTCCGTGTTTATCAGACACAGCAGACACTGCTGCTTAGCAAAGCCAGAACCCACCGCCCCTGATGGGCTAAGGGCTGCAGGGAGCCCAGAGAGCTGTGTGCTTCACTCTGGCACACCCAGAGCAGAGTCCAGGCCCCAGGTCCTTGGCGTGTCACTCTGCACAGGCGGTCTTCATCCCATAAAACATAGATTGTGGGAGGTTAATGGCTGCCATACCCACAGTGGTGTGAAACTGATCTCAGCACATTACTTCCCTGAGTCTGGGCAGACAGCAGTGGCATTCCTAGGCATGAATCTAGCCTTGAAATCAGGCTGTTCTTCATTTTCCATCCACTCAGCTGCTTTAAGAGAAACCTGATAAGACGCTCCTGCATTCTCTTTTTGACTCTTAGGTTTTGAAGCCCTACTGTATAAATTCCTGGCTTACATTCCTTTGGGATGAGCCAGTGATCTGCAAGGCCTACACACAGTGTGCCTAAGATCCAAGTTCTGCTTCGGTTCAAGCTTCTGCTTTGCAGCCCCCCTTTAGCAAACTGGGAGTGGGATGACTGCTACTTCTGTTCACCAAGGGGCTGAGCACCCCTGCATTCATGTTCATCTGAGGGCTGAGGTGCCAGAATATGTCTTAACGCTGGTTTCTGTTACCATAGGCACTGCGACTACAGAGAGGTCGCCATGTCTGAAACGTGCAGCATTTTCTTCTACAAACTTTGAGAACATTCTAACTTGGGAAACCGAAGTAGATGTCCCTCCTGGCACTGTATTTGATGTCCAGTATAAACAGTATGTGAAGTTTGCTTCCTTTTGGGATTTGGTGGGTTTCGTGGCCACTTTTCTCAGAGAAGAGGGCCATGAAAGAAAAGTCAATGTTGCTGTTTCTGCTGCTTGTTTTGCTGTTACAGACATGGTTCTGCTTAGACAAGAACTCAGTAAAGGATAGGATTATTTAAACTGGCAGATGGTTCTTTGTTAAGCAATACTTTTACACCTTGACAGCTTTACTCCGTAACGGAGCTTTGCCTTCAGCAACTTATTTCTCTCTGTTCTGCTGTTTCCCAGTCCATAAGTGCCAGTAATAGCAATTGCCTTCCTCTGGTTCAGTCACTAGAGGTACAAGAAATCCAGCCTCTACTACATTATAGTTTTGTTACATTTGGGTAAGTCTGCAAACTCAGCAGCAAATCTGCATGCAGTCATTGGGTAAAAGAGCCCAGCAGTTGCTGGCTCGCAGGATGCTCCTGTGTGTGTGTGGCTTGAAACAAGCTGTCCTTCCTCAAAGCAACAGCCATGCAGAAGTGCCAATGGGAATGGATTAAGGACTGCACCCAGGGGGAATTTGATTGCCATTTAATTCCCAGGCGCTTGCTAATTACAATAATGAATTTTAAAACTATTAAGAGTTGGCAGAGCAGCCTGTCTGCATTATTCTGAAGGACTGTATTGCATCTACTCTACCAAACAACCTAAAAGATTTTTTGTCCTGTCAAAGGTATGGAGAGAAAGCCTGGCTTAACAAGCAGGAGTGCCAAAGCATCACACAGCTCTTCTGCAATCTCACTCGTGAAACAGAGAACTTCACAGAGCATTACTACGCCAGGGTGAGGGCTGCTGGCCACCGCTGCTTCTCCAACTGGGTGCGCTCAGAGAGATTTGAACCCAGAAAAGAGAGTATGTACCACTGCTGGGGATTCATCCCAAGTCTCACTGATGTTTAGGATCATGTCTCCTCCGTTTCGGTACTGCAAGATTCTGTGCTTGCTAGGGAGGGAGTGAAAGCTTTCCAGGTCTGAAGAAGCATTCAAGGCCAGGTAGGATGGGGCCCTGGGAAGCCCTGTCTTCTCGGGGGCGACCAGTCCATGGCAGGAGACTGGAAGTGGGTGGTCTTTAAGGTCCCCTCTAACCTCAGCCATTCTGTGATGCTATGATTCTATGAAGAAGATTTGCTGGACAAAGCAGCACACAAGCACATGGGCAGGGCCACCCCTGAGGGATGGCACCCAGCTGCAATTACAGGGGAATATCATCTTGTCTTTGGAGGAAGAGCTGCTCTTATGGTTGAAGAGTGGCAGGGGAGCTTGGTGAGAGAGATGATGGGCACCCTGAGCCCAGACAGTAATATGGGCATCAAAGCCATGAAACATTAACTCCAGCAAACAAGCAGCCAGTCCAATGGATGCTCTGGGTTCCCAACGCCCAAGCAGGCTGTACCAAACACACAAACAAAACAAACAGGCTGTACCAAACAAAACCTCTGGAAGTTCTCTGGCTGACTCCCTGACTAAAATTTTTCTAATGCACGTGTCAAGAATAATTCAAGGATTCAGTAGCAGTCAATGGAAGTGAAGAGCCGTCACATCTTTGCACAAATTAAGCCATGAAAGAGCTATATAATTGCTCTGATCATTAAACATTCTCTTTCCATTGCTGCATAAGCCTTAACAATCCCAGTGAGGTGATCCTCCTCCCCAGAGCCATTCTTTTGACTTCCTTAAGCTACACATCCTTGAAGGAGTACTGAATGCTGCTTTTCAACATCATGTTATAGATTGAGTTACACCTGTGTTTAAATGTTCAGTATTGCCCACACTTTTCACTGCAGATGGGAGTAGATGCACAAGAGCTGAACAGCCCTAAAGACAAAATCTGAAGCAGGAACAGGGATTTAGGCATCGGTGCCCTGTGATGTGATCTGACACTCATCTCATCACATGCATGTGAAGGAAAGGGAACCAGCGTACAGTGAGAACTTGGCCCTAAGGAAAAGCCTTGGGAAAGAATTTACAGAGACAAATGTTGGCTGTAGGCAGCATCTTGAGGGAAGACAGTATCTCTCGTCTCCTGATTTTTCCTATGTCCAACAAAACACAGATCAGAAACTTTTTTGTATGTAAGCAGACGTCATCACTTACAGACTGGGGTGCGTGTATAAGATAGACTTAAAACCTGATAACCTATCAGCTTTAATCTAAACGGCTGACGCTTTCTGTTCTGTATTTTCTAGCTATTATTGGAGCACCAGAAGTGGAGTGTATTCCTCATGTACGCTCCGTAAAGTTTCTTGTACACCCCCCTTATACGCCACTGAGAGGTGAGGATGGCCACCAGCTAACCATAGAGGACATTTACAGCAAATTCGGTGCTGTTGATTATCACTTAACAATATTCAACCAAAGGACACATCAAAAGGTAACGGACAACCTCATGGCACGAGGCACTGACTTTTGTAGATCAGATTTTGCATCAGATGGAGAAGGGCGTTGAAACCGATACACGATGGATGCAATTTCTGATATACTGAAATCCCGAAGGGAATTTTTCCATGGGGGGAACTCTAAGCCTTTGACATTCAGCAGACAAGCAGAACTTTCAGCATTTCTCTGATAATTTGGAAAAGAAGCCAGAGTTCAACAGTCTAAGTAGCCAAAGGTGAACCTGACAGAGACCCGAAAAGCAACAGATGTAGTTCTGATCTCAATGAATTGAAATGCAAAAACTGAATACAGTAATAGTGAAAAGAAATTGCGTGTTTAGAACTATACAGAATTATTGTTTCCTGTAGCACCTTATCAGTGAATAAAATATGCTGTATTTTGCAGTCTGAGTTCAGGAAATTGTATGTATGTAATCTTTCTGACATACAGAATTTGCTTTTGTTTTAAATAGTGGATAAAGAATGAGCACAACAAAGAATTTGAAGTTTCCAATCTGGACCCAGACACAGAGTATAATGGAACAGTGCATCTATATCTCCTTGAGAGAAGCAGCAAATCTCAAGTATTTTGGGTTAAAACACTGCCAGGTGAGGCTGTTAACTCTGCTCAACTAAAAGTCTTCCTGGGATACCAGGTACACAAAAGAGACCAATTCTCAGCTGATATAAAATAACGCAGCCTTTACAGAGACCTTGAAGCAATGCTAGTTTAAAATTCTTGTCCAGTGCAGCCTACAATAATTTGGATGATCCCTTGCAACTGCTCTGACACTACGTTTTCTCCTTGTTCTTTCCTTCATTGACCAGATAACACATGGCTGTTCTACTGTTTCGTGGCTCTTGGATTCTGTGGTGGGCTGGTGTTTGCTGCTATTGGTTATGTGATCTATAAGTACATCAAACAACGCAGCGCACAGCCCATGTCTTTGGTGAGTGTTCTTAAGTCAGTACTGCAAACCTCTGAAATGCTCAGGACTTTGGATATTGCTTGCAGGGGAGGATGCATGAGCAGATGAGGGCATCGTGGTAGGTCATGGTGTCCAACCTGTTGGCTTGTCTGGGCTGCGCTGAGTGAACAGGAATTGTCTCATATGTACATAAACCCATATTAGCAGAGGTACCCCACTGTTGCTGCCACCACTGCTAAATGCAGCATATACTGCCTCTTTGTGCTAAATCCTCTGTTGGGTCTCCTTAAATGCTCACGAGTGCCAATGAATGTCAGTGAGCATAGTTTTCCTCCACATGGAGGAATTCAATTCCACCATTTGCTTCATTCGCAAGTCAGTGTCAGATGCCATTCTATCAGACTGTCCCTCTGCTGTTGTCTGTCTCAGAGCAACAAAATGGAATGGCATATTGGTGGGAAGGTTCAACCTCTGCCAACCACTGCCATACCACCAACAACCGCCTCTGACATTGGGAGGCTGACATCATAAACCAGGAGGCATTACTTTAAAAGAGCAGCCTTCATTCAATGTAAAATTATGTAAGTAATACAATTTAATTTTTAATATTTGCATTAAAACATTAAAAAAAGAGAACAACAAAACCATAAAACCAGTGGGAAATGTGACTTCTTTGTTGAGAAACTGACACATCAGTCCCTGGTTTGATGGCAGTGACTGCAGTTCTCATGGTGTTCATCAGAGATTTTTGATGAAATTTTACTCCTTCTGCACTTCATCCTTGACAACAATGGTTCACAAATGTGCTTACTGCCAAAAGGCAATTGTATGAATAAAGCATGTTGGTGAAGTGAGGGGTATTTCTCTCTAGTAAAAGAGGGATTATGAAAGTCTGGCAGAGACATGACCAGATTTCTGAGCTGCATGTCTGATTGCAACTCTATGAGTTCCATTTGGAAATACACAGTTCATGTGTTTAAGTCATCTGAAAATGGAGTTGCAAGTATAAACTGATACTTTTTTTGGCCATCTTGAAACCTACGCTCAAGTTTCTGTATCACAATGAAAAGCGTGTCTTCATGTTTTCCGCTGCTTGCAGGGCTGCATTTAGCCAATTATCAGAATGCATGCAATGATCTGCCATCATGTGAGTCAACCCTGCACTGTGCTTTCTCCATGCCTTTGGATTCAGCCCAGACAGTGCTCATCACACATCATTCCTTGCAACAGCATGGCAAATGCCTGGTGGTGGTTGCTGGCTCTTATTGGTGTTTCTCCAAAGAAAATTTCATAGATTCATGGAACTGTTTGAGTTGGAATTGTTTGAGTTGGAAGGGAACCTTACAGGTCATTTGGTCCAAATCCTCTGTGATGACCGGGGCATTTCTAAGACCCTTTAGCAGATCTTCAAAGTCACAGAGTCCTTGTTGATAACTCTTGTTTGTCTGTCTCCTTGAATAGGACTTCAGAGGGATCTCGTCATTCCAGCCTCTAACTCTGACAGTGGAACACATTATAAAGCCTATAAGTTTATCCAAACCTTCACTTCTCATTCCCGAAGCACAGTTCCCACAGATAGGCCGATGTTTGGACAAAGCACTGGAGCCACCACAACCATTCCATCCATCACTGTGTACGTACCAGCAGCAAGCCAACCTATCGGTGTTCCAGGACACCCATCTGCTGTGCCCAGTGAGCACAGCTCCTACTGGATACGCTCCTCAAACCTCTGAGCAAAGCGCTGCCAACCTCCCCATGACCTACGGTGTTTGTGTCGATGACACAGACCGTAGCAACAAGAATAACTTCCATCTGAACCAGCTGCTAAAGGAAGTTTTGTCAGATAGCTCTGCTGGTGGGAAGCTTGTCAGTCATACGCTGGGTGAAAGTTGCAGCCATTGGAATTACAAAGAGCAGCGGCCAAATGTGGCACTGTGGGACAGCAGTGCCACGAGAGACTCAGCTCTTGTACATAGGAGCCCTCAGCAAATACAGCAACTGCTGTTGCAGACTGATGGGGTTGAAAGTGAAGAGCATCTGCCACAGCTGCTGCTGCCTTCAGTGGAGCAAGGAGGATGCTATAGACAACAGACAGCAGAACTGCCACCGTTACTGTCTTCAGTGACAGTTAACACAGACTGTATTCCAGAGGATGAATCTCTGTCACAGCCATCAGCAGCCCACCTCCTCTCAGCCAGCACTGGTCACAGCTTCCCTGGAGAGAACACAGAGTGGTGGGTGTCACCAGATTCAGTGTCACATTCTGAAAATAAAACCCGTTTTCAGGAAATTTGGGAAGCAGAGAAGCTACCAGCAGCACAGGAGTTAATCTGCATGAAACTGGACCATGTCGTGTCCCGGGACACTGTCTCAGAGTACAGCAGTGGCATTTCTCTCACTACCCTGTTCAAAGACCTGAACTTAAAAGTACTGTGGGGTGAAACAGATGAAAACACAGAATCTTATTAAGGAGAGTTAGTGATATTAAAATCCAGGTTCTGTTTGTTTGTATGAAATAGAAGTGTGTCCTGCAAACAGCACATGCAAATAAATGTAGATAGTCTTGTCTTATATGTAACACAGCACTGACAGTTTCCACTATGGTTCCCTCATAGACACAAATACCTTACTAATGTAATTACTTCCTACTATACTATCATCCTGTATCTTTTCACTTAATTATTACATCTTTAGTCTGCGGATATTCCTCAGATTGCTTATGAATTGGACTACCTAAAGCTGAGTTAAGATTCAAGTTCTAATTCCAGATCCAGTTTCCTGAAAATTTAGCTGAGTTCATGGCAGAAACTACATCTGCTCTTTACCAGCACCAAACCTCCAGGTCCAAAACAAACCTGCCCTCTGAAGAAATTAAAGCGCAGACACATGCAAAGCTGAAAGAATTAAATAGAACATACTGCAGTGGAAGGAAGAAACAGAAATTGGTGTTCTACTCTCACATATATGATTCTGGCAAAACAATTGGCTGCTTAGCAGAATGGACTTCGTCTTCAAAGCAGTCATTGAAACTGGGGCAACAGCTCCTAATGTAGCAGTTCTAAGAAACAGAAAGTGCTCTGCCCTGCTCTATTCTTCAGTGCTTCTAGAAAGATAAAGCCTTTTTCATCTCCACTAACAGAATTATGCGGTCTTGTCCGAGTTCCAATGCATATTTTTCAGCTGTTGTTCATTTCTTTCTGATGAAATAGTTACGTTCTCTTCTTTCCTTGAGAGCTCCAGGCATAAGGCAGCGAGGCCTACACTCCACATAGGTAGGAACACTGGGATTTGCACTAATCTGGGCTCAGCCATGTGAACCCTGAATGAATTCTGAGTGCATGACAGCCAGGGACCTCCAGAAAAGAACAGGGGGGTGCTGAGCTGCCTCCTCTCATCCTTTACTACCAATGAAGAACACACTCCATTGGAATGATGGAGAGGAATCTACAACTGCGGAGCTCTCCTTTGCTCCTCTGACCAACGCACCATGTCCAGGACTGAAATGAACCCAAGCCAATTTAAAATGAGAGCCAAGCTCCTTTAGTGCTGTACCTTTACCGAAAGCAAAATGGTATTTATTTGAGAGATGGAGGCAGTAATCATTTTTCATTAAGAGGAGAGTGTGGTTCAGTCTGTTGGTTTCCACTGATGTGGTGAAAAGTGCAAGTCTCTGATGACCTCAGGTTTACAGGAGAACTGAAACCAGAAATAAGCAATTTAGAATGGGATGAGGAAGTACTCACTTGAAAAGTACTGCTAGGGAAAGGCTGACCAGAAGCAAAAATCAGGTGATCTCAGAGAAGCTGAGACTAAATGTTAAATTCCACGTTTTTTGTGTGCAGTTTCGCAGATAATCCGCAGCTGTATGAAGAGCTTGTGATGATTCAGTCCAGGATTGAAAGAGCAATCTTAGAAATGCCAGACTTTATAGCCAAAGATTCAGCCTCTGACTCCAGCATTAGTAACAACCAAAGCATTATGGCCACATCATATGAGATCAAAAGGTTGTCAGAGGCCCCGGGGTAACTCTGTGCTCCTAACCTCCCTGGGGAAGCTGCATTTCAAACCAGTGATGCCCGTTCCTTTACCCAGAGCTGCCACAGGTGACATATCTCGTGTCAGCAACATTCCCAAGGGTGCTACTCAGGGAATCATCAAATGCCGCAGTGCCAATATTTTGGCTCGTGTTATGGAACACAGTTTTCTGTTCAGAGTCAGTATGGGAGCACAGTGGGAAAGGGAAGAGAAGGGAAGTGAAGGGAACTGGGTGGGCTTTAAGGTCCTCTCCGACCTCAGCTATTCTATGATTCTATGTGCCGACCTTATTGCCTTCCACGTAATAGCTTTTGTAATAATACCGATAGCCTTGTTTGCTTCAAAATGCATCACAGCCAACAGCTCTGGTAGGATCTGATTATCTCGTTCCCATCCCATGTAAGAACACTTTTAGATAAACAGCACGGTTTCAATGCTGCTTCAAAGGTCGTGTCACGCAAGCCATCTGTACCAAACAAGAGCGTGTTCTTTGTTTCTCTTGACTTTCCCAGACAACAGCACTGATAGCTCTAGATAATGAAAAGCAGCACTGCCTCGCAACCCAGACCGTGCTTATTCCCAGGCAGATGTCATGACGGCGACAAGTGAGCAGTTCCAGTTGTCCCAGGGATGGCAGCGCAGCAGGTGGCGGCTGTAACCCTAGAGCAGAGCATTGCTCTTTGTCTTCTCGGCTAAATCGGGGAGCTGTCACTGAGCTGCTCCCCGTGCCAGCAGCCCTGCCCCAAGCAGCCCAGGGAGCTCTGCGTATCACCGGAGTGAGGCTCGCATTCTCCATGTCAGTTGTTTTGGCACTGGAAGGCAAACTAGCTGAAGACACTCGAAATCACAGAGTACTTTTCTGATGCATTCCTTGAGGAAAATCATACTGAAGGAACAAATAGAGAGCTCCAAATTCTGGGGATGGAACGAGGCAGAGTTGAGGGGCAGCTCTGAAAGCAATAAGACCAGGTTAGAACAGACTTTATAGCTTCCCTCTGGCATAACTGTGACCTAAATATCACTGTTTGTGATGGGGAGGAATGATGCAGCAGAGCTGCATGAAAGAACTTGCACAGCAGCCAGGCAGTAGCCTTACACTCACTGGTGCAGAGGACTTAAATCATGGAATGGCTTAGGTTGGAAGGAACCTTCAAGATCACCTCGCTCCAACCCCCGGCCATGGGCTTGTTGCCCATGTAGTGCATGTAAATCTTTTTTCCTTTTCAGAATGAGTGTTTTTATTTTGAGAATGAGCATTTCATTTACCCCACTGATGACACTAAGAATGACTCAAGCCTTCCTTTACTTGTTATGGGAACACATAATAGTCATAGCCAGCTGAAACATAAGAGCTGGTGTTGACCCTGATCTAATAATACATTGACATGATTAGGCTGGGATTGCCATCACTAAAGAGATGTCAAAACAAATGATTTCAGTCCATTATGCAGCAAAGGCAGTGTCAAACCAAGAGAAACTCCCAGAACAGTTTAAAACATTCATAATTAATTTCTGTTCCTCGGTGAGCCTCTCTCCTAAAGAAGCAAAGGATAATACAATGTTCAGATACCCAAATTTTGGAGGCACCTCTCATTCCTTGCATCACTTGGCAATGGCAATAATTTGCTTGATCTAAAAATCAGTTCCCAATTAGTTGCCACTGCAGCAAGCAGCTCAGGCAGCCCTGCATGGGTCTCCCCATTGTCACAGCCATGGCATGGCAGGATGCTATATTTAAGACTTGAGGATGGGCACTCCAACATGGGGAACATTCTTTTGGGGAGAGTCATTCTTAGTGTCATCGACAGGGAATAGGAAACACTCCTTTGTCCTTTCTCTTTCGTGGAGACAGGCACTCTCACTGTAGTCTTCCTAGGGTAAGTTGATTTATCTGCAAATAAACTGTGGTTTACAGCAGAATTTTAAATGATTTTCTAGCAGCATCTTTGTATGATCCTGTTATTTGCATCACACCTCAGAGGTGGGTTGTGCTTCGTGATTGATCTGCTTTGAAGTGCTGTTGCTGTTTTTCCGGTGTTGTTCTTAGGCAACTAGATTTAATTCATGTTTGCTCACATGAATCTATTCTGCTTTATTGATTTGTTAAGAAAAATGCACATATTTGGATTGAAAAATGTATATTTTAACAGCTCAGAACTCTGCTGCTTTGCAACAAACACCAGACTACAGAGCACTGGAAAATTCCCAGGAAAAAACAGAAAACAGTATAAATTAAAAATAACCTCAGAACAGTAACTTTGTGTATGTGGAAGCAAAGATTTCATACCCTGCAGTCATTTTGCAGCTGAAATAGTCCTGAAGAGAGTGATATTCTGGGAAATAAAAATACATTTCTTTCTATAAATATCTGTTTTATTTTCCCATATTTTGTTCTTGCCAGTGCTTCTTTGTTTCAGCCCAAGTCAACATCCTCTGGGGAAATCTGTATTTTCATCTGCATTTGGGGGTATTTTGCTCTAACCAGAACAGCGCTTTGCCGTGCAGCTGTGCGGCTCCATGGGCTGCTCTTGCACGAGTTGTTTACTTCGGCAGAAAATCAGAATGCTTGTCAGAGACGTGGGGCAGCCATGTTTATTATGTAGTATTAAAAAGAGGTAAAGCAAAAATGCAGTGAAAAATCTGTCAAGAGAAAATTCCAAGAACAGCGTGTAAGAAAGGAGCAGGTTGCCAAGTGTGGTTGGTGTCATGACATCATTACAGCAAAGCAGGAAGAAACGGGTGTTGAACATTCAGAGTGGTAGCTGAGCCTTGTGCTTTTCCCATGCAGGCAGGCTTACAGGAAAAGTTAGAGCTCAGAAAAGAAGAATTCCATTGCCTCAGGTGGCAAATAAATAAATAAAATCAAAGAAATAACAATAACTAACATTCACTTACTCCTGTATATTTCTGAATCAAATCCCGACTCCTTTCCGTAATATTCTACAAGACAAGAAGGAAATGCATTTAGGAAATCTCATTCCGGTGTTTATCTCCCCCTCAAACACGTACAGTGACACCCAGCAAACTGCTCTTTTCTCTCAAAGCCACTCTTAGTGTGACCTTCAAAGTGCCGTCATGCAGTAAAACATCAGTTTGCTTGATGACACAGAGGCCGTTCCTCATCTGGAGGGCAGCGAGTCTCCCACAGAATTCCTCTTTCAGCAGCTGTGGCTCTTTGGAGGCATTGCCCGCACCACCCAACCTTGCCCTAGGAGCTGTTGGTATCACAGCACAACATGAGATGATTTGGAGCTGGAATCTAAGAACCAATGCACGGAAAC
>JAPSGF010000057.1:3696511-3765371 GCA_035772895.1 Perdix hodgsoniae | reverse complement strand
GGGGGCGGAGCCCAATAGGGCGGGGCTTCGTTGGGGGTGGAGCTTCCGTTGGGGGCGGGGTCTCGAGGGCCGCGGTTGCGGCGGCCGGGTCGCGGCCCGGCCCGGAGCGGCAGGGGCTGTGCTGCCCCCTGGTGGCGGTCCGTGCCGCCGCCCCGCGCCCCTCGGCGTTTCGTTCTGGGGCAGAGCGACCGGGAGCTCCGCTCTGCCACCAGGCGGTGTTGGCAGCGCGAAGCCGTCCGCAGATCATTAACAGCCGCCCACCGAAACGGGGCGGCAGCGTTTGTGTGCGCGGCTGTTTGCAGAGGCGAGCGTGACCTCCCTCGGTCACTGCGGCGCAGCCGCTCCGGGGTCACCTCCCCATGTCGGAGCGTCTCTGCACGCCGTCATCGCCGCTGCACGACGCCGCCTTCAGTGCGGCGCTGGAGCTCAGCCCGGGCGCTGCTGTCAGTCCCTGCGCTCATTTCCCCCCCATCTCCTTTCTTAAACGTCCCACATAGAAGAGGTGCGCTCAGCAAGGAATTCCGGGCACGGGCTCAGGCTGACGGTGCTTTAAGTCCCTCCAGCTGCACGCAGAGCCCTTATGGAGCCTCCTACGAACCCCACAGAGACAGAGAACAGGAGGCAGGGAGTGAAGTGCCCGTTTTATGTCTGAAATCTGAGAAAGAAAAGGCAGCAGCGATTCCGCAGCAGCACCAATGGGCAGCTCAGCTCGTCTCCCCCCTGCTGAGGTCGCTGTGCTTCCACCGGGCCCGAGCAGCAGTGGGAGCACATTGCACCCCCACCCCGCGTTCTCGTTCCTATTTCTTAAGTCTCCATCCTCCTTCCCACCCTTTATAGCTGGAAGTGGAACAAAAGTGAGCCCTCTGTACGTAAGGGACTGCGGCTTTGACCCGGCTCAGTTCTTGTTTGAGAAACACACTTCAAACGGCAGCCCCAGCACCCTGCTCTAGGTCCTGCTGCCCACCCCAGGCTGCAGCCCCTGCCGTAGGAGCACAGTGCTCTCAGGGAGCAGAGGTCTCCTGGGAGAGGCAAATATGAGCATAGAGTATAAATATCTGCACAGATCAGCACTTGCAAAGAGCGCTGCCTGGGGAAGAAGTGTTGAGTGTCACCCGCCATCGCGTTCCATTTCCCCCTGCTTGGCAGCTGCTGTTCCTGTTTCCAGCACGGTGCTCGCGCTCTCCCCCAGCAGCACCTCGGTGTCATTCCTCCCTCCACCTCCCCCCCCTTCTCTTGAAAGAGAGAAAATAATGGTGCCTTTGTTGGGCTGCTGCAGCGCAGGCACTGTGCAGGGCGCCACTCACAGCTCCTCCACACAGCACTGCAAGTTCCCCCACTTCCACGTGAATCAGTACTAACAGGTCCTCAAATTCAGTTCCAGTTCATTATATACAAATAACAAAGTTTAATATTTACATCATTAAGTTAATCATCTCTATAAAAAACCCCAACAAAACAGAACAGCTTCCTGACTTAGTGTCGTATGTACAGAGTGCAGCGGCGAGCTGCCCTTGGCACGGTCACAGTGTAATGTACACTACCCATGGCCCGGCCCCGCCGTGGGAAGGGGGCTGTGCTCCACCCGGAGCCAGGGAATGGCAGCTTCAGCTCCGCGGGTCCATCTGTGTAATGTACACTACGGGCAGCCCGCGGTCCCCGGCCCCACCGTGCTGCAGGTCACACGATGTTGGCCAGCTCTGTGGAGTCCGACTCCGAGCTGCTGTTGCTCTCCTCCCTGCCGGGGAAAGAAGGTGTGAAGCAAAGCCAGGACAGGCTGAGGGAGTTGGGCTTGTTCAGCCTGGAGAAGAGAAGGCTGCAGGGTGACCTCATTGCAGCCTTTCAATACCTGAAGGGAACCTACACCCAGGAGGGGAGTAAACTCTTCGAAAGGGCTGACAATAGCAGGACTAGGGGAAATGGTTTTAAGTAAAAAGAGGGAAGATTTATGTTGGATGTTAGGGGGAAGTTCTTTACAGGGAGAGTGGTTGGGTCCTGGAACAGGCTGCCCAGGGAGGTTGTGGATGCCCCGTCCTTGGAGGTGTTCAAGACCAGGTTGGACAGGGCTCTGGGCAACCTGATCTAGTAAAGGTGTATGTTTGGTGGCCCTGCCAGGCAGGGGGGTTGGAACTGTATGATCCCTGAGGTCCCTTCCAACCCGGGTCATTCTGTGATTCTGTGAAAGCCCGCCTCCATCCCACAGGGCCACTGCAGCCAGCAGGGAACCCCACAGCCCCAGAGCCACCACGTGCAGACCCAGCCCGGCTCTTTAGCAACCAGGGCAGGTTCCGTGCCAACCGCCAACGCTTCACGCCACCTCTCTGGCAGCCGGGATTGGCAGAACCAGGGCTCCTCACTGCCGCCCACAGCTCCCAGACGTGTCCCAGTGCCGCCCGACGGGCCCAGGCCCGACCCGTGCGCACAGCCCTGGCACGCGACGCGGCCGCCTCTCGGCACGGGCCCACACCCACCTCAGGTCCTGCAGGGCCTTCTTGTTCTCCCTGCGCTTCTCCTCGTCGATGGGGTACAGCTTGAAGAGGAGCAGGCCCAGCAGGATCAGCCCCACAGGCACAGCTGACACCAGCAGCTTCAGGGTGATGTTCACCTCGCTGGGCTGGGAGCAGCCCCGTGTCTGGTACCCTGCAAAGCTGCGGACATTCACATGTCAGATATGGGAGAACCACAGCTGGGCTGCACCCCGCTGCCGTCCCCACCACACTCACTCCAGGCTGAGCGTGGAGATGCCCAGGGATACCCCAGAGGTGAACTTGGTAAAGAAGACGTAGAAGGAGAAGAAGATGGCTTCGTGACCGCGGGATTCGGGGTGCTGCAGCTTGAAGTCATCTATGACGTCCGGCAGCATGGACCTGCGTGGAGACGGGTGAGCATCTCCCACCAGGACCCCAGGGGTCACAGTGCCCCGCAGAGCCCAGCCCTGCTCTCAGCACAGGGCCCTGCGCTCACCAGGGCAGGAGGAAGGCAGCTGCCACGCTGATCCCTGCAGCCACCGCCACGATGTAGGTGACGACAAGGTTACTGTCCAGGACAACCACCGTGATGAGGAAGGGGACAGCGGACTGTGGGGGGGAAAGAAGCTGGGTTGGTCTCCCAGAGCCCTACAGCTGCTGCCCTCAGCCCCATCCACCCGTGCTGGCTGCGGCACGCAGCACTGTGCACCCACTCACCGAGATGCCCACGTAGACAGCGGTCTTCTTTCCAAAGCGGGTGAGGAACCACTGCCAGAAGGGGATGGTCAGGGTGGCTGACAGCTGTGGGAAGAGGGGGCTTGTGGTCACTGTCTGTCCAGGCTCTGCCCATCAGTCTCAGCCCCTCACCCAACACCCCAGGCTTTCACAAACCACCCACTCCCACTCCAGAGACTGAAGTAGGCATGTAAAGGACATCGCAGAGCGCCCCAGTACCATTCCCTTCAGCCAGCCAAGGACCCGCCTGCTGTGGACATGGGAAGGAGCCAGATCCACCCCCGCTGCAGCCAGGAGCCAGGCTCTGCGAGGCTTGGCACTTCAGACCTCCCCATCCCATAGGACTCCCAAGGAGATGTTGTGCTCTGTCCCAAGCAGTGAACACCGAGCTCCTTTACTCAAGGGGGGGGGGGGGGGAGGGAGATAAGTGGCCAGATTTGGACAAAAGGCCTCCACTGCTCCTGTTCTTCCATCTCTGGCAGCCTTCATGTGGGAACAAAGGCTTTGCTGTTCCTGCCAACCCACCCTGCTTTTGTGACTCCTTCTCCCTCCTCTGCTCCCAGGGGACTTTTGGTCACTGTCCCCACAGCCCCTGACTTCCCTTGCTCCCCAGCTCAGACATGGGATGCCATCGTGTGCATCCCATCCCTGGGGGGCCATACGCACCATGATGGCCAGGAGGATGTTCTGGAACTCATTGCGGAAGCCCAAGGTGTAGGTGCAGAAAAGGGCAAAATTGCCCTCCAGCAGCTGCAAAGGGAGCAGACAGCAGTCAGGGGAGGACACTCTGGGCACTCTGAACAGATGCCAGTGTCCACTCTCCATCCACATCCCCGCTCTGCTTCAGCTCACTGATCCTGGCCCACCAGGCTCCAGCTTGCCCCCCCGCCCATCTTCCAGCCCAGCCCTCCTCACCATGAAAGCCAGTGAAGTGAAGAGGAAGCCGGTGATGAGCTTGATGTAGGCACCATGGTTCATCACCAGCTTCAGCCCTCGGAAGAAGGAGATGGGCTCATCTGACTGCAGCTCAGAGGACTCTGCAGGGGAGCAGAGTGAGCCCACCGTCAGAGCCACAGACAGCACCCCAGGGAAAGTACCCAAACCCGATGCAGGACAGCACATAGGACCTGGAGGTATAAGGGCAATGGGGGAAAGGAGTCCCCAGCCGAGTCTCAGAGGAGCACTGCTTTGCCCAGGATAAGCTGAGCTGGGTACAGAGCTGGGACCAGAGCACTAGACTTTGGGCATCCCAGTGCAAGGTGATATCCAAACTGGCACCACAAACTCAGCCAGCCAAAGTCGTGTGGGACATTATTTCCAGCAGTGCAGAGAGGAGTCCTCATAGCAGGGCTGTGAGATGAGCCAGAGATGCTGTGCCCTCCTGCCCACAGCGCTGCCATTCTGCAGAACCATCCCAGCTCCTCAACCCCTCTCTATGGGACAGGACCCTCAGATGAGACCACAGCTCCTGCAAGAGCCCCACGCATCACAGTCCCTCTCCGTCTCACCTCTCTTCTCTCGCACGCCCACTGATAGGATGACAGCACAGAGAATGTAGAGCCCCCCGATGACCCCCGCTGCGACCATGTAGGCATTTCTCTGTGTGAGAGGGGAAGCAATAAGGGAAGGCCTCACCCTGGCAGCCAGTGCTGCTCGGGGGGCAGCAGAGACCAGCAAGCACCCTCAGTTTACCGTGTCTGCCAGCGAGCCGCTGTAGTGGGTCATGTTCACATTCCTTATGGCTGCTGAGAAGTTGTCCTCACTCAGGAAGGGGGGGTTCTCGATGCAGGGGGTAACTGCCTTGCCCACGATCTGGCCCTGGATGGCAGTGCCCAGCACAGTGCCCAGCACCTCCACTGTCATACCTGGGGAGAGGCAGCAGGGCTGAGCTTGGGGCTCTCTGCTCCCCGTCAGCAGCAGAGGTGAGCCAGCACAGCTCTCCTACAACTCCACCCAAACCAGAGAAAAAAGCCCTGTGCTATGCAGGGAGCACCTGCTGGGAAACCAAGGCAGAGAGGTGAGGTATGCCTGGACATGGTGCTGTCTGCCTTATAGCAGAGAGGGAGGGAGGGCTGAGGAACAGCTCTCAGACTTAACAAGAACATGTGCCAGAGGAGATAGGAAAGAGAAACAGAAAGATCTGGACCAGCCGCAGCTCAGGCCCTGAACAATACTCCTAGGGATGGGGTGCAACCAAACAATCCTCTCCCTGCACCTGCATGAGGATCCCACCCCAGTGGGAGCAGCAGCGAAGGAGCTGAGCACTGTGCAGGAAGGGGAGGAAGCACTTACGGTAGGCAGTGGCTGAGTCCCGCTCGCTCTGCTCCCTGCTGATGAACATTGTCAGCGCTGAGTAGGGCACATGGAAGCACTGCAATGGCACCAGAGAATGGGCTCAGGGCTGTGAACGTTGGTGGGACCTGGACAGAGGCCTTGTCACCCTGCTCTGTCCCACCCCGCTGACCCGGCATGTAGAGCCCGACTCACCGTCACAAGGGTCTGGAAGATGCAGTAGAAGATGAGGTACCACATCACTTGGCCTCTGGAGATGTCTGGGACGAACCAGATGAGGAAGTAGGAGATGACAGCAAATGGGGTAGAGAAGATGATCCTTTGGGAGGGCACAGTGTCAGTCTTGCAGGCACACTTTAAACACTGGTCCAGCTCTCCCCACTGCTGTGCAGACAGTTGGGACCAGGTACATGATTCTGGGGACCCCCAGCTGCCCCAAGTGGCCCATCCTGCTGCAACACACGGGCAGGACTAGGTGCCGTAGGATTCAGGCAGCACCTCAGCTCTCACAGCAGGGAGGGGAATGGGCTGACTCAGACTTTCACAAAAAAGCTGCTTCTGCACAAGCTGGCATCCCTGCTGCGATGGAAGGGACTGATCTGCTCCTGCCATCAGCTCCCAGCCCCAACCCTTCCCGCAGGCAGCACTGCTGCGTGCTCAGCAGGATGCCATCAATCCGCTCCTCCTGGCAAGGGCTGCAGAGCAGCCAGGAGCACAGTTAGTTCCCTGCCCACACCTCCTGCCAGCACCAAGCCCTCATCCCAGGGTCACCTCTCAGCTGGCAGGAGCAGGGCGAGTCCCAGCCAGCAGCAACTGCTCCTTCCTGCAGCTCTGTAGTGTGCAGCAGGACATGGGGTGCAAAGCACAACAGGATCGTGGAGGGAGCATTGCTCAAGCGCCAGAGCTTGGCACTTGGCTGTCAGAACTGGCCAACAGGCAAACAGCAGTGGAAAGCCACCCACTGCATCTTGACTTCATTCCGGCTTTGCTTGCAGCTTGCAGACTTGCAAGCACCCTATGCTCCACAAGATGCTGAATGGGGGCTGCACTCAGGAAGCAAACCAGCAGAGCCAAGCAGAGCCACACAAGGTCAGAGCTGCCTGCAATGAGCAGACAGGGAAATCTTTCCATCCAGGCTGACATACATGACACGAAGTTAAATTTAAGTCGGGGGGAGTGTTGAGAAACTGTATCTCCATGGATGGAGCAGGAAGACAGGCTGCATGGGACTCAGCACATGCACATTCTTCCGCACAGACGTCACCCCGGCGGAGGGGGGGGGGGGGGAAGGGGCGAGTCAGCTCACAGCCCCTCCTCTCCTGCGCCCTCATCGCCACGCATATGTGGAGCCGAGGAAGGTTTGAATCGGTCACCGCAGCACAGCGCAGGAAGCGCACTGCGTTGCCCGCGGCACCCACGGCGCACGAGGGGGGAGCATCACCCCCACGGGGCCGCCGGGGTGCCTCCGGCTCCGGGACGAGGCGCTGAGCCCCGGCGGCCACGGGGGCGAATGACTGGAAGTTACCCCGTGGGTGCGGTGCCGGTGACGCGCAGCTGCGCTCATTGGCTGCGTGTGATGGCGTGTTCCTTTGTGCCGCTCGCTTCCCAGTCCGGCGGTTTAACCGTTTGCAAACGGCCGCTGCCCCGGAGGAGGAGGGTCGGAGCCGGGACGCTGCAATCACCACCGCGTCAGAGGGAAAGTTTGGTCATCGGAAAGAGGGGAAATGCCGCATGAAAGCAGCGCAGCGTGCGGACGGGCTGCTGGGAGGAAGCATGCCAGGAAGGGCTTCCAAAGAAAGAGCTGAAAGGAAGCAGGAGCTGCCCCGTGCTTTGAGTCAGAGTCCCACGTCACGCACTTCAGAGCCTGGCAGAAATTCACCCCCAGAATCCCATCACAGCATACCAAGGGGTTGGGGTCAGGCAGCAGCCAGGGCCATCACCGTGCCCAGGGAAACGAGGCAGCAGCAGGGCTGCCGGTTTCCCCTGAAGCCAGAAATAACACCTGCAAGCCGAGGGGCCCCCACCGTGCCACAAAAGCGCTGGCTAATTTTAACAATGCAAGAGCCATTCCGAGGAATGCAGCAGCTCCATCCCCACCCCTGCCCCGAGATTACAGAGCAGAGCTGCAGCTGAACACAGCTATCCTGCCCAGCCCCATGCTGATCTCCAGACCCCAGACCCGCCACGCTGCCTACAAGGAGGCTATTTCAGGCCATGCATGGAACCGGGCTTAACCAGGCAGCTGCCTCTGCCCAGAGCTATTCACGGAGACCTATGGAAGCAGAGGGTGTAATTGCAGGGGAAAGCAGTGTGTCCTTGCAGCCACGGCCCCCTGTGCCTGCCCCCTTTGCTGCACTGTATTTCAGTACCCTGCAGGTTATTTTTGGTGTGGGGACACACCACCATATCCACACTCAGATATTAGCACACTATGGCTCTCATCCTGCTCCTGAAGATTGCAGTGCGCACTGTCCTGCACAGGGACAGGTGTTGATGGACATCCCCTCTCACCCCATGCCCAGACCCTTTGGGGTTCTGCAAACTCACACACCTCCAACTTCCCTTTGCTCTGCACTTTGCTCCCAAGGGCAGCACCACATGCAGACGCCTGGAGCTGTGGCGGCTGCTCTTCCTGTTCACACCACATCCTTGTGACCATCAGCTGGCATCCCACCTTCCCACATCACCACACACACCCCATCCTTCCTCCTTGTGGCTGCAGTGCCACCTGCTCTGCAGACAGCATGTCCCTGCCACTGGCCAAGGATGGGGCACTGCCACAGGAGTCTGCACCTTGCACCTGAGTGTGGCATAGGGCACTTCCTGGTGGGCTGGAGCCAGTCCAGGTGTAGTGGCACAAGCGTACACCCAGGGACACACAGGGACAGCTTAGGCACAATGGAATAACAGGCACAGAGCAATGCTGCTGGCAGTACCCTGGGCTTTTGGGGCACCTGCCACCGCTGCTGGATGGGACAGACTGTGGGCACATCCTGCCCCGCCAACCTAATCCAAGGGTCACCCACAGCTGATGGCAGTCAGCACATAGGGAAGGGACACCGGCAGCACTCACCACGGCATCAGGCGGCCAAAGCGGGTCCACGGCGTCTTGCTGATGAAGAAGCCCACCATGGGGTCTGTGATGGCGTCCCATGCTCGCCCCACAAACAGGATGATGGAGGCGTAGAATGGGTCAAGCTGCAGGAGTCAGAACCACAGAATGGCTGAGGTTGGAGTCCACCCAGTTCCAACCCCCGCCAGGGGCTACTTGCCCCCCACCAGCTCAGGCTGCCCCATCCAACTTAGCCTTGAATGCCTTCAGGGACAGGGCACCCACAACCTGTCTGGGCAACAGCAGCAGCACCTCACTGCCCTCGGAGTAAAGAATTTTTTCTTAATATCTAACCTAAATCACCCCTCTTTCAGTTTAAAGCTATGCACCTCTGCCAGACCGTGTAAGAAGCCGGCCCCCTCCTGCTTCTAAGGGACCTTAAAGGCTCAGACGGGCAGCGAGGGCACAGAAGCCCGGGACCGTCTCGCTGAGCTCCCACGACCCCAACTCGCCTTTCAGGAGCGGAGACGCGTCGATCTGCGCGCTCCCAATACGGCGCCCGGCAGCGGCGGCCGCTCCCGGGACTCCCCCCGCGGGACCCGGATCCCGCCGCCCCGTACGGAGCCCGGCCGAAAGCCGCCGCCCCCCGCCCCGTCCCACCGGCCCGGTACCTGGGCCACGTCTAGGAGGTAGATCTGGAGGAAGAAGCCCAACGCGCAGCCCGTGGTCTGGTAGGGGGCCCCGCCGACGGCGTAGCACAGCTTGCTGCACACAGACAGCCGCTCCCGGCTCTCCTGCAAGGGCGCGCGGCTTTAAGGACGGAGAAAGGGAGGGGAACCGAGGACGGCTCCGAGCGGGGCCCGGGAAGCCCCGGGGAGAAGGGGAGGGAGACTGCAGCTCACCCTGCGGCGGGACTGGCGGCAGGAAGGCGGCAGCAGCCCCGCGGCTGCGGCCCCAACGCGGACCCGCTCCGCACCGCCGCCCCCAGCCATGCCGTGCGCGATGAATGGGGCGCGGAGCCGCCGCCCGCACGGCCTTGTACGCGTCCGCCCCGCCCCGCCCCGCCTCCCTCCTGCCTCCTTCCTGCCTCCCTCCTGCCTCCTGCCGTCCGCCTCCTTCACTTTTCCCCCGGCCTCAGCCCGGCCTCCCGCCTGCCGCCCCCGACCTTCCCTGTCCCCGTGTCTCTCTGTCCCTGCGCCTTCGCACAGCCCTGTGTCAGCTTCGTGCTGCCCTGCAAGGGTTGGGGCAGCGGAGGCACTGTCACCTCCCAGTGCCACCATCACCCCTCTGTGCCGCCTGTGCCAGGCACCCATTGATGATGGCCGGGGATCAGCTCCGAGAGCACTCTGTGCCCCAGTGCCCTCAGTGCCCCACAACCCTCCGTCAAAGGGGCTGCAGTGAAGCAGGACTGCTGCTCTCGGCCCCCACAGTCCCCCCACTGCTGACTCTGTGCCATGCAGGCCCTGGTCTGTGGATGGCAGATGGCAAAAAGTCAGGGCACACAGATGATCCCAATGTTTACAAGCCTGTGCAGGCTACAGAAGTCTCTTCTGACTCAAATTGTTCCAATTTCTGTGCTTTATAAGTAATCAGCAAAGAAGCAATGCAGCAGCTCATGTTATCAGGTACATGGGAAGCACTGGGATAGAAATGAGCACTCTGATGTATGCAATCATTTCAGCATGCAGTGTCTTTATCCTAAACCATAAGTCCTTATTTTGTCATGAAAGTCAGAATTTTATTTTCTTAAAATCCCAGATCGTGAAACCCCTCGTTTGTGAGGAGTTCGTTTGTTTCAAACACTTCTGGACACAGAGTGCCCTGAAGGCCTGGCTGTGAGACAGAGGCAGCAGCAGGAGGTGCTGGGAGGAGCACTCTGCTGCTGCACCTCGGTGCCATTTGTGGGGCCGGGGCTGTGCCTGCAGGACGCTGGGGCTGTGGCTTTGGGATGCAGCATCTGGTGACAGCATCCCATGCAAGGCAATGGGTTTGGTGAGCTTAAATGGCCCCTTCCAGCAAAAACAAAGCATTGGTGCTGTGTCAATGCAGTGACAGCCACCAGCACTGCTCAGGCCACCGCGGAGCAAAGATCATGCTGGGAATTGCCATGGGATGGGGCCAGCGTGGTATTAACCCCATCCTCAACCCCTGAGCGCTGCTACTGCCATTGCTGCCACTCTGATCCCTTTGTCTGAGAGCTCCTTGGCTCCTGGTGGCATTCCTGCTCTCAGGCACAGTGCGAGGAGCTGCTCCTTAGTTTTGGGTGAACAGTGAGCAGTGCTTTGTGCTGAGACTCTGCAGAAAGACCACAAACAGGCACAGCCCAGCCCTGCTGCGTATCTGAAGCAGGAGAAGCAGAATGACCAGGATTTGGGGATTTCCTGGAATTAGGAGGATTTTCTCCTTGCCTGGCGTTGTGCAATATCAGGGAGTGGGGAAGATGTTAAACCTTCTGCCAAGCAGATGCCCAGGGGATACTCACAGCTGTGAAGCAGTCACTGAGGATGGGACCCGCGCACTGGCCCTGGGATCACAGGTGATGGGGACAGGGGTGGGGAAAGGGGCCACACTGATGGTGGTGGCTCTGCCTCCTGCCTGCCACCCATACTTCCCAATATCACAGGTCGGGCACAGCCCAGAGCTGAGCAAGCGTGAGCGCACCCAAAACCAGACAGCGCTGCTGATGGTGTCAGCGCCGCTCTCTGCTGGGGCAGCCCCAGGGCATCTCCAGGCTCAGCACATCTCCTGGCACTGCACGTGGGCAAAATGGGTCTGGGAAAGGATAAGGAGGCACCGAGGTCAGAGTTTTCCTCCCTGTTTACTGCACTTTGCTGCTCACTGGACTCAGCATGATTCTGGTAGTGGTGCTTTGTGTGTTCCTGCACCCATGGGGCCTGGGGATTTTGCAAGGGCCCCATGGCTTCATGGGGGCAAAGGGGACACGTTGCATGGTGGTACGTGGCAGTCCTGCCCTGATCAAATCCATCCCACGGGACCTCAGGCAGACTGTTGCAATGAGGGGTGGGGGACGAGATGCAGATGTGGGTTGGTGTGGGGGCTCAGCCCAGGACCCCCACGGGGATGACAGAGGAGCTGCTGCAGGATGGGGGTAGCTAGAGGCAGGAAGCACCCTGGGGAGCTGTGGGACACCCTTCGAGGTGCACTGATGGAAGCAATGGGGCCAGAACAAAGTCCAGCCCCGCTGTCAGTGGGGATCCAAAGGGCGGCACTGGCTGGGGAACTGCCTCATGCCATCCCTGGAGCTGTGCCAGCTGCCGGCCGGGTCACCGCCACTCCTGTGATGCAACCCCTGCAAAGGGAACGTGGCCAGAGGTCTGTCCAACCCCGGGAAGCCACCTGAAGTGCTGTGTCCCCGGGTATCCCCCTGCTGGGCACCCACCTCTGTTTGCACAGCCCACGAGGAGCGGCTCTCATGCGCTCTTTACTGAGATTAAAGGGCTGCGCGGCTGCTCCAGCCCCTTTCAGCCGTCCTCTCACACCCTCGAAACATCCGGAGCTCCTTGAAAGCGGGGCAAACTCTTGCTGCACCTTGGGAAAATCTGGAGAGGTCCAGAGGCCTCGGGGAGGGCAAGGAGCCGCGGCCGAGAGCCCCGCATCGGCTCAGCCGGCGGCAGAGCGGGTCCTGCGGGTAGGAATGGGGTGCTCAGGGGGGCACTGACCGTCCCGGGGACCGCGGAGCACCGCGCTTTCGGGGCTGCAGTTGGAACTCGTCACGGAGGGGCGCATCTCGCCCCCTCCATCTCTGCGCCCGGCAGGTGGCGTGCGGAGCCCGCGGCTGAGAGCCGCCGGAGCCCGGGGCGGCGAGGCGGGGTGGGGATGGGTTGGAATGGAATGGAATGGGGATGGAACAGGGATGGGGGTGGGGGCATCAGGCTACTCATTCTGGATGGGGGCTCAGGGACTCGGCCCCCCGGCTCCCAGCACTGCTGGCTGGAGCTGCACATCCCAGGTGGACTTTGTAACGGTCGTTAGAGCTCGAGCAGAGCCTAGCAGCATTTCCACAATGTTTATTGACCTTCTTAGAAAGAACTTGGCAGCAGGGAAGAGCAAAGCGTCAAGGATGGGAACTGAGTGCATGGGTAGGGATCTGCTGGCCCCAGCGCTGCGGCCCCTTCAGGCGTCCCCAGGCGGCGTCTGTGCCCTCTCTGTGCACACTTCATTCCTCGTGTGCAGCTGGATGGTGAAGCTCACATCTCCATAAGCCAACTTTGCCCATGCACAGCTGTATGCTGCCAGTGGGGCCTGGGTGTCCTCAGTCAAAATTCGCCTTGCAGAGGTCCCAGCTCCTCCGTGCTCGAGGATGGGGTCCCTCAAACCGCGACGTTTCCATGTAGCTGAGGTGCACTGGGGCGCAGAGAAATGGATGCTCCGGGGTGCTGAGGCCGATGCTCTCGGTTTCCCCATTCTCACGCTTCATGCGGGCGATTTGGTTGGGAATGTGCAAATTCGCGTTAATGGGAAGAATTTGACAATCAAATGAAGCTTTGCTCGGCCCGGCACACGGCGGCAGTGGGAGCTCCGCCGCTGCAGCGCCCCGGGGCCGCCACGGGCCGACTCCGCGCCCCGCACGAGGGGAAACTGAGGCACGGCAGCAGCATCCCCCTCGCTGAGCCCCCCGAGGGGGGCGGGGCATCAGGACAGACCACGCCCATTATGCAAATATGGAGCAGTCGATTGGAAGCGGGGCGGGCCGCCGGTCGCACATAGGCTATAAGAGAGGGGGGGGAACAATGCGCCCGCGTCTCGATTCCGAGCTGCCGCCGCCGTCATTCGCAGCGCCGGGCGAGGTGGGTGCGGGGGGCCCGGTGGGGGCGAGGAGGAGGCGGCTGCCCCCGGCTCCACCGCCCCCAGGTTGTGGGACCCCTCCCCCATGCAGCCATGGAGCGGGACTCGTACCAACACTACTTCTACGATCACGACGCGGGGGAGGATTTTCACCGCTCCACGGCTCCCAGCGAGGACATCTGGAAGAAGTTCGAGCTCGTCCCCACACCACCTCTCTCTCCCCTCGGGGAGCGGCCGGGCTGCTCGGCGGTGGAGGAGCGGGGCTGCCCCCCGCGCTGCTGTCTGGCCGACGAACCCGAGTACCTTATCGGCACCGGGCAGCTCTTCGGCAACCTGAGCGCCTTCATTCTGCGGGACTGCATGTGGAGCGGCTTCTCGGCCCGGGAACGGCTGGAGAAGGCGATGACGGAGAAACTTTCCACGGGACCTCCGCGGGCAGCGCCGCACAAACCGTCCTTCGGTCCCGATCTGGGCTTCGGCAGCTCTGTGAGCGACTGCGTGGACCCCGCCGCCGTGTTCCTGTGTCCCCTGGCCGAGAGCAAAGTGCCCCCGTCCTCGGGGTCGGAGGGCCAAAGCGATTCCGGTAAGGGAGCGTCCGGTGTGGGAGCACCGAGAGCGGAGCAGCGCCTTTGGGGCGGCCCAGCGCCAACAAAAGAGGACGCGACGCTGCCTCCTGGGGACGGTTCTGTCCCCTGTGGGGATGGGGTGGGGGACGCTCGTGCCTCTTTCCCAAGGCTTTCAGCACTGCTGCCGGCTCGGGACCTCGAGCGCTGCCCCGCATCCTCGGGACAAAAGGCGGAGCATCTCTGGGGGGGGGGCGGGGCGGGCGGAATATCATCGACGGCGGCGGACGCAGCGTTGCGGGGGATATAACCACCCCTCGGACGGGGCCACGGGGCAGCTCCTGTTCGCCCCGCGCTGACCCCCGCCGGGCACAGCGCCTCCCCAGGTCGCGGATTTTCAGGGCTTCGCAGCCCCCCGTCCCTCACCAGTTCCCGTTCCCGGGCTCACGGCAGCCGGGAAGTGCTGACGCGGGGCCGTGACCCCGTTAATAAATCTGCCGGCCGGTGAGTCACGGCGCGGGCCGGGCGCTTAATGCCATTAGCAGCCCGGGCGCGGTAAGCAGGTCGCGGGCGTAAGAGGCTTAACCCCGATCCGCAGGGCTGGGGAGGGCCGGGGGTCCCGGGTCGGGTCCTGCCGCGCCACGTGGGCGCGAACAAAAAGCAACAGATTGCAAACAATGAGAGTGGCCGAACGGATGGGCAGCGCCGTAGGCCAATGGGAAGCGAGCGAGGTGGTGCTGCTCTGCCAGCTGGCCAATGAGAGGCCCCCGGGGGCGGGCCTTGATGTCCGGTTTTGATTAATGGACGGCGGCGGGAGTTGTGTACGCACGTGGTTGAGACCGGCTGCGCTGTGACAGTGGTGAATGTCACATTCCGGCCCGGAGTTCCGCTATCGGGGGGGGGGGGCGGGTGCTGGCGAAGGGCCGAGCCGAGGCTGTGCCCTGGGGGCCGATAATTCTGCACTGAGCATCTCAGGACTTGGCTTCAGAGCCAAAGAAAAGAGGTGGAAAAGGTGGCATTGCTCTGCTAAGGCGAGAGCAGCAGCAGCAGCTCGTGCGAAGTGGGGCCGCCTCGCTGTCCCCAGCCTTCGTCCCCCTGAGCTTTGTGGGATCAGCTACGATGGCACCGGGCACAGAGTGGTTTAGTGGCTTTGAATTATTTGGGTCTTGCAGTGCTGTGTCTCCCTCCCCCACTGCCCTCAGGGACTGTCACCTCTGTCCCCGCTGCCTGGGCTGAATGGGGGGATGGGCGTCGGGCCGGGGTCTGAATGGGGTTTGTCACTTGTGAAAAGTAACAAGTCACTGAGTGTGGAATGAGTCGGGGGAACAAAGGGCAGCTTTGCCCCCATGTCCCTCATTTACAATTCCAATGGACCATGAAAGCCTCAGAGCAGGGACAGCCTTTGGTGTCAAATCCTCTCCCTGGTCTCTGGATTTCGTTCCTCCCCTTCCTTCCCCAGGCAGGTGGGCTCGGGCATTGCCTGTTGCTGCTTTGCCCAGGACATGTGTTGCTCCTAGAGCAACAGTGAAGCCCCAGTCCGCTTTTGGGGAGTCTGGGCGCCTGGCTATGGAGGGAAATCTGCCTGGTGTGGTGGTGTTGAAAGAGCATTTAAAATCACACATCCCCTGTGGAGGTCATGGGGAGGCTTTGCAGAGCATGAGCAAACTTTGGGGTACAACAGCGGGGAATGGCCAAGGCTGCAGGGAGACAAATGGGCTGAGGGGTTCTCAGGTAATGGGGATTTTTTTTTTCCTTGCCTGTTGTGAACAGAGGGCGAAGAGATCGATGTGGTGACGGTGGAGAAGAGACAATCACTCAGCCTGCGGAAGCCAGTCACCATCACACTGCGTGCTGACCCCCTGGACCCCTGCATGAAGCGCTTCCACATCTCCATCCATCAGCAGCAGCACAACTACGCCGCCCGCTCACCACCAGACACCTGTGCCCAGCCCAAATCCCTGCATCAAGACAAGGAGGAGCTGCTGAGCACTGCAGAACCACCCACCCCCTCCCATGCGCTGCCTGACCCCGGTTTGCCAAAAGCTGGCCCCGGCTCTGACAGTGAAGATGTGGCCAAGAGGAAAAACCACAACTACCTGGAGCGCAAGCGGCGCAATGACCTGCGCTCCCGCTTCCTGGCGCTGCGGGACCAGGTGCCTGGGCTGGCCAGCTGCCCCAAGACACCCAAAGTGGTGATCCTGAGCAAATCCTCCGAGTACCTGCAGTCGCTCATCAGTGCCGAGCGGAGGATGGCAGCCGAGAAGCGGCAGCTGCAGCTGCGGCAGATGCAGCTGCTCAGACAGATTGCTCAGCTCAAGGGGCACTAGCATGGACCTGCCTGCACCCTGGCCCCACAGCCCCACGGTTCCCTCTCGATTTGCACATTTTTGATTTTTTTGGTTGGTTGCTGAACCCTTGCTGCCAGGGGTAGTGGCTGCCACGCTGCTCAGTGACTTCAGCCCAGGGGTTCACTCCATCTCGCCTTGCTGGTTGTCCTGCAGCTGCTACCCACCAACGGCACTGCCAGGACCTGCCCCACACATCCATCCTGCAGGACGTCCCCATCAACTACTTCAGTGGATCATGCTGTGTGGCTCATGTTTGAATGGATACCAGCAGGGACGGCGATGGAGATGTGTCACCCTGACCTGAGCGGTGCCCTGCAGGCAATCCCCTGCTCCCTTGGCTCAGTGAGGCTGTACCTCACTTTCTTACCACTTCATGCAGTAGTTCATCTTGGACTTTGTGTTCTAGAAACTGCTGCTGTAACTGCGAGTCTTATACTGGAGGCTGTGTTTTTATACTGTATTTTTGTACCACTTTTTGAGAAGTATTGGTAAAGAGTTTGCTTTTTTTATATATAAAAAAAAACTTTTTTTGGAGAGGGTGGGGAGCTTCTGCTGTTGGAAGGCTTCATCCTGCTGCACTTTAGGGAGATCAGGAAGGAGCTGATTCCTGCTGGATGTTTGAGCTGAGTCCTGGCAGAGGCTGGTTCCCACCTCACAGCTCTCCAACCCACCCGTTTGCAATAACGGGTTCTCCTTGTTTCCCCCCCAACCCTGCCACCACCCCTTTGCCCACAGCTGCCTGAAGCCCCCAGCAGTGCTTCAGGCAGTGCAGGATTTGGGCTGGAGGGAACACCCTGAGGTGCTGGCAGGGGTGGCTCTGCTGACCTGCTGAGAACCATTAGTTAACACTGTGGTTGGATTTAGCACTTTCTTCATTACCTCACACTTCATAAATAAATAAGTTGCAAAGACAGCCTGGGTTGGCTTTTTCCATGTGGGTGGCTGTGGGTTTCCATTCATTGTGGGTTTCCATTCATCGCACTTCAGTGCTCTGGGAAGTGGAGGGTGGAGGGGCCAGCAGCCTGGCTGCTGTGTTTTGGGGTGTCTGGGGTGCTCAGGGCCCAAGCAGGAGTGAATGCACCCTGTACCAGGGCTGTGTTCTTTGTCCCAGCTTTCTCCCAGCTATTGAAATGTAAGTGGGTACAGCTGACAAATCACCTGGATTACTTTTCCTCCTTTTAAGTGGGTTTATTGGCACAGGGGACAGAGAGTCTGTGCTGGGCTCAGAGGGGCCTCGGTGTAACCAAACACTCCATTAATGGGCTCAGGGCAGTCTGTGGCTTGCTGCCTTCCATGGAGGCTGCCAGTAACCCTATAGCTGGGTGGGGGGGAATGCAATCTGCCTGCTTCAAGGGGAACTTTGGGCAGCCATATCTGCCAAGTGGATTAAATTATACATGTATATGTACTCTCCCCTTCCCCGAACTCAGTGCTTTGAGTTTCATTCAGAGTGGCAGCAGAAATCTTGCTCTGAGGGGGAGGGATGCAGAGTCCTGTTAGTGCTGAGCAGTCAGAGCAGCGCTCGCCCCAGGCAGCCAGCCTGAAGCAGCAGTGCTCCTGTGCAGGGTCTCTCACATCCCTGCTCCCTGCAATATTTCACGCTTTCTTCACGTTGTGTTGTGCTGTGTCAAAGCACTTCTGAGCTGCATTAGGGGCGGCTCGCAGGAACCACAGCTTAAACATGGGGCAGGGTGACCTAAATCTGACACCTTGCCTGCATGTCCCCAGCCCCACGGCTTTGCTGTGTGCAGGCTGGCCATCTCAATGAGGTCTGTGGAAAGGCGGACTTTTTCCTCTCATGCTAAAGGATGTGGGGTGTTACAGACTTCACTTCTTTGGAAACGGTGCACAGCTCCTGTGGCCCGAGCTGATCATCAGCAGTGCAGGAGCAGTGACAGTTTTGCACGTACCTTTCAGTTTTCCTGCTTAAAACCCACGTCCGTAAGTCCATACCTACCCAAACACCCCCGTTCCTAAAGCAGATGTCTCCCCTCGTGCTGGCACGGTAAGAACCGTGAAAACAGGCTGACGGCGCTGCCAAGCGCAGCACATAACGCACAGCCTCCTGTCCTCAATCGCGCGCTCTGCACTTCAGGGGTACCGGCTGTGCCCGCCGTCATCTCGCACGTCCAGCCGCACGAGATGTTTTGCAGCCGCCCCCCACCCGCAGCGCCCCGCTCCCGTTGCTGGGAAGGATCTGCGTCGCAGGGGAGCGGCGCCGCCGGGACAACCCCCCCTCCTCCCCCGCCGTCACCGTGGCAACGACCCCCCCTCCATCCCCAGCTCTTCTCTGTTGCCACGGCGACAGCCTCGGCTCCCCATCTCCGGCGTTGCCACGGTGACGAGTCTGCCTCTGCCTTTCGGAGGAGGCCGCCGCGGTCGCCGCAGCGACGGGCTCCTCTCTGTTGCCATGGCGACAGCCTCGGCTCTTCTGCCCTGTTGCCACGGCAACGGCATCCTCCCCAACCCCTCCTGCTCCCCCCCCCCCCCCCCCCGGGCGCTCTGGGGCACAATTCCGCTGCCGGGGAGCCCGGCGAAGACCAAAAGGGGCCGGCATCGGGACCGGGACCGGGACCCGGAGCGCGGCCGGGATCAGCGCTGGGAGGCGGGCAGGCGACGGCCGGGAGCCCGGGACGCGGCGGGCTACGGCCGGGACCGCGGCCCGGGGCGGTGCAGGGGCCCGGGGCCGCCCTCCCTGTCCTCCCGCGGGCGTCCCCGGCCCGCCCCCGCCCCGCCCGCCCGTTTCTATGGCAGCCGCCGGGCCGGGCCCGGTCATGGCGGCGGCGTCGTGCCTGGGCCGGGCCTCGCCGCGGCCGCTCGTGGTGATCCTGGGCGCTACCGGCACCGGGAAGTCGGCGCTGGCCGTGCAGCTGGGGCTGCGCCTGGGCGGGGAGATCGTCAGCGCCGACTCCATGCAGGTACGGGGCGGTGTGGGACCGGGGAGCCTGCGGGGGGCCGGGCCGGGCCGGGCCGGGCCTGGGGGAGGGCGGGCAGCGTGGCGGGGGGGGAGGGCGCGTCCTGCGCTGGGGGCGTGCGGGGCCGCGGTAGGCCGCGGTAGGCCGCGGTAGGCCGCGCTACCGGGATCGGCCCGCGGTCGTCCGAGGCGGGCCTGGGGCCTGCGGGCCGCGCCCCCCACGAGACCCTCCCCCCGTGCTGCTGTTGTTACGCTCCCTAAAGCGCTGTTCCTCCCAGCGCCGCTGTCCTTGCCGTTCGTGCTGTACTCCGTCGCGCCCGCCTTCTGCTTGCTGCTGACGCTGGGCTCGGCTCTCCTGCAGGGCTGAATGGGGAAGCACCCCGTCCTTCATTGAAAGCAAGCGATCAGAAAGCTTTAATTTTATATGAAGTGTTTTCCTTAAGCTCATGGGGGCAGAGTCTGGGTTTAAATGCACGGAATCCCAGGGAGACCTTCCTGCAGGGCCTGCGTTGCCCCACGCTGTCCCACGTTGTGGCCTTTGCTCCTGGGCCTGTCTGTGCACCTGGGTGTCCCCGGGGCCCTCGGTGCCCCCAGTGGTCCCCAGGCACCCCCTGGAGCTCCGCACACCTGTGGTGGGACAGTGCTGCTGGTTTTCTTGGGATGCCTGTCTGCACCAGGCAGCTTTTAGCTGGTGGCTGTGAGGCTTCTATAGGCGTGCTGTGCTGCTGCGGTGTCCGTGTCAAATGTCTCTCGACCATGCTAACCATCCTGATCCAAAAAAGCTCTAGAGTTGTTATTTGCATCCATTTGTGCACCATGAAATGCTGACTTTTGCAGGTCTTGCAGTGAGCACCAGCACAGCCTATGTTGGGTTTTGGTAATGGAAGCGGTTATTGACTGGTGTGACCCTGGAATGTGAGGCTGTTGCTGCACATAGAGCTCCACACGGGTTCTGGAGCTGACTGGTGCGCTGCTCAGTCTTGTTTTGTGCTGGTGGATGCTTTGAAGCGTGCGTTTTGTGCTCTGGTTGTTTCAGATCCCACTGTGAGAATGCAGTCACTTGGAGGATTCTGGCTGCAGGCACCCAATGGCATCTCAGCTCGAGTGGCTCTTGTCCTCCTTTCCTTTTAATCTCATTCTAGCGTGACTGTGGAGCGAGAGCTGAGCAGCACGGGTGCCGTTGCGCTGTGCCTGCTTTCAGCCTGGCCTCGTGGGGCAGCCGCCTGCAGGCACACCGCCCGTTGCCCTTCCCCCACCTCGCTCCACTAACCCCCGTGCCCTGCTTAGGCGGCCACGGCAGCCAACTGGATCTGCTTTCATGCTGGCTTTGTTGCTGTGGAATAGGTTTCTGTGCTGTGTGTCCCTCTGCCACACAGCACTGACATCAGTAGACTTGTGGAAGAGTTGTGGGGCTTTTAAAAACTCCATTGCTCATTCTCAAGTGACAGCTGCCAGCAGCCACATCGCCCTGAGCCCTGTTGTCCATTCATGGCTGCACCCATCTGAGCACTGCAGAGGTCTGACAACGTTGGCACTGTCTTTTGGGCAGCTGTTGGAGCTGCAGCCAAGCTCGGGGAGGGGTTGGGAGCCCAAGCCCACCTGTTTGGGTACACAGGCCTCTCTCCAGGGTGCTTTTGTTCTGGCCGTGGGTTGCTGTGATCAAGTTACAGACTTAGCTGATGCCCGCGAGGCAGCTCTGGAGCTCTGGTTAATCTGATGGGTCTCTTTATTATTTTTTTTGGTCCTTTCTCTTGTTGTTCCTTATCCCAGAAGTTTCCTTCTGAAGTAAGTAGTTTCCCCAGAGAAGCCTGGCAAGGTAAAGCCAGTCCTGCTTTGTTCCCAGCAGAGTAGTGAGAATGCAGCGATCCTGTGCCAGGGTGCTGGAGGCTCCCCCATCCTTCCTGGTCCCAGTGTCCCTTCTGGGTGTCATACCTCTGAGCAGTTGAGGAAGTCCTCCTCTGGAGGCTGTTGTGGCACACTGAGTACTGAGTTTGTCAGTGTGTCTAGTCCGGACATCTTAAGAGCTTTGGCCAAAGCTTTGCTGACAGCTTTTTTGTGGCAGAGTGTATAGAAGGGGGGTGAATTTTTCTTCGCTTTCACCCTGGTTTTTGATTCTTCCCTCCATTCCTCACTGCTGGAGATCTCCTGTACTCTGTGAGCCCTTCCCAGCTAAGGATGGTCCGCTGTGCATGGGGTCCTGGGCTGCACAGCCACCATAGCTGTACCCAGGACTCTGCCTTGCCCCCTCCATGGTGGATGAGGGGAAGGGGGTTCAGGACTGCTTTGTGTGTCCTGCTTCAGTTTTCCCATCCAGAGTTGGTGCCAAGTGCCTGGTCAAGTGCTTCGAGCCCTGGGACTGACTTGCTGGCTCTCCACAAGAGGTGGGAGGCTGTGGCCAGGGCTAAGCACCTTTAGTCCTCAGCCTGCTTGCAGTGTCTCAGAGGCCTGCTGCTCTAGGCTGCTGCTAATCTGTTTTGGGGCCTTAGAAAGCAACAAAGGCTTATCTGAGCTGCCTACTGAAAATAGAAATGAGTGTCGGGAGGACATCTCGGGTACGTGGCTGTGCCGACAGCCAGCTGGTGGAAACCTTCTCTGTGCTGGCTGTGTGTGTGTAAAGGCTGTCTTTGTTCCCTCCCAGCCCACACACTGACACCACATTCCTCCTCTTGTTTCCAGATATTCAGGAAGGAGCTCAGTGTTTAATCTCCAGCAGAACCTTGGGAGGGATTCAGTGTGAAGTGTAAGCCCTGGCCCTGCCTGCGTGGGTGCTGGAAGCCCTGTTGGGGCTGTGTGTTGGCTGGGACATTGGCAGACGTGTAGGAGCTGCGGGGGTGCAGGGCCCTTGTCAGGGCTGGAAGGCACTGAGCCAAAGCAGCAGGGCAGGTGATCAGTAGCCCACCACCCGTCCCATTGGCACAGAGCTGCCCTGCAGGCTGCTCCTCCTGTCTGCTGATCTTCTGCAGCCAGAAGGCAGAAAGGAAGAGCATTTGGTTGCCCTGCCTCTCCCCCTGCTTCCTGCCCCCAGGCCAGCCTTTCTTGAGGGGCAGAGCCTGGCACTTGCCTTCAAAGCAGCCAGAAGGGTTAGGCAAGACAGGGAAGGGAGAATCTGCAGGTTCAGCCGCCCCAGCTCGCATGACTGCTGAGTGCAGGATTGGGCTTCCCTGCTCCAGTAACCTCAGCTTGTCCCTGGCTGCTGCACTGTGCCTCCTGCCCACAGGTCACCTCTGTGTCACCTTGTCCTTCTGTCTGGGACCTGCGTGGTGGCAGGAGGAGGCCGTGCTGCAGCTGGAGGCTTGGCTGGTTTTCAGGGGGATTAAGGGGACATTTGTTTCTGAAAGCTTGGCCTCTGGCTGGGGTGGTTTTTGGTAGACAGAGGAGGAAATGACTGCTTCCATGTCCAGTCCGTTTTCCCAACATGGAATTTATCCCAGGCCAGGAGACCACTCTGAGCAGAGAGATACTGAGCTGCATGTACATTCCCTGAACCCTCAGCACAGCTCAGAGCCCTGGCTTCTGCCTGGCACAGGGTGTGCACAGTCCTTGGTATGACACAGAGCTGCACACTCAGGACAGAAGGGCTTTATGTGCCCACTGCCCCACGTGCCTGCTGGCAGCCGCCCTCAGCATGCCAGCTGTGGGTCCCCACTTTGCTCCGTTTGCAGTTCTGCAGGGCAGCTGCTGGCTGTGCCCAGGGCAGGGGGTTTGGGCTGCAGCACTGCAGGGATCACAGGTTACTTTGCCTTTTTACCAAGAATGCTCCCAAAGGGTTGGTTTGGGTAGCTTTCCTTTCTGCTCTGCTTTTAACTGCTTAGCTGAGGTCAGCATCTCCCAAGAGTATTCTCCCAAGCTGAATATCCCTACCTCGAAATGAAACACATGCCTGGAAGCAGCAAGATGCTGCTCTTGGCTCTCACCAGCAGATCCTGGTGGGCAGTGCAGCCCAGCAGTGAGCAGTCACTGCTCCATGCCAGCTCCACTCCTTCCTTTTCAGAGCTCTCAGCAGACTTGTTTGTTTGTTTCTTGCCAGGTTTGTTTTGTTCAGCTGTTTCCTGATGTAGGTCACTGTTGCCTGACATGTGAGGGGGCCAGGAGCAGGGAAGGAGAGGGGAATAACATCTTTGACAGTGACTCAGTGACAGCCAGTCTGCAGCCTCGCACTAGGCAGTGCTGAAGCTGCTTGGGGGTCCTGGGGGCTCTGCAATGAGAATGTGGTGCTCCTTCTTTCAGGGGCACTGACCTGAACTGGTGATTTTCTCCTCTGTTTGGCTGGCTGGCCTGGGAGGAGCAGGAAGCAGATGGCAAGTCAGGCTTTGAAGGTGTGCACGAGCTGCAACCATCAGTATGTTCAGGAGGCTCCACGACATTTCATGCTGCATAAAGAGAGTTATATGTGTGCTGTACGAAGCAGTGATCCTTGTCCCCAAACAAGATTTTGTGCTGTGCTGGAAGATGGTGCTTGGCAAGAGGCACACCTGAATGTGTAGCTGCAGCTTGGAGATGATCATGCTCATTTTAAAGTGCTGAACTTCAGAGCTGGGCTGTGCCAGTTACACTGACTGTGCTCTGATTACTCCATCAGCCTTTTCATCAGTAACTGCAGGGCCAGAACAGGAAAGCAATTGCAAGCAGTTGGACTCATGGTTCATCTCCTCTGTGGGCAGGAACAAATGCCAACAGAAGCAATTTAGCCCTTGCAGGAGCAGATGCTGGTGAGGTTCCTGCTGCCTTGCCTGGGCAGAACACGTGCTGCTGCCTGCACTTCTTGGCAGACCTACCCAGTCTAAAGGGGTCAACAAGGGCAGAGAACTGTTGTGCCTGGAGAGAGGAGCAGGGGTTGGTGGGGTTCCATAGGGTTTGCATGCTGAGGTGGGCAATACACTCTTCTCTTTCTCAGGTGTACAAGGGCTTGGACATCATCACAAACAAGGTTTCTCCCCAGGAGCAGCGTCTTTGCAGACACCACATGATCAGCTTTGTGGATCCTCTCGTCTCTAACTACACAGTGGTGGATTTCAGAGACAAAGCTGTGGCTCTGATATCCTTTTGTGCTGCAGCCTGCCTGGCCAAGCAGATAGGGACTTCCCTCCTCCACAGATAGGCTTGCAAGAGAGATCAGTGTTCACGTCAGCCCTGTGCTCCTCGCATAGCAACTAACTCCTGTTTTCAGGGGATACTGCTGGCAAGAGGGACTTGGATCTTCTTTTACCCTGCTAACAGTGAGGGCAGCCCCTCCTCCGGGCTGGCAGGGCAGGACCCCTGCTGCACAGCAAGAATGCTGAGCCAGGTGTTGCCCTTCCTGAGTGTCCCTGAATCTCAGCAGTTGCTGGCACAGGTAGAAAAGGGCTGGAATAGACCAGAGATATGTAACACTGCTCTGCAGCCTCATGGGCTGTGTGATGCTGGAAGGGGGGGTTCTCCTTGCGGCCCTTTCTCCCCACCATGTGTCTCTGCTTATGCTCCTTGACTGTAGCACATTGAAGATATTTTTGCTCGAGACAAGATCCCAATTGTTGTGGGAGGAACCAACTACTACATCGAGTCTTTGCTCTGGAAGGTCCTTGTCAACACCAAGGTATTGTGGTGGGGCTTCAAATCCCTCTGGGGAGCAGTGAACCCTGTGTTCAAGGCAGGCCTCACACAGCTTGGCATGGTACTTCCTTTCTAGAGTAGGACAAGGAAAACCAAAGGCCCCCTGGGGCTGTAGGTCATCTCATTCATGCTGGCCTGCATGCAGGTGAGTGTTTTGGCTCAGGGCTGCCTTGTACCTCATAGGAGAAGTCCAGCCTGGTGTCTGGGACAGTCACTGACAGGAAAGTGGAGCTGGAGCAGCTGGATGCTGTTGATCTCCATTACCGCCTGAGACAGGTAGACCCAGAGATGGCAGCCAAGCTGCACCCCAACGACAAGCGCAAAGTGGCCAGGTGAGCTTGGTGTGCTCAGCCCATCACCCCATCCCAGAGGAATTGTGTGCCTGGAAGCACGGCAAGATGGGCTCTCCCATCTCAAATGGGTACTATGAGCCTTCTAGGAATGTTGGAGCACTGGTGCTGGGTAACTGTGTGGGATCTGGGTCGCTGAGACCCATGGCTGTGCAGCCCTGCTGGCTTGTGTGTGATGGGGCTGCTCCAGCAGCAGGGTTTATCTAGAGCTATTTAAAGAGCAAGCTGCTGTGCTGGCTGAGTAACATACCTGAGCTCTGTGGGAACAGCATGGCAGCAAGACCAGGCCTGCTGCTTTGTCAGGCCCATCCCAGCCTTGCCCTGCCCTGGGGGGAGCAGAACACCGCCCACCCCATTCACACGGTGCAGGAGGACAGAGGGAAGGACACACTGTGCAGCTTCCTCTGGCACCCTGGTGGTGATGCTTCAAAGTCTCCTCCAGCTTTGACAGTGCCGGCCCCTTACCTGCATCCCTGCCTGGCTGGAAAGGGCAGGGCTGGAGCCAGAAGCCTGTCCCCTGCAGCGCTTGTGCTGGTGCCAGGCAGGAGTGGGTGGCTGTGTTCTGGGCTCCTGAGGTGCCACCACTGTACTCTGCACTGCGCCCCTAGGACTTGGGTGTGGTTGGGATGCTGGGCACAGAGGGAGCTGAAGCCTGCCCTTCCCCCACATGAGAGGGTTGGATCGCAGTGAGTGTCTGCGGTTCCCTTTGATGGAGCCCCCAGGGCTGCTGGGGAAATGGAAAAGCTCATCCTTACCCAGCCTTTGAGCTCTGCCTGTCTTTACTTACAGGAGCCTCCAAGTGTTTGAAGAGACGGGGATCCCCCACAGTGAAATCTTGCAGCAGCAGCAGCAGCAGGAGGAAGGTGGGGGACCCTTAGGGGGGCCCCTAAAATACCCACACTCTTGTATTTTGTGGCTTCATGCAGACCAGGCAGGTAAGAGTGGGCTTTGCACAGCTCCTGACTGACTGCACAATGTGATAAGGGGTGAAGGCTAACTCCCTGTTCCTGCCCCAGCCTCTTCACTGGAGAAGGCAGCAATTCCTTTGGCATCAGCAGGCATGACAGAGGACTCATTCTCCTTGCCTGCTGGGCTCTGCCTTCTTCATATGGATCAGGAGGCTGGGAGTGCAGGAGGTCGAGCTGTGAGTCTCCAAGTGCATAACTTGAGCAGCTGAGCATGTCCTGCCCTCCTCCTCCCAGCTCTGGACCAACGGCTGGAGCAGCGGGTGGATGATATGCTGGCTGCAGGGCTGCTGGAAGAGCTGCGGGACTTCCACCAACGCTACAATCAAGAAAAGGTGACCGAAAACCGGTGGGTGAGAAGCCAGCCCCCTAACTGAAGTCACTGCTATGTGTTCCTGTGTGTAGCTTGTCCCCTGATGCCACAGTCTTGTGTCACCTGGGGTGTCCCTCCCTACAGGTTGAGACACAGAAGCCTCAACTGTCACTGGGAAGGTTGGGATCACCCACTGTTCTGAAAGAGATGGCCCTGACTCTTGGCTATTGTCTTACTCTCCAGGCAGGATTATCAGCATGGCATCTTCCAGTCCATTGGTTTCAAGGAGTTTCATGAGTACCTTGTCAGTGAAGGGAATTGCTCACCTGAGACCAGTGCCCTTCTACTGCAAAAAGGTGGGAGGAGCACCCTGTGTACCGTACGTCTCTCAGCCCCACGCAGCTCCAGGTGACACAGCTTGGTCTGAACCAAGCTTAGACCTGGGACAGGTCTTCCTGGAGTTGAGTTGCACCTTTCTCCATGCAGTTTTCACTTCAGTTAGACCAGAAGGTGGCTTTGTCTGAGCACTCTGAGGGTCCTCTCCTTTGAGCTCAGTTTGTAGAGTTGTGCTGACACAGTATTTTTACAACCTCTGTTTTAAAGGGATCCAGGCCCTGAAACAGGTGAGCAAGAGATATGCTCGGAGGCAGAACAAATGGGTCCGAAACCGCTTCCTGAAACGTAAGTCCTCTGTTCCTGTGCTGCCTCACTACCCTTGTTCTTGTATCTCTTCTCACCCTGCTTTGATGCTGCCTATATTCATCTTGCCCCCAGCTGTCTATCCAGACACTCAGAGAGACAGCTCCTTCTCTCCTGCTTCTTCTGTACACACTGGTTACGCGTCAGGGGAAGATCTTCCTCTCCCAGGAATAATGCTTGGCCCTGTGCCCAGCCAGCCATGGATGAAAGCTGGCTGCAGTGTCCCTGCAGCCCCAAGGATCTTGAGGAGATGCCCAGCAGGCACTCGCACATGTCCCCTGTATGGGGCAAAAAGCCCAGCTGACAGATGCCCCCTGGATTAGGAACCAGAGCCCATTGGCTGCACCAGACCCTGCTTGCTGTGGTGGCAGGGAGCCAGCAGGACTTCCCCATCTCAGCCCAGCCTTGGAGCAGGGCCAGCAGCAGCAGCTGGGAGCTGGGCACTTGTTGAAAGGTGCTTGGTAGGGGCAAAACAGCAACAACAACAAAAAAACGCAGGGGGAAACTCGAGTCAAAGGGTAGGCTTTGAACAGAGTGCAAGAGCTTGCATGGAGCCATGTGTTTGGTGGAAGTGGCTCACCTTTCTGATGGCAGGTGTGCTTCAGATCAGCCCTATCAAGAACTTGTTTGTGGTTATAGCAATAAAAAGCAGCACCTGCTGGAGCCTGGCACGCGGCAGCCTTTGGTGGCTTTGTCCGAGCAGGGCTGTGTGCCGGATGGCTGCTGGCAGTTGAGCCATTGTGGGCCAGCACTGCCACCAAAGGGAGCGGGTGTGCTCTGGTTGTGGTTGTCCTGCCCGACTGGGCCCTGCTTTTTTTTCCCCTCACCCTCATACTGATTCTGCGAGGGCAGAGTAGCAGATTTGTAACTGCCTTGTCAGGTGGAGGCATGACAAAACAGCTCCTGTCACAGCCCACTTCTGTGAGCTGAGAACTGCTGCAGCCACACAAGCAGTGACAGCTCTGAGCAGCTGAACAAGAGCCTGCACCAGAAGATTCATCACCTAGGCTCTGTGTGTGCATCTCCTTGTAAGCACAGCTTTGTATGATGGCTTTATGCATCCATCTAGCTCTTCATGCTCTGTGGCCTCCTGTGGGCCATAGTAGCAATGAAGTGTTTGCTTACTGTGCTTTGACTTTGTAATGCTGTCCTAAAGGCAGGCAATCACGAAGTTGCTTGCCTTGACTCTGAGGTGTTACTGCTGTTTGCCTACAAGCTGAGGTCTCTGGTAATTTTGGCTCCAGAAAGGCTGGTGCTATTTGCTCCTGAGTGCTGGAGGACAGGTTGATGAAAGAGCAGATTCTCTTGAGGTATTGTGCAAACCCACAGAGCCTCTGTGCTGACTGCTTGGGGTGCTGGGCACCAGGCTGGGGGATGCTGGCAGTCACCTGCTCCTCTGTGTCCTTGTAGGTCCTGGCCCCAACGTACCCCCAGTGTATGGCTTGGAGGTGTCTGATCTTCTGCGGTGGGAAGAAGATGTGCTGAAGCCTGCTCTAGAGATTGTGGAGAGCTTCATCCAGGTATGGGATAATCAGCACTAAGGTGTAAGCTCTGCTTGAGAAGCCTGTTTCTCAGTTACTGCAGACCCCATAACTTGGCTCTGGTTCTCTCCCACAGATGGGGCTGTCTGTGTCTGTATCAGCCATGCATGTTTTTATTTGCAGTGGCAGTGTTGAAGCTGAGAATTTTTCCTAATGCTCAGTACTCTACTGGTCTTGCATAGTAAAAGTGCATCTTCTGTCCTACTGTCATTAGTGTCGGATTACAGAAAATTCACAGCCCAAACCCTACCAAAGTGAACACAGCCATGGCAGATTTTCTGGATGGAAACTCATTTGAGGCATCATGTATTTGACAGGGACGAAAGCCACCCGTGGAGCCTGTAAAGATGGAGTGTGATGTGAATGAGAACAAACGGAGCCATCGTGTGTGCGAGCTCTGCAACAGAGTCATCATCGGGGACAGGGAGTGGGCAGGTAGGGTCCTGGCCGGGGGCTCGGACAGTGAGCGTGGCTGTGCACAGGGAGCAGTATGAGGCAGCCTCCTTGGCTGGCTCTGCTTGGCCGTATGACCCTCAGCACATGATCTTGGGCTTTCAAGGATTGTTTACAGCCCATGCGTGAAAGCAGCCATTTGCAAGCCCTGAGGGGGGTGCAGGAGCTGTGCCACAGCAGCCATCTGTCGGGCTGCTCCCCCGGCACCTGGTGAGCACTCTGCTGCTCTGCCATCACACCAGGCGCTGGGCTCTGTGTGAGATGCCTGTGTTCAGCCTGAGCTCGTCCTTCTGAGCACTTCAGTTGGTCTAAAAACAGAGCAGATTCAGTTTTTCTGAAATGCTGCATGAGAAGAAAGTTTTTTAATGTCTGTAATAGCTTGGTTTTGCTATAATTTTTCTTATTTGTATGTTTTGTTTTGTTTTTTTTTTAAATGTATTCCTAGCTGCAGGGATGATAGTAAAAGGTTTTCTGGGCTTACTTTAAGAGTTCTGTTGGAATCAGATTAACTCTGTGAATTTATCAGTACTGTAAGGCTCATGCTGAGAACCAGAAACAGAAAGTAGTTGAGAAACTCTGCAGAAATGGAACTGATAAACCTCCATGTGTTGCCCAAATGCAGAATATGCAGAGATAACGCAAAGATAAATCATGCCCAGATCATTGGTTATCAGACTTGAATGAGCCATTCATTGCTGCCGGTCTGGGGAACTGCTGAAAACAAAGGTGGAAGTTGGCTCGCTGTAGGGAGGTCATTACCATGAGACCAGTTTGTAAGTCTAATTGTCACTGCAGCAAGTCTCAGCTGTTCTAGCTTGGAGCCAGAGAACTCTGGAAAATTAACAGAATCTGTGTTGTCCGTCTGGGTTGTAAAGGTTGTATGACAGACTGGGAGCTCCTCAAGATATCTGCAGACACAACAGTGGCAACAGCTTGTCCTCTGGGGATGTTGTCCCAGATTCAGATAGATGAGAGCACCATTTCAAACCAAGACCAGCTGTGTGTTCTCTGCATCCTGCTGAATGTGGCTCCAATCCCAGATGGCAGGAAAAGGATTGCCCCAAACTTGGTGTTACTTTAACTGCAAAATGTAAAAGCTCGAAAGGAAGTGAAGGCAGTAGTGGGGGCTGAGTCAGTCTGCAATCTGCTCTACTGCTTTAAGTTACAGATAGTTCTGCAAACTGCTTCCAAGTACCCCACTGGCTCTGGAAGATTTTTAAATTCTAACTTCACTGTGTGTGGCTCCACCCCAGACACCCACTGAAATCAGTGCTTCCTGAGCTGCTCTGAGCTTTGGTGCTGCTTACAACAAATTGTAAGAGGTGTGACTTTGTTTCAAGCTGGGGGTGACCCTACAGTGTTGTGATAAAGCAGCAGTTTTGCATGTAATTTTATCCTTTGACAGAAGAGGATGACTGGAAAACACCTCAGGGCCTTGATTCAGCAAGAACATACCATTGTTTAATTGAGGCCCTGCTTGAAAAGTTTGCTGCTTTAATTGCTGCTCTGATCTCTTGGAAACAGTGAAACCACCTTGCTGCTGTTACATTGGTCTGGTTAGACAGAGCACCTTCTGTGTAGGTAATACCACTGACATGGGAGGTTTTGCTGTCCTTGACAATGTGATTTTAAACAGAAGTGCAGCTCTTGCTGCCCTGGTTTGTCAGTACAGTTTGCTTCCTTGGGATCACACCTCTGTTCCCGTCAGACTCCTAAAGGGCTCTCATAGCTGCAAGCCTTGCCCTGGAGTTATGCAAAAGCATAATTGTGCTCTGGGCTCCATCCCTATCTGCTCTGTGCTGTACCCAGTGCTGTGGTGCGGGCGCATCTAGGCTTACAAATGATCCTGGCCTCGTTCCATGAACTGATGGAGCACTGCACCTCACGCATGTTCTGCAGTTTTGGTAACACTTGCCTTTCTTCTTTCCTCCTGCAGGTTGAAGCTCAGTTAGAGCAAACTTGTGGGGCATTGAATCCTGGCAGCTGGGGGCTTTCTGTATACAAACCCGGGACTTTTCCCTTTCCCACCTTCTTCTCCTCAGGGGAAGGCTTGAAGTCTGCACCCTGATTATTTGATGCAGAGTAAATCAGGCTAAGTGCTCCCTTCCCCATGTTCCCCAGAGTTAAATCTTGTTTGCCTCTTCCAGCTCACACACGGTCCAAAGCCCACCTACACCACCTGAAGAAGAGAAAGAAGCTGGAGGCTGCTGGACATGCTGCAGAGACGGTGAGGGACAGCAGGAGTGCAGACACCTCGGGCAAGGACAGCAGCATGCCTTTTTCATAGGTTTCTGAATGTGCTTCCATCTGGACAGCGAGAAAGGGCTGAGTCCTGGGTGGACTTGATCCAAAAGAGCTGAGTCATTTTTGGGGGGATGAGGCAGGTGTGTGAGTGACAGCCAGAAGGCCGTGGGCTGTGTCAGAGCCTCTTTATGTGGCCTCATCTTGCTGTGTTCCATGCTTCTGCCCTGCCTACAGAGGGCTGGTCCTGGGCCAAGGCTGTTGGGGCGTCCTGTGCCCAGCATTCACTCCTCCCACAGACTCAGCGGTATCCCTGGAAAGGTGGAGCTTCTCCTTTGGCGTGCAAATATGTTGCTCTCAAAGACAGAAATACTGCGCTCCTCCAGCTCTGCCAGCAGTGAAGCTCAGGGCCTGAGTGAGCTCTTGCTGCTTTTTGTGGAGAGGATATTTTTTTGAGTTTGTACGGAAATAAAGGCACAAGATTACTGTGGATTCCCCTGCCTATTAAAAAAGTTGAGCTTGCTTGCTCTCTGTTTCCATCTGGCCCAGGTTCCTTGCTCCAGGCACAGGGCGGGATGTCCAGCCTGGCTCCTTCTTCCCATCACCTTTTCTGCAGCTTCTCAGGGAGCTGAGCAGATGTTCTCAGCGTGGTGTAGGCTGTGTGCACGCAGCAGGTGCAGAAAGAGCTGGCACCTGTTAAACGGGGACTTGGAAATGATCTCATCAAGTTTGCAGCAGATGAGTCTGTCCTAGTTCGAGCTGAATTCCCGGGGGTTTACGCTGTGGTTTGGCAGTGGGACTTGCTCCTGCATTTGAATCTGAGTTGCTGAGCAGCAGTTCCTGGTGCTGTGTGTCTGTGGGGCAGTCGCTGTCTCAGCTTTGTTCCTCCAGGCTGCGAGCGCTGTCTTCCCACTTGTGGCTCTGGTGAAAGCCACGAGGCTTTTTCCAGCACAATTGGTATTCTCCTGTGTCCTGGATTCCTGGATCACAGATCCTCCTGGGAGGCTTTTGAGGTGGTGGAGCACAGTTTTTTCCTTCAACTGCTCACGAATCGCTGTGTGTCAGGAGACGTCTCCTGGAGCGCCTGTGAGGGGAAGGGCTGCGTGGGCAGATCTGCCCCTGGGGCTCTGCAGTGTGCTCTGCTGGGGATTAGGTTAAACCTCAGGCCCGTGTTTATCAGCACTGAATTATGTCTGTAATGCTGCATGGGACAGCTGCTTTGGGCTGTTGGGTAGAGGTGTGCAGGAAGCTTGCGCTGAAGTCAATGTATAGGGAAGAGCTGGGTGCCCTTTCCTGTGCCAGCACTGTGCTGAGCTGGGTACCGGCGGGATGCTGTGCAGCATCAGCTGAAGCCCTGCTCTAGCCCAGGCTTGTTTGCCATCTGCTGACTGCAGTGCATGTGGGTGTGGGCTCAGCCCTGCTCGGGGCACACTGCACAGAGGTGTGCCAAGGGATGTTGTGCCGATAGAGGGGGTGAGGCTGTGTGTAAAGCCCCACTCACTGCTGCCCCACAGTGTGATCCATCGTGTCACCATGGAACAGCTCTGTGAGTGTGGGGTGGGATTGTTTGCTCTGCCTGCTGAGTACACTCAGATGACCACGTTGTTAGAAGTGGATTTAATATCCTTAATCGGTTTAATATGAACTTTGTTATCCCAGCAGATAAATGTTATTCCCCCACCACAACAACTCCTAACCTGCCTGCTCTGTTCAGAGCCTGCTCGTGTGGATGGGCCCTCCCTGCCCTGTGCTGCCCACTGTCCTGTGGGGCAGCAGCTCCCCTAAGGCTCAGGAGAACAGGGATCTGTCAGCATTGCAGATCACTCGTGCTGTGCTGGGAAAAGGAAGGTGGAAGCGTGCTCTGATCCTTCCAGCAGCGAGACGCAGGTGAGCGCTGTTGCTCTGAGAGGCGGGGGCTGTCGATGTGTTCACAGGCTCCCGTGCAGGGCCAGAGGCGGTATCTCTGCGGCGATTTGCTGTTCGGGGAGGAAGCCAGTGTCCGTTTCAGCTCCGCTGCTGAGGACGGAGCGCGGGGCGGTGCTGTGCTGTGCTGTGCGCGGCTGGCAGCGGGTGGAGGCAGCGCAGCGCTGCTGGCTGAGCGCCCGGCCCGGCCCCGTCCTGCCCGAGCGCTGCGCGATGCCCGCATCTCCCCGTGCCGGTGGGTGCTGCGCTCTCTGGTTCCAGGCCGCTGCCGGGGCCGAGCGGTTTGGGGCTGGGGCGTGGTGTCCATCTGCCCTCCGCTAATCCCCAGACAAACGCAGCTCTTCCATCTGTGCAGCCGGAGCCGCCGAGCCCATCGCACCAGCCACTTAATCTAAATGGCTTTGGCCAAAGATAAGGTCATTAATTGCACTGGGCTTAGAAAACGGTGCGGGCCGGGCCGGGCTCGGCGTCCGTCGTTGTCCTCGCCCGCGGAGCCTGGGCGCAGCGGCTGCAGTCTGGGCGCAGCGCCTCCTGGGCGCTGTGCGGGGCTCCCAGCGGAGCGAGGCTCCGGGCTGCCACTGCGGCTGCGGTGCACGAGGTGCGCGATCGGCGGCCCGGGCTCCGTTCCGCATCGCGCCGTGCGGGGCTCGGCCCCAGCGCCGTGGGGCCGCCGTGCCGCGGTGTCACAGAGCCATCTGCCGGCGGCGGCCGCCCGGGCTGCGGCGGGGGGACGGGGTGGGGACGGACGGACGGACTGCGGCGATCGATCGGACCCGCGAGTCCGGGGTGGGCGCGGGGTTGGACGCACCGCACACGGCCCCGCTCCGTCCACGGACAGATTAAATGTCATTTTATTTCATAACTTTTCCCCCCCACAAAAAAAAAAAAAAAAAAGAGGTACGAAAGAAGAGGTGAGCGGCGATTTAATCACTTATATTAAAAATCCACCGGGTGGGGCAGAGCCGATTCCTGCAGTCAGCACAACGATGCTCCTTCCTCTTCCTCTCCCCTGCACGTGCGGGGCCTGGGGTGACGCCTGTGCCCCCCTGATACCCCCAGCCCCATCGTGCCCGGCCCCATGTCCCCGCAGTGCCACCCGCACCCCATGTCCCCGGGCGCTGCTCTCAGGGAGGTGGGAGCGCATCCAGGTGCTGTTCTGGGAGGGGGGTGGACAGGAGAATGGCAGGGTGGCTTTTTGGGGCCGTTTTGATTTATTTCTGTGTAATTTCTGTTGTCCCTTTTCCCTCTGTACAAAATGAGCGGTATGGGCATGGTGTGGGTGACACAGTGATGTGCGCTGGGATGCGGAGCTGCGCTCACTGCAGCAGCGCCCGGATCTGTTTGGACGTGGTGTCATCATTCAGGTGCCGGGTGGTGTACCTGGAAAGTGGGGACCGTCACCATGCACCCCTGGAGAGCTCTCGAGAGCAGTGCTGGTCCCATCCCGAAGCAGATGGGTCCCCCTGCTCCCTCCCTTCCTGCTCACCTCAGCGCATTCAGGAGCCCCTCAGTGCTGGTGGAGGGTTGGTCCTTGAGGACTTTGATGCACCCCTTCATCTGCACAGGGTACAGAAGAGGTGGTGAGTGCCCAAATGGGCTACAGATTTCCCCCCCTCCTACCCCCCAGGGATCAAATTCCCCTCTGGCTCAGCTCACACAGATGTGTCCCCATGGGGTGTGCCCTATAGGCATCATTGCTGCTTTAGGACACGGCAGTGTGGCTGTGACCCCCCCCTCCCCACCAGGGCCACTCACATCGATCTTGGAGGTTTTGGCAAAGGCCCCCACGGGGTGGACGTGGTCATAGAGGATGATGACCCCGACCATCACCCGCATGCAGAACAGCAGTGTCTCAGTGTTGGTGAAACGGCTGCGGTACTCCCTGCAAAGAGAGGGTCTGAGCTGGGAAGGGAGAAAAAGGACCCCAAACCCCAATGCCTGCAGGGTGGATACTCACGGGGTCTCCAGCATCACCCTGCAGACGCAGGCCATGGTGCTCAGGCAGTCAGTCGTGTCCTCAATTGGGAGCGTCTTGTTCTGAAAGTAAAGGGATTCCAGGGGCTGCTCCCTGCAGGGTCCCCAGCGCAGCCCCAGCCCTACCTGGAGCCAGAGGGGCTTCTTCACCCCACTGCTTCAGCCCCTCCAGGCCCCCCAGCCCCACTCACCTCTGAGACAAATTTGGTGGTGGCGTTGCTGAGTGTTTTGAGCATAGGGGTGGCCTCGGCGTAGAAGAGGGACATCCTGTTGGCCATCTCGTTGTTCACCTCACTCTCCGCATCCAGCTGTGGGGTGGGGGGAGCATGGGGTTGGTGGCAGCACTGCTGTTCCTCAGGGAGGTGGTCCTGGGGGGCCCCTCTCACCTGGAGGTTGTTGATGCGGTTTCGGCTGATGGTCCGTCTGTAGTAGCTGAAGTCATTCTGGATGGCGGGGTTGGTCATCTAGGGGGAGTACAGCGTTAGGGGGTGGGATTGGGGCTGCTCAGTGTGCCCAGGGTGAGCCCCGCGACTGGGAGGGCAATGCTCCATTGCCCAGCTTCAGCACCATGCAAAAAATCAGCACTGGGGCTGATGTGGGGCCGGGCATGGGGACTGTGGGACCTGCAGCCCACGGGGGGCACCTTGAGCTCATCAAAGCTGAGGGTGAAGTGCAGAATCTCAGCAAACTGCTTGGCCAAGGCCTGCTCGCGCTCCAGGTGCTGCGTAGGAGGGTATGGGGGGCAGGTCAGGGCCTCCAGAAGGCTGCGCAGAGCATTCTCTGTAGACAGAGCGTTGCTGTCACCACCTCAGTGCCAGATGGGGAAAGTGAGGCACGGGGCAGCGCAGTGGGGTTACAATGGCAGTGCAATGAGGGCACAGGGGAGGGCTCACCGAGCCGCAGAGAGAACTCATAGAAGCGCTTCAGCTTGGCAACGAGGGGGCACACGGCGCTCCATGCCCTCTCCTGCAGCTGCAGGTCCCCGGGGTTCTGGATGGCCTGTGGGGAGAGCAGCAGGGTGACCCCAAGCTACGGGGAGAACGGCAGGGCAGGGGCTGCACCCACCTCTCGAATCTCCTGCCCAGCACCCGTGTAGGACTGCAGCTCAGCCAGCACGCCCTGCGACTCCTCCAGCACGGCGTTCACCTGGTTCCACACCGCGGTCTCAGCCTCTGTCGGCTGCGCATCTGCAGGGCAGCGCCCCGGGGAGAGAAACCCGGAGGGCTCTGAGTGGGACGGAGGCGGCCGCGACCAGTGATGTTCCCGTCCCGCTGCCCCAGAGCAGCCCCAGCCCCACGCTGACCCCGAGGGGCTGACCCTGAGCGGTGGAGTGGGAGCAACCGGCCAGGGGGCTGCCCCCTCCCTGGGGAGATCCCTGGGGCGGCAATGGGGTGGGCGTCTGGGATGGGGGCGGTGCGATGGACGGCGGGCATGGGAACTCAAATGGTGTGGATGTGGAACTCATAAAGTAAGAAACGAAAAAAGGAAAATAAAAATCCCATCTCACTTTCAAAGTCAAGGAAAAAATTAGGGCCTTGTTCAAGTTCGTTATAAGTCAACACTTTAAGAAGGTTCCCCATGTGAAACCTGCAAGAGAAGAAACAAGAGGAAAAAAGCGTGACGGCGAGGTGGGATCAGGGAAGAGGTGCTGCGGGCAGCGGGGCAGAGCCCGTCCTCCCGGCCCTCTTCCCCCCGAGGATGGAGATGGGCGCTGCGATGGATGATGGAGCGGAAGGAGCAGAGCGGAGCGAGGAGAGCCGCCGGGCTCCAGCGAGGAGGGCGATGCAGTGGGTGAGTCCCGGCATGGGGTCCTGGGGAGCAGCCGCAACCCCACGCAGTGGGATGGAGAGGGCTGTGTGCACTCAAAGGGCCCTCCTGCCTGGGTGGTTGTGTGGTCCCAGCCTCGGCCCCGCTGCCTATTTTGGGATGTTTGCTGCTGGGGGTGATGCAGAGAGCTGCGTGCAGCCTCTTCCCGCCGTGGCTGGGACCGGACCCGCGGTTGCTGCTGCACTATATTTACACCCCTCGCTCTTGTTCTGCGTTGTGCTGGGGGAGGAAGGAGGGGGGAGGCAGGAAGGGGCTGGAGGCTGTGCCAGACTGAGCCCCCCACCGCGGCCACATTTCCCATTGCATCCCTGTACACAGCCTGGAGCATCCCTCAGCTGCATCCACAGGAACCTGCGGGCATCGGGGTGCTTGAGCCCAACCCATGTGGCACAGGTCCTCTCACCTCGCTCCCAGCATTCCCAGCCTTCAGGGTGTCCCAGCCATGGTCACAGTGAGGACGTGCTGCACGGCCTCCAAGTGCCACTGACTAATATCAGCGGGCACGTGCCTTGTGCCAGGTCCTGCTGCTGGCACATGTCCCATGTCCCCCTCACTTGGCTGGGATGTGTCCCCATGCAGGACCCTTGGGGCAGTTGTGGGACATCTCCTCGGGTCTAGCCTCGCTCCCCAGCCCCATGCAGCCTTTGTAGGGCGCATCCAGGACGGCCTCAAGGACACGATGCTGCTTGAGGACTCTGCACCTGTCCCCATCTTCTGGGGAGCGGCCACCACAGCAGCCCTAGACCCCTCCCCACTTCACCCTGCTCACGGGACTTACTTTCAAAATCCAGGAAAAAATGAGGACAGTTTTCTAAATCTTTGCCCAATACCTTTATCAGGTTGCCCATGGCCAGCAGACCTGAGCGAGAGAAACAGCACAGAGTGGAACAGCACCGCGCTGCCACCGCGCGCCCTGAGCCCCCCTCACCCCCCACCATGGCAGCACCTACCTGCACCCCTCTGCCCCCGGCCCCGCTGCCCTCCCAGCTGTGAGCACAAGGCTATGAGTGGATGTGAGGCTGCTCTCTGTGTTTTCAGTTTCTCAAGGCGGGGAGAGAAGCGCTGCGCTTCCTGTGGGCGCTGCTCAGTGCCCCAGAACAGCCCTCAGGACAAGGTGTCCTCCCCATGCAATCCACTACGGGCAGCCCTAAAGGGCAGGGCTGGGTGGGGAGGATCCCACACCGGGATTTCTGCCCCACAGACTCAATTTAGGGGCCCATCACCCACACCGTGGCTGCAGCCCTGCTTCCTTACCTCAGTGTTCAGTGCAGCTAAGATGAGAGCAGATGCTGTGCCACACGCCCCGATCACTGCATAGGCTGGGTGGGACCTGTGGGAAGGTGTGGGGTCAGGGCCCCTGGGCAGCTCACGGCCCTTTGGGGCAGCCCCACACACCCTCCAGCCTTCACCTTATTTGCCTCTGCTTGCTCTCACCGCCAGCAGCCGGTGCTTTGGAAGCCGTCCAGCGCTTCCTCGAGATGCAGTCGATGCGCTCCACACCGGCATTGGCCGAGCATCCCCTGTGCACCACGTCCCCCGTGGAGACCTCCCAGGTGGGGACACCCTGGGGCACGTGGTGCTGAACCATCCCCATATCACCCCGAAGAACCCCAGGGGGGGCTGTCCCCATGTTGCTGCCTGGCTTTGCTCTTTGCTGCCTGCACCCCACTGTGGGGCACAAAGTGGTGCCCAGTGTGCCCCATGGATGTCGGGGAGTTTTTGGGGTGCTGTGCCCTGCAGGGTGGTGCTTTGGGCAGTCAGCCTGGAGGGAGACCTCACCCGCTCTGTTTGCATAAATTATGGTATCACATCCTCACGGCCGCACAGAGCTTGTCCTTGAAGGGCAGAGCACAGCTCTCAGGGCTGGGATTTGGGGTGCTGGGCACCCAGGGAGGGGCACGGATGAGTCCCAGAGGGGACATGGGTCTGAGGCCTGGCCCTGGTGTGGGGCTCAGTGCTGGAGGAGGGACGGGGATAGCTGCAGCCCTGTGCTGGGGAATGGAGATGTGTGGCGGCGCCAGGCTGGGCCCCTCCATGTCCCTACGGTCCCCTGTGGGGTCCGAGGTTCAGCATTCCATTTGCACCATTCCTACTCCCCCCATACTAGCCCATGATGTGAGGTGGGAGAAATGGTGGGCAGCACATCCCACTCTCAGGAGGGAGATTTGCTCCCTGCCTCCCCTCTGCCCGTCGCCAGGCAGGGACCACGCACCCCAAATCCCCCACGAAGGACACTCCACACATTCAGAGCTGTATGCAGCCGATGCGGCGCTGGGGACAGCAGGGTCCCCCCCCAGCCACGCCCGCGGTGTCCCCAGGATCATTTCCAATGCACCGCACCATCTCCACGAGCATCCCTCCCAGCAGGGGCACGGCGGCACCAGGGCTGGATCCTGCCCGGCGCTGCATCCCTCCCCCCCCTTTGAGAGCCGAAACCCCCAGCAGTGCCCCCACCCTCCCCCCCCCGGCCCCGCTGCGGACGCGGCCGATTTACCGCATGGCTCCGGGGTGCGAAGCCGCAGAGCCCCCCCCGGGCTGCAGCATCCCGGGGGCTGCACCCTCCCGCCACCGCCGCCCCCTCCCGGGTCCCCCCACCGCCCCTCACCCCGGCCCCGGCCCCGTTCTCACCGTGGCGGCGCGGGCGGGCGGCGGCGGCAGCGCCCGGTGCGTGCGGTCGCTCCCACAACGCAGGTGCGGGGTGAAGAGCCGCCCGCCGCTGCGTGCGAGCCCTGCGCCGGCTGCCGACTGCACCACAAAGCCCCCCATGGCCCCCGGCCCCCCCACGCCACCGGGGACGGTGACGTCTCAAGTGCGAAGGAGCCGGGGACGCTTAACCCGCTGCGTGCCGGCTGGCAGCATCCGCGGCCCTGCGGGTCTCTGCGCGCCGTAGGACGCGGGGACGCCTCGCACTCCGGGGGTCGGGCGCTGAGGGCCCGGGGCGATGCTCCTCCACATTCCTGTCCTTATTCCAGGGCGTCCCGAGGGATCGGAGTGTGGGAGGGGTGCAGCGAGAGGGACCCACTCGGTGCCACTGTCACCCCATCCCTACAGCCGCCGCGGGTGAAGGGCTCCGAGCATCGGAAAACGGGGCGTTTCGTGGGGTGACACCCTATGGCGGCTCCGCCGTGGGCACGGCCCCGCCCGCATCGCTGGGGGAAGCTGCTGCCCTCTGCGTCCCGCAGCGGTGTGGGACGGGGAGGGGTCGGGAGCTGCGGGGAGGGGGCACTGCGCCGTCCTTGGCCGTGTCCACCGACGTGCCTCCTTCCCGCTGCTCCCCGCCTCTCCGTGCAGCTTCGGGTGGGGATCCCGCCCCGCACACGGGCACGGCGCGACGCGGAGACGGTGCGTTCGGACCAGGGGGGTCCGAGGGGATCCGGCCCTCCCGCCCCCGGAGTGATGCAGCCCTGCAGCCACGCTGTGTATACACAGCTGCAAATATTTGTGTCTGCATATAAACCGTTCCTCTGGCCCCGTCGGTGGGGGTGAGATTCGCGCAGGGACTTCGGGTGACCCCGCGGCTCCGGGCTCAGCTCTGGTGGCTGCAGGCACTGCCCCGCTGCCCAGACAGCGCCGGGGGGGGTAGGGGGGGGGAAGGTCAGCGGGGAGAGGCAGAGCCATCGCTATGGAAACGCTCCGCTTTGGGCGCTGAGAATGAGCATCTCTCCAGGGCGGCAGCGGAGCGGAAGGTGCGGGGGCTCCGCTCCAGGCTGGGACCCCCCTCGGACATCGGTGCTGCCGTCCCCGGGTGCCCATTTCCTCTTCCAGCACCCCCAGGACGCCCCGCAGCATCACATTTCGCGCCCCCCACCCACCACCGATTGACAGCGCTCCCAGCCAATGGACGGGCGTTGCCGGTGGGGGAGAGGCGGGTGTTCGAGGCTGCGAGAGGGGCGGGAGCGGTGAGGGCAGAGCCGGGGGCGGCAGCGCTGCCCCTCCGCCAGCGGTACCGGCTTCGCTCGGACAGGTAACGAGCGGACGGGTGCGGCTGTCGGGGCTGAGAGCTGCTAACCGGGGCGGGGCGGCCGTCGGGGCCGGTGCCGTCGGGGCCGCGTTGCTGCGGGTGTCGGGGATGGAGCCTCCGAGCTGCCCCCACACCCTGTCGTCCCAAAGTGCCCCTGTGAACTTCTTGTCCTCAACTTTATCCATGGAGAGCAGCTCCGGGGCTCTCGTCGAACCCTCTGCTGCTCGGGCTGAGCAGCGGCAGCCAGGGCTGTGTGGGGGTGGGCACAGTGTGTGTCAGTGGGGCCGCTGTGTGTGCTGCCCATGCAACGCAGCACCGCGGGTGCAGTACGGCCGGGTGGGGGCTGCAGGGTGGGCGATGCAAGCGGGACTTTTCCTCGTTTTGGCGCCGGTAGCACAGAACTGCAGTCACTGCGGTGGCATTCGGCAGTGTGTGAGTGCCACCAGCCGGGAGGTTCAGCTGTGCTGTGGGAGAGGTGTGGGGATGATGGGGTGCTGGGGAGCATGGCCACCCTGTAGCCGACACGCAGAGCCCCACGTTTGCCATCCCAGGCACAGCCATGGGCAAGCACAGCAGCAAGCTGGCCCCGGAGATGCTGGATGACCTGGTGAAGAGCACGGAGTTCAGCGAGCAGGAGCTGAAGCAGTGGTACAAGGGCTTCCTGAAGGACTGCCCCACCGGTATCCTCAATCTGGAGGAGTTCCAGCAGCTCTACATCAAGGTGGGCTCTGACTGGGCACAACCCGTAGGGTAGGAGCACCCCACTCCTGCTGTGCCGAGCTCTGCTCCCTGTGAGCTCCTGTCCCTGTTCCAACCTCTCTCCTCTCCTCTGCCCACAGTTTTTTCCCTATGGTGATGCCTCCAAGTTTGCCCAGCACGCCTTTCGCACCTTCGACAAGAACAGCGACGGCACCATCGACTTCCGAGAGTTCATCTGTGCCCTGTCTGTCACCTCCAGGGGGACCTTTGAGCAAAAACTCAACTGGGCCTTTGAGATGTATGACCTGGACGGGGATGGGAAGATCACACGCTTGGAGATGCTGGAGATCATTGAGGTACTGCTGCTCCAATAAGCGGGGTAGCTTGCATTTTCTGTGGGCTTTTCACAGGTTTGGGGCCCATTTGGCCACCAAAGAACAGGTTTTAGTGTCTGGAACTTTGGCTGAAAGGTGGCTGTGTGGGGCAGCAGCCCTGCCTCGTCCCAGCACCTCCTGCCCTCCCAGCTTCCACCCTGCTCTTCTCCCTGCTCCAGGCCATCTACAAGATGGTGGGGACTGTGATCATGATGAGGATGAACCAAGATGGGCTGACGCCCCAGCAGCGCGTCGACAAGATCTTCACAAAGATGGACAAGGACAAGGACGACCAGATCTCCCTAGAGGAGTTCAAGGAGGCAGCCAAGAGCGATCCCTCCATCGTCCTCCTGCTGCAGGGCGATGTGCAGAAATAGGGCCGGGGCTCAGGGCTGGACTAACTGCAGCCAACCTCAGCTCCCCATGATGGTTTCTGTCCCCGTGCCCTGCTGAGTGCCCCATGCCTGCTTGGCCCCGTGCTCTGTTCCCGCTGCCACTCCTCTGCTCCGCTCCTGGGCACTGCTGGCTCAAGGTCCCCTAAACCAGACTTTGCAGCTAAACCTCTGAACTGGGGGAGCATCCTGACACCCCAGGGCCAGCTGTCCTCACACCCTGTTGCCCACTGTCTCTATGGGGACCCCGGCCCCAGCTCTTCTCCTTCCCACTGACCCTGCTGCTGAAGGGCTCAGGGTCCTGGCCCTGGTTCCTGCTCTGCTGGCAGCACCCCACGAGGCTGTTGGGGCTCAGGACTAGCCCTAGGTTGTGTCCTGCCCTTCCCCCTCCCTCACCCAGCTGTAGATTTTCTGCTTCTGCTTTTGATTGTGGAAATAGTCAAGGGTTGGGCAGGGGACTTCAGGAAGTGTCTGAGGCCACCCTTGGCCATGGTACAAATCTGATCCCAGAAACCACCCTATCTTCTCTGGTGGGTGACTTCCAGAACTGCTCTGGCACTACTGAGGATTCCCACTGTTTCTGGCCCTCCTGCTTGCTGCACTGCCTGCTGTCCCAGCCCCCTGCCTCTGCCCCTCCTGTCTCAGGACAGCAATTTTGTCACAGTGGTATTCTGCACATTGTGGTGACAATGACTGTGATATCTGTTAGGAGGCTGTGGAGTTACCTACTTTTTTTCCTTTTTTTTTTTTTCATGGAAAAATAAACCGTCCCCCATTGGTGGTGTTCCCACAGAATGGCTCAGCAGGGGAGCAAGGGGAGAGCAATGCTCCAAGCATCACTTTGGGGCTCCCCTGAGCCTGTGACATGCTAGGGAGGGAGCAGTCCTGGCACAGGAGGTGGTGTAAGTGTAACCCTCCAGCTGTGCACGAAGGTTTGAGAAGGAATAACGCCATCTTGGGTGTGTGCGTGAGGGGGGGAGAGGGTAGGACCCAGCATCTCTTGATGGGGTTTCATGTGTCCCCCAGGAGTGGGACCGCAGCTGCCCCCTGGGATGGGGGCTGCATCCTGGGTCCACTGCAGCACTGCCAGCCGCTGGGACGTGCTGTTGCTGCACATCAGCCCTCCACCCCCAGCTTCTCTGCACGTTTCGTTCTTCTCCATCGACAGCCTGCACAGACAGTGCCTGTTGCTAAGGAGCTCCCACCAACTTTAAATGCTTCTCCGGATTTAGCAGCAGCTCTGGCTCAGCTTGTGGGCAGGAACGTGGTTCTCTTTCCACCCCACAGTGCTCCCACTGTCCTGAGATGTGTCCCCACATCTCCCAGTCCTGAGAAGGAGGATGGGACGGTGCCACAGCAGCACTTGTGTTCCCGGGAGAGCTGCTGAGGGGCAGCTCTGCGCCCATCCCGGAGGAGTGTGCAGCTCAGCGGTGCCGGGGAGGGAGGGACGGCTCAGGTCACATGCGCTATGGGGACATACGGGTCTGTGCCAGGGCTGCCGTGTAAAGAGCAGTGGCTCAGGATGGTGAGAGGGTGATCCCGGGAATGGGAAGTTCTTGCTCCCCTCGGGGCGTCCCCGAAGGAAGCTCAGGGGTTTGCCACAGAGAGCTGCGAAGGCCCTGGGGAAAAGAAGGCTGCGATGGAGCTGGAGTGGCGTTCAGCTCCCAGAAAGGCGTCCCGAAGGGCTTGGGGTACGAGCAGCTGGCTGAGACCTGGGCATCGCGGGCTGAACTGCCATGCAGGGAAGGGGGGAACTGAGCCGCTCTCCTGGGCAGGGAGAGGGCTGTGCTCCGCGCGGGGGCGGTGGTCTCCCCGTAGTCCCCCTGCCACCCCAGTCCCGCAACACCGCGACCACTCGGATCTGCGCACGGCGCGGAGGGATCCTCGGCTGGGGGGCACCGCTGTGCAGCAGCATTTCTTCCCCAGCCCCGAGTTCGGCTGCCCTGGGACTGTGTCAGCCCTGGAGCGCTCCGTTCCCCCGAAGCCGTTAATGTGGGGTTGGGGGCGGCAGGGCGGGACGGGCTCGGTCCCGAAGAGGTTAAGCCGCGGCCCGGTGGGATGAAACCCCGGAGCTTCATGGGATGCCGTATAAAGGCGTTCCGCCGCCGGGAGCTCCCGGTGCGCACGGAGCGCTGTGCCATGGAGCCGCCGGGCACCGCCGGGGCACCGGGAGCGGCGGGGCGGCCCTGGGATGAGGCGAAGGCGTTCTACGATAACCTCACACCCAAGAAGAAACCTAAATCGGTGAGAGATGCGACGGGCGCTGCGTCCCGGCTGCTCCATCTCCGGGTGCACCGCTCCACCCTGCGCTCCTCATCTCCTTCTCCCTCGGGCGCGCATCTCCTCCTGGTCCTCTGCGTTCCTTTTGGGTCTCCTCCAGCATCCCCTGGGTGCTTTGTCGTGCTTTCCCGTGGTTCCCTCCGGGTGTGCGATTCCTCCAGGTGCCCTGGGTCTGTCTGAGTCTCCGCAGTTTTCATTTGACCCAGCGTCTCCTTTCAGGTCCTTGGGGCAGCTCTGGGTACCCCTCTGTCCTCCGTGACACACCGGGGTCTCTCCAGAACCAGAAATATCCCCAGGTCCCTCCCGGGCTGAGATGTCCTTGCAGAGCTACTCGTGCCCGTGAGCTGCTGGTGCCCGGCGCTGAGCCATCAGCCGGGAGCACAACGTGGCCGCGGCAGAGCTAGGGACAGCCCGGAGCCACGGCCCCTGCATGTGTTTGGGGTTTCCATGGGGGCACAGGCACTCCACTGGGCTCTGAGAGATTAGAGCAGAGCCTGTGTTATCTAACCAGGGCTGAGCTCTGCTGGGTTTAAAAATGGGAGCTCATCCGTGTCTCAGAATAGCCGTGCAGTGCTGGCAGCCCAGCCAGGGGCTGCAGATGGTTTTGGCCTTACTGCCCATGAGCACCCAGTGTGAGGTCAGTGAGATGGGAAGCATGGGGCACGTGGTGCTGGTCATGTTGGGTCTCCATGTGTGACCCTCGATGAGGAAGGCTGGGCTCTGCAGACCCCAAATGTGGGCATCGTGCTGGGGAACCCCCTGGTCCTGTACTCACTGGGGAACAGCAGTTCTGCTGCCTTCAACCTGCAATTGGGAGACTGGCAGCAGGATACAGATGTCTTTCATGCCATGCTTTTTGCCTCCTGCAGGTGTTTGCCCAAGCTCCTCCTCTTCCTCTCCTTGCAGCACTCTCAGCTGTATGGATGGGGAAACTGAGGCACAGCATAGTGTGGAAGTTTGCTGGTGTGGTGAATCAGTGGCAGAGCTGAGATGTGGGTGCCCAGAGCTCAGGCTGTGCCACCCATCCAAGCAGGATGATGCCTGAGGTGCCCACCCAGCCCCACACCCTCAGCCCGTGCCTGCAGCCAGGCAGCTGTCCCACCTCATGATGAACGGCTGCAGAGCACTTTTCTGCATTATAAATAATGTGTTTTGAAAACTCAGAAACATCTCAGCCATTGCCATGAGCTTTAATCTGATCCCAGGCAGGGGGCTTGCAGCCTCCCCCCCCGTGCACGTGGGAAATGGAGCTGGCTGTGGTCCATCTGTGCCCTTGCATGTGCTGGGTCTGTCTGCCCTGTCTATGTGTCCATCCTGTCATCAGATACCGGACCTTCTGGTACCTCTGCTTCCCACAGCAGGGTTGTAGGGTGGCAGGAGGCAGTGTGATTTTCTGGAGAGCGTTTCTGGGGAGCGTCTTCCTGGCTGGGGAGCGGGTGAATGTGGTGCCCCCACAGCCCATGCAGGTCCGTTTGCAGGATCTCTGCTCTTCCCGTGCTGCCGCAGCCGTGCTCCTGCCAGCTGGGGGAGGTCAGCGATCAGGTTTGTCACTCTTCAGCAATGTGGAAAATGTCCCTGGCCTCTCCAGTGTCACGGTGCGGGGCTGAGAGGGCACATTGCTGGGAGCGGCTGCCTCCATGTCTGTGGGTCCTGCACCCACATGCCTTGTCCCACTGACCACAGTGCCTCCTGTTCTGGGTTTCTGTGGCTGCAGGGATTTTGGGGACGTTTCAGCTGAGGAGGGGATCCGTGCTTGACCCTGGAGTGAGTCCTACCTCTCCCGTTTCTCTGTCCAAATTTCATTCCAAAACTCACCTCCAAATTTAAAATTCAGCCACGAGGATTCAGTCTTCTCCATTACTTGGAGCTGTCATAATTTCTCCGTTTTAGGAGGGACCTCATTCTGGCAGATTCAGCCCTGGGTGATGCAGAATGAGCCCCGCACTGAGGAGTCAGAGGGTGGACCCCTCGGGGGTGGCAGTGGGAGCTGTGGGTGCTGAGTGCCATCGTGGGTACCTTCAGCTTTCATGGGATTTCCATATCTATAATCCTGGGGGGGGGGCCTGCTCATGATTTATGTGCGATTAGGAGGGTGATTTGAAGGCCTGCCAGCTGTTGGGTCTGTGGAAGGAAATGTGGTATTTGGAGTCACTGCCAGAATCCACCTTTAGACTGAAAGAGGGGTGTGTGGGGCTGCAATGGGTTTTGCTCTGTATGGGGCCAGCATGTGCTGGGAAAGTCACTTGTGTCGGAGATGGGATTTGGAGCTCAGGAACCGCCTGAGACCTTTTCAAGCGCTGGGCTGTCAGCACAGGTCCTGCACGTCTCTGCTGTGGGCTGTGCCAGCGCCTGCATGGGGCTCACCCGCTCCGACGGCACTGACCCCGTGCAGCAGAGCAAGCAGGATCCAGCAGGTCTGTGCTTCACACCCGCGGGGCTCCGGCAGCCCACGCTAGGGCAGAGCTGGAGCTCATGGTTATTTTTATTGCTGTGTTTATTACCTCTTAAATTAACCTCCTGAAGGCTCTAAATGGCAGTGAAGGGACCTGAAGCAGCCTGCTGATGTTTGCAAGGTGCCCGCGCTGCAAGGTGTGTGCGGCACGGCTGGATGCCCTCAAGACCTTTAGCAGTTATTAATATTTTCACATAATAAATGGCCCATGACACCAGAGTTATTAATTAATGAGTTAGAGCATGGAGACGAGTTAATAGCTAACACCTAGCAGGCAGCTGCACCTGAGGGGGGGACCTGGGTGGGATGTGACACTGTGTATTTGGGGGTTATTTCCCTGCACAGGGTCCCTCTGGTCACAGTGATGCTCTCAGTCTCAGCTCATCTGTATCTAGTCCTAATCGCCCACTACTTAATCTCCTTGCTGGGGATTTTGGGTACTGATGAGGCTGCTGTTGGCCCCCAGCGCTGCCACAGGGGCACTGGGTGCTGGGAATGACAGGGGGCCGTGGGTGACTCAGTGCTGGGTGCGCCCTGAGCTGGGCAGGACTGGCAGAGCCAGGTAGGGCAGAACAACCCCCAGGGCATGAGTGGGGGAAAAAAGGTCCACGGTGCGGATGGGGCAGCTCATCCTTGCCAGGCTGCTGCTTTTGCAAAGCTCCTCATTGACTGTCAGCATTGAATTTGTTTCCATGTTTGCAAGTGATAGGGATGAATGGAGAGGAAGGACGGGGGTGGGAGTCAGGGTGAGGTTGGCTTTGCCGGACGCCCCTCTGTCGCTGCCAAGCCCCACCGAAGGCCCTTTGTTGACTTTGGTGGATTACAAACATTAATAATAATGACTCATAAATCACTGCCTGCACCACCTGTTTGCCATGTTCCCACCCACAATATCGAGTGTTTCTATGAGCGGAGGTGGCATGGGCTGCTCATCACATCTGGACAGCATCAAGGGAGCGTGGACCTGGCTGAGCAGCAGTGCGTGGCTTTTTCTGTTGAGGGGGAAAAAGCTGCACAAGTCCGTTCTGTGCCAGGGTGAACTGCTCCTCCAGGGCAGTGCTGTGGGTCTGGAGGAGTCGTGGGAGCCCAATTGCCCTCTGGGGCTCTGGGCATGGTGCTGGAGCAGGGGAAAGTCGGGTGGCAGCTCCCCACTTCAGCAGCCATGCCCTTGGGGGCTGAGCATTGTGGAGGGGGCTGATGGATGCCCCCTCCCCGCTGTCACCCTTCTCACACAGCCGAAGCCTGAGAATGCCATCACCATCGCAGTGTCCTCACGGGCACTTTTCCGCATGGAGGAGGAGCAGAAGATTTACAATGAGCAGGGGGTGGAGGCCTACGTGAAATACCAGCTGGACCATGAGAACGAGCCCTTCCTCCCTGGTGCCGCCTTCCCCTTCGTCAAGGTAAGTGCTGCTCATGGGAGCCAAACCTGTTCTGGGGAGAGGGGTCACTGTAGGTGTAGGTAACTGAGCATTATCTCCTAAGGGAAGCTTCAAACCTGTTGTGTTAGACAGCAGGAAAGTGTCTGGGTGGTTTTCTCCAAGTCAACCTTTTCCCAGCGTGACTCACAGCTCCAGCCCTGGGGGATGTGATGTCGAGTGGGGCATTGTGCCCCATTAGGGCCATGCCCGGGCTCACTGACCTCCCTGTTCCTGGGTACCGCAGGCGCTGGAAGCGGTGAACACGCAGCTTCGGGAGCTCTATCCTGACAGCGAGGAGCTCTTTGACATCGTCCTGATGACCAACAACCATGCCCAGGTTGGGGTTCGCCTGATCAACAGCATCAACCACTACGGTGAGCTCAGCACAACGTCGGCACGCGGGCAGGGAGTTACAGCTCGGCAGCGGGTGAAGGTGGTGCTCCCTGCTGCCCCCTCCACCAAACCATGTGCTGGGCCTGTTGCTCCCCATATCATAGAATCATGAAGGTTGGAGAAGACTACTGGGGTCATCTGGTCCAACCTTCTGCCCACCAGCACCATGCCTCGTGTTGCCGGGCTCTGAGTGGAACTTGGCCGCTGGCACGGCAGCCTGGCTGCCGGCGGTGCTGTTGAGCTGTGGTTTCAAAACCTGTGCTGATGGTTCCTGGGATCTCCTGGGAGCCGTGTTCTGGGGCGGCCAGACTCATCCCATTGTGTCCGTGCCCACAGATCTATTCATTGAGAGATTCTGCATGACGGGGGGGAACAGCCCCATCGGTTACCTCAAGGCTTACCACACCAACCTCTACCTCTCCTCCGATGCCGAGAAAGTGAGTGGGGCCATTGAAGAGGGTGAGTCCGGGGTCTGGCCTGGGAGCTCAGGGGGGTCAGAGCCTGTAGCAGTTGGTGCCAGTGGTGTCAATGGGCAGGTGGGGCCTGCCTTTCCTCCATCAGGATGGGACGACCTTATGCCCCAAAGAGCCTCAAATTTCCATGGAAATAAGGCTTTCCGTGAGCTCCGCAGCTCTTCCAAGGCACTGTTTTCCCCTTTTATTTCTTGCATGCAAAGTGAGGTTTGTTATCTAAGGACTTGTTTTGGCTGTAAGATGTCTTGGGGCCAAGCTGCGGGCTCTGTTTGCTGTGTGCGTTTCCTTCCTGTTTACTCACATCTTCTTCAGGTCGTGGGTTACTGCCATCCCTCACCTCGTGCTTTGTGTCCCCAGGGATCGCCGCAGCCACCATCTTCAGCCCCAGCAAAGACCTGGAGGTGTCAGAGAAGCAGCTGCGCGTGGCGTTCGATGGCGATGCTGTGCTCTTCTCAGATGAGTCGGAGCAGATCGTGAAGGCTCACGGCCTGGACATGTTCTTCGAGCACGAAAAGGCTCACGAGAACAATCCTCTGGCACAGGTGGTGGTGTGGGGTGGTGTGGGGCAGCCTCTGGGGCACAGTGTGTGGGGAACTGGGACAACTGGGAACAGACTGGTAGGGAGAAGGGAGTCAGTACTGGGGCTGGTCCTGTGCGATATCCTTCCTGATGATCTAGACAAGGGAATGGAGGGCACCCTCTGTAAGCTTGCAGATTACATCCATCAGGGAGGAAGTGTTGGTCTGCCTGAGGGTAGAAAGGACCTACAGAGGGATCTGGATAAGCACTGATGAGCCGAGGCCAACTGTGTGAGCTCTAACAAGACCAAGTGCCAGGTTCTGCCATTGGGTCACAACCCCACTCAGCACCACAGGTGTGGAGCAGTGCCTGGAGAAGAGAAGGCTCAGGGGGGACCTCACTGCTCCCTGCAACTCCCTTGACAGGAGGTTGTGGAGAGGGGGGACAAGAAGTAATGGCCTCAAGTTGCACCAGAGGAGGTTCAGGTTGGATATTAGGTAAAATTAAAACTTCTTCTGAGAAAGAGTAGAGGTGCGTTGGCACAGCTGCCCAGGGAGGTGGTGCAGTCAGTGTCCGTGGAGGTGTTCAAGGAACGTGGAGATGGAAGGGACACAGTCAGTGGGCATGGTGGGGGTGGGCAGGGGTTGGACTCGGTGATCTCTGAGGTCTTCTCCAACCTCACTGATTCTGTGATCCTAAGAGGTGCATCCAGTCCTGGTGGGACTGGGAGCAGAGCACAGTGTGGAGGTCTCCAAGTGACGGCTTCCCTTTGCTCCAACAGGGACCCCTGAAGGGCTTCCTGGAGGCCCTGGGAAAGCTACAGAAGAAGTTCTACTCCAAAGGGCTGAGGATGGAGTGCCCCATTCGCACCTATCTGGTCACAGCCCGTAGCGCTGCCAGCTCGGGCGCCCGGGCCCTAAAGACTCTGCGCAGTTGGGGTCTGGAGACGGACGAGGCGCTGTTCCTGGCTGGCGCTCCCAAAGGCCCTCTGCTGAAGAAGATCCGTCCCCACATCTTCTTTGATGATCAGATGTTCCATGTGGAGGGGGCCAAGGAGATGGGCGCCATTGCTGCCCACGTCCCCTATGGCGTCGCACAGAAGCACAAGCGGCCGCTGCAGGAGAAGCAGCCCCAGAACAGCAAATAGGGCACGGCATGGAGCTGTGAGAGGAGGAGGAGGAGGACGCCAAAGGCTTCCTGTCACCTCGGTGTTTTGTGGTGTCGTGACGTTGTCCCCTTCCTCACGACACCACTTCCCCATCGGGTTGGTGTCACCCATCAGCTGTTTTGAAGTCTTGGGCGATTCCCAGAGCCATCGTTTCGAAGAGCGAACGTTGAGGCTGAGCAGTTGGACTGGAGAGGGCTGAGCACAAAAAGCCCCTCCTGAAGCTTTCAACAAAATACTAAAGCAAAACCCTTTCCTGTCATAGAAACATGGGATCTTCAGTGTTGGAGAAGACCTCTGAGATCATCCAGTCCATCCACTGCTGCTGCCCACTGAACCACACTGCCAAGTACCACGTCCCGTCTTTCCTTCAACACCTCCAGGGTTGGTGACTCCATGCTGTTCCTGTTTCATATTTAGAAATATGCAAACAAATACTTATATTAAGAAAAATATATAGGAATCCCATTTTCTGCTTTTGGAGTTTTGGGCCATTGGCCCAAAATTTGGGTTCCATGGTTGCACCCATAGTAAGGCAGCCAAAGGCCAGTTCTGGTGTGTGCCTTCCTGGGTCTGCAGACACATCCCTGGGGTTTAAATTAAAGTATAAGCAGCCCCAAAATATTAGGAACATCACTTGAAGTCCATTTATTCAAATCTGTAGAGAATTTCAGCTTTGGAGACTTAATTAAAGGATTTTTTCCCCTCTCTGAGCTGAGCCCGTAGGGGTGGATAATCTTTCTTTGGATAATCTTTTTTTCCTCAGCTTCTTAAAGCTCTGGTGTTCCCAAAACAGATCCTGGGAGAAAGAACTGCCTCTGTGATCAGAGAGCAGGAAGGGGAATCAATGGGTGTGCTGCTCTGCGGGCTGTGAGCACCACATCGATGTCCCCATGAAAGCCCCCTCCTGGGGATGTGGCAAATGCAAACATTACTTCTATTGCTTCTCTTCTTTTTGTTTGCTTGTTCTGAAATCAGAGCATGCACTGTGGGGCACGGAGGGCACTCAGCATGAGTTCTTTGCAACGACCTCCAGCTTTGCAGCACCTCCCTGGGATGAAGCTCTCCCTGTATGTGCCTGTTTTCGCTTTGCAGGACGGTTCCAGCTCACCTGCTGGTGGTTGTGGCCCTATTGACTGATCCCCAGTGGGCTGACAGTGCCCTCATTGACTCTGCAGATTTCTGTTGCACTGAATCCTGCTTTGGCAGTGAAAAGCTAATTGCACTTTTTCCTCCTCCCTGAATGCTTCCATTTTGACGGACTTATCTGAGGCACCTGGATGACCAAGATCTGCAATCCCAACAAAAGAAGTCTAGAAAGAACTCTATTAGTATTTGTGTCTATCAAAAAATCCTGTCTTCATGTGAACCGCGGATGTTGGGCTCTGAGCGGTGTCTCTCAGCCCTTCTTATCTTCCAGTGAACATTTCCCAGGTGTTTCCTAAACATCCCATCTTGGAAGCCCAGCTGCCACATGGAAGGGGGTGGGGGAATGGTATTGCCAGAGAGTGTGTGGGGAGGAAGGTGGGGTGAAGATGGGATGCAATGGGATGGGATGCAATGGGGTGGGCCATGGACAATTGTACAGCTGCTAAAGGTGTCACTGGGGTGTGCACCCAGGCAAGGAGTGGGAAGTGACTCCAGCACAGTTTGTGTGTCTCCAGCCCCAATGGGCACCGCCATGGCCTTTGTGCTGTGTTGGCCAACAAATGGACTTCACTGCTGCGTCTCCCATCAGTTTTGCTTTGCTGTTCTCCCGTGGTTTTTCTTGTGAGTGAGCTGCCACAGCAACAAAGCACCTTTGGGTGGTGTTCTGTAATAAATGGTGTTGGTCGCAGCCTGACTTTGTTGTCCTTCTCCCCGTGGGCATTCTGGTGTGGACAACAAGAGGCTGGGGACTGTGCCAGGGGCCTCCCAGGTGTTCTGGAGGAGGGATGGGGGTGATGAGGAGAAAGAGGGTGTTTGAGGACTTCAGAAGACGTAACCAAAGCAGCTTCCCGAGAGCTGGAGAGCTCTGGGAGGAGTCCAGGGTGGGAGCTGTGATCTCTCCCTCCGCTCCGTGAGCAGCCCTGTGCTCCTCGTGAAGTCAAGGTTAAAAATACGATTTGGCAGCAGATTTTGTCAGCTTGATCTTTTCCCAGCCAGCAGGTGGGAGGCGGCAGAAGCTTTTCAGAGGAGATTTATTGCTGCTGAAGTACCGGGTTTACCCGGACAGCGACACTGCAGTTCTGGCGCTAGCTCCTCCCCACCGATATGGGAACAGATGGGTCGAGGGGAAGCAACAAATCCTCCATCCGTCACCAAATATAGCCAAGGAATGTCCGTAGGCCCCAGGGCAGCATCTCTGCATGGCCCTCAGCAGTGTTCCTGAGCAGCACTATTTGCTGGGATGCTTTTTCTGCGCCCATCCCCAGTTCGCATGGAGGATTTGAAGTCCCTCGTTGCACCCGCACAGCCCTGAGAGCTCCGGCTGTGCGTGCAGGAGCCAACAGGTGGCTCTGACAGCCGTGCGAAGGCTCCTGCTTAGCGCGGAGGGAGGGAAGGGGAAGTTTGCTGCAATGAGGTCGGGGATGTCCTCTCACTGGTGGGCTGCCAGCAGGGGTTTCTCTGTTTGCTGAGATTTTCCCTGCATCGGGCACTGAGGGCTTTGCAATGAGTGCACTTTAAAGGACACGGAGGAGGAGGAAGAGGAGGCAGAGCTGGTGGAGCGTTCTGCTGCCGCTCCGCTGCGCCAGCGCGGATGTATGGGAGGTAACCAGGGCCGTGAGAGCTGCTTCTCCTGACAGCTCAGGGGGCAAACTCAGACCCTGTGGGCAGGGCACTGTGCCCATACCCCTGTGGTGCCCCATATCCCTGCGGTGCAGAGGCCGTGCAGACATGGGCAGTAAGAGGTCCCAGGCTGTGCTGGGTTCCTGTGCCTCATCCCCACAGTGCATGCAGTTCTGTGTCCATTCTGCAATGCAGAACAGCAGCTGGCCTGCAGGAGGGCGAAATGTCAGTGAGTGGTGAGAGGATGACAGCAATACCCGGAGCTGGGAGGATGGAGGAGGGAACCCGGTGGCAGAAGAGCAAGAAAAGGGCACCACTACCAGTGCTGTAGGGCCATGCCAGGGTTTGGGTGGCCCGACCATCGTGTTCCTTCCACACCGTTATTTATAGCTGTGTTGGCTGATGCTGCTGTCACCCTCTGTCCCCACACCAGGCTTGGCACAGAGCTGGCAGTGTGGTTTGCAAATGCATCTCCGTGTGTTCAGTGCACAGCAGTGCTACTTGTGGGCTGTGCTCTGTGCTCGCTGTGCTCACTCATCCCCTCCTTCAGGGCAGGTTTTTGCATGGTTGTCTCTTTGTGACAGAAGGGGATGCAGAGCCCAGCACAGGCTCTGGAGGCGATTTTTAAGCTCTGTCCTCATGCTGTGACTGGGTCAGCACTGAGCAGGGCTTTCTCCTCTGGATAAAGCAAACCACGTGCAGCAGTGCCCACATGGATAGACTGGATCCAACCCAGCCCAGTCTTACAGCAGCAGAGCCCATATATCTGTGCAGAGAGCAGATAATGGATGGACCATTGTGGGCAGCCTGGGGTGCAGTGTGGGGGCAGTGAGAGGCCGTGGGGGCTGCACCGTGCAGCTGGGGGGGCTCTGAAGGGCGCATTCCCACAGCACTCCCCCCAGGGCTGAGAGCTCAGGAAGGAATGCTGCCCAATGGCCATCAGAGCCTCATTGGAGGGAGGGCTGGCTGAAGGGGTCATCGAGTGTGGAATGCTGCGATGGCACACAGGTGCCACGGGGATGGGGACAGCACAGCCATTGGGGCGCCGCCATTTGGGGCACGGTGGCATCGTGGGGCTGAGGCCATGTGAGCTATGGGGCTGTGGGGTTTCTGCTCGCTGTGTGTGTGCACAGGGCCCCACTTCCACAGCTCCTCCAGGTGCGGCTGGGAGCCATTAGCAGCACTGAGCCGGGAGAGTGTGGGAACTGGAAGGGAATGCTGTAGAGCGGCCTTTCATCTCCCCACTCCTCCTCCCCTGCTCCTGCCAAGCCCGGCTTCCTCCGAGGCCTTCAGCTCGTGCCAAGCGAGGGAGAGGGAGGGGGGATGGAGAGAAAAAGGGAAGGAAAATAAAAAAAACCAAACCCACAGGAATGTGTTGGGGATCTGGCTTCATTCAGGCTGCCGTTGGGGAGGGAGCCTGTGACCGCCCCCGCTATGAGGCAGGGGGAAAGCAAACAGGGACGTGGCCTCTGCACTGTTACGTGGGGCTGACAAAGGGCTGTGGGGCTGCATCCCCACTGCAGGGCCGAGATCAGCATCAGAGCGGCTGCAGGGCAGGGGGGGAGCAGGGGCTGCTGTGTGGGGCAAAGTGGGGCTGTGGTGCCTCATGCCGGGGGATGGATGGTGGTGGCTGCTCCTGGGGAGGGTGTGAGGGAGGATGGGTTTGGGGTTTTGACTAGCTGCCGACTTTATTCCCAGCAAATTAATAATTTCCGTTCACAGCAACAATAAGGGCTCGCCTGTGTGTTTGTGTGCGTTGTCCCCGCTGCCCCCCTCCTGCAGGGCTGCAGCTGCACGGAGCTGTCGGGCGGCCCAGCTGTGAGCGGAGCGTCCCGGCGGAGCACGGGGCTGTGAATGGATGGGGTGAGAACGAGGGGGGGGGGGGTGGCGGGGAGCGCGCTGGGTGGCGGCGATGGGAAGGAGCGCAAGGGGCAGCGCGCAGCCACCCTCACACCTGCATGAACGCGGTGCTGAGTTGCAGGGCAGCTGTGGGACACAGCGTGCAGGGCGGGAGCGCCCGTGGCTGCAGCAAAGGGTTTTAGCACAGCGGGGAGTCCTGGCATTACTGTAGGCACTCGCACAGCCCGCACGGCTGTGCCTTCTGCACGCTCACTTCCACAGCGCCCGCACAGAACCCTCTGCCGCGCGGCACACAATGAAGCACGCAGTATCGGGAGATCTGGGAACGCGGTCCGTTCCTCGGGCAGCATTGTGTGCTGTTCCTTATTTATATCCCTGGGGTGGTGTCACAGGTGGGTGATTGTTCCAGCTGACAGCCTGAAAGGCGAAGCAACAAGATTTAACTTCCTGCTATTCAATTAGAGAAAGTGAGCATTCATCACCAGCTGCGGGCTGCTGGCAGGAGGGACCCTCGGAGAGGAGCTGCAGGCAGCGCCCGCTGCCACGGGCACGGCGGAATGCGCACAGAGCGCTGCTCACCGCCCGCAGGTGAGGCCGGGCGCAGCGCTCTGCTCCGCTCCGGGGTCACCGCGTTTGTCTCCGAAAGGCAATTGTCCGCTCGGAGAGGAACCGTGTAGACGCAGGGGCTGCTCCCCACAGTACCGGTGCGCAGTCCCAGCCCTGCCACCCCTACCCGCGCTCACCCCCTCGTGCTGTTTTCCAGGCTGGCACGTGGCAGCCGCCTGCCTTCATCCTCCCGGCGCTGAGCTCCCCCAGCATCTCCCCGCTGTCCCCAGGACTCCCCGCAGGGCTGTGGGGCACGCAGGGCGTGCAGAGCCCGGGGCTGTTCCTGCTCCATTTCCTTCTCTTTCTGCCCCCCTCCTGATGCTGAGCCGACTGCAGAAGGCGCTCGCGCCGCCTCCTCGCCTTTCCCTTCCCTGCGCCATCTGTGACAACTTCACTGCTCCGCACCGATGCTGTTCTGCTAAGGGTCCCTTTCGTGCATCTCTGCTACTTCTTAGTCCCGCTGTCCCTGCGGGGATTCGGTTTGTTTTCCTTCCCGGCCGGCTGCGATCAGCGGGGATGCGCTGGGAGCGCTTCGCTGTGCCGCGCCGCGTGGCCGCGCCTGGCATCGCCATCGCTGCGCCGTAGGGCGGCACCGAACCGAGCGCTGCACCGCGGGGAGGCGAACAGCCCGCAGCCACGGGCGGCAGCGCCGAGCCGGGAACGCGCCTGGCTACAGACTGCTGTGAGCATCCCTTCCTCCGTCCTTCGGGAGGACGTGCTCCAAAACCCCGGGGTTTGGGCCGTGTCTGCGCCGAGGGCGGGGGGCTGCGGGGGTGTCTGAGTGTTGGAGCGCTCATGGAAGCACCGCCCGCGGCCGCTTCCCCTGCGGTGCCATCCGACGGGCAGCAATGCGGCGGGGCTGCGCGCGGAGGAACGTTTTACAGCAGAAAGCAATTAACCGAATAAAGCCCTTCTTAAAATCCCAGTAATTAAAAACAGTCCCTCCCTCTTGTTTTCCTTTTAAGCCGAAAGTTGCTGTTTACTCATTTGCTTTACAAAGTGTGCCTTGTTGTGGCTTCAGAAGAAATGAAAGTTTGAAGTGGTTGGAGAAGAAAGGCTCCGGGCGGAGCGGCTCCGCGGCGCGCTGCTGTTTGCTCTCGTCTGCTCGCAGGATCGCTGCACACGCAGCCAACGACGGCGAGGCCGTCTGCCGGCCCCATGGCTCCCAGCGCTCGTGAGAAGAAGTGCGTTAGATGGCCGGGGAAGTGGGGGGGGGGCTTTGGAAGGGCTCGGGGCTGTGTGAGGGACGGACTGCCCGAGCAGTTACAAAGGCGTTGCGTTCCCCGCAGCCCTGGGCTGTTTTCCCACCCCGCTCCCCGCGTTGCTTTTGCTCTGTGCAGCCCTCCAGCTCTCGGCGATGGGGCCGGGATCGGCACGGCGTGCCAAGGGGGAGAGTCAGAGAAGGATACGGTGCAGAACCCGCTGGGTTTGGGGTGAGCAGGCAGCCTCACTGTCAGCGGGATCGCTGCAATGTTAATTAACTGCCGCCCATTCCTGCTGGTCTGCAAAGCGAGCGCCCATTTCAGGGGGAGAGGGGAGACGGAGGCACACGGAGGGCAATGAGAACTAAACGCCAATATCGTCTTATGCTCTCCTCTCCTACTGGGATGCACTGCTGCTCTGGACAGGAATGGGGTTCTGTCCTGTGGGTTGCAGCAGCACTCCGAGGTGCCGATGGGCGCAGCTCTGCAGCTCGTCCCACGGGGGCTCCGGGGCCGGCGGCGTTCCTGGCCGCGGGGCAATAGGTGTGCGCACAGCGAGGGCAGCACGGAGCCTCCGCCAGCCCCGAGCAGAGCCGGGATCTGCCCCGTCCCTGCCCGGGGAAGGGTGAGGCCGCGGGTTTGTGGGAAAATGTTGTTTTTCCCTCCCCTGGACTGCCCCCAGCAGTCGGCTGGGCCGGCTCTGAACTGCGTGGGTTGGGGAAATGGGGGGGGGGGGGGGGGGGGGCAATGCGGTGCCTCTGGTTTGGAGCGGGGCCACAGCAAAATAAGCCGCGTTGGCAGCGCTCCACATCTGACAGCGCGAGGCGGTGCCGCGGCCGTACCTACAGCTCCCGGCCGTACCTACAGCTCCCGGCCGTACCTACAGCTCCCGGCCGCACCACCACTGCCCCGAGCGCTGCGCGTTGGTGGTGAATCCCCTGCTGAGCCACAGAGCAGGGCGCTGTGTCTGCGTCCCGCCCGGCATCCTCTGCTGCCGCAGCCGTGGGTCTGGCAGCAGCGGTGGGATTGAGGTTAGGAGGTGATGCTGACTGAAGACGTGCGGACAGGGCATTCCAGGCGTGCACGGGGTTGCCGCGGAGGTGTCAGTTCACCGGGAGGTAACAGATACGTCCGCTGCTCTGCAGCCGCCTTGCCCTCCTCCCTCCCACATTCCAGCTGCTGCAGCTTTTCACAGCTGGCCGCTCTCCGGGGACATTTCCCAAAGCTAAGGAGAAGGCGGGGGGGGGGGAGAGGTCCCCACACAGGGGTGGTCAGAGCCCTGAGCTGCGGCCCTGCGCCGCCGGCACGGATAAACGGGGCAGCACGGGGTCCCTGGCGCCGATTCACCCTCAGCCCCGAGAGTTTGCTCCGCTGCAGGGAAGGGCCATCAATCTTCACAGCTCCCTTGTTCCCTGGCCCCAGAGCAGGGCAGCCAATTAGCGCTGGGTGTGATGGATGGCTCAGCCCCGTCCTCGTGGCACCCGTTCCCGGGATGCTCCCACCTCGCAGGGCAGGGATCGGCGCTGCGGTGCTGCCCAGCCCTGCCCGGCTGATCGCACGGAGCTGCTCCGTCACACCGACCCCGGGGCTCCACGGGCGGTTCTGAGCAGCGCTCCAGCAGCGCGGGCTGCAACACGGATCTGATTACGGCAGAAGTGGATCTCGAGGTCCCTGCTCTGTTCGTAATGAAGTGTAAGTCTAGAAAAACGTGTTGCCAATTACACTTCAATTGAACCCAGATAAAGGCCCAGAAACGACAGAGTCTGGACTGAGAATTCCTTTCTAATGGAGAAGAAAAGTGTTCCTGCAGCAGGCCCAGGCTCGGCTTGGTTCAGGCTCGGTGTGATGTGAGCACGGGCCCAAAATAACTGATCTCTGGATCCCATTTACATAGTTTCATCGGTGGAAAGAGCATTAATCTCTCAAAAACACATGTTTATGGGAAATTCACTTTGGAGATGAATGTCTTTGTAACTCTGTAACACTCTGGAAAGGGGAGAGCAGGAGTGGGTCTCAGAATCACCAGAGTGACACAGCTTCAATTCTTCTGGTTCCATTTCCCTTTGAACCTTGAAATATAAGCTAACAACTTTTACAACCACTCCTTCAAGGGACTCCTCCAACAGAACGGCTGCTTTGCTCTGCTTGGGTTGGGGTGGAGAACCCCCACGGTTGGGGCTGAACGAAGGGTTGCGGGGCTGTGCTGTTCCCCGGGGCTGAGGGCAGCGGCTGCTCAGGAGGGCCGGCAGGGTGTGGGGCTGCCATGGCTGCAGCAGATATAGGGCCAATGTGGGCACGGGGGGGGGGGGGGGGGAGAGAGCTGGGCGCTGGAATCGCCGCCGCCGCCTCTGCAGAAAGCTTTGGGAAAGCCACGTGTTGCCAGATCTCAGCGCCGATTATTTTTCTTTTTTTTTTCTTTCTTTCTTTCTTTCTTTTTTTTTTTTTTTTTCAAAATAAAAGGCATTATTTTTGTACTGCGAACCTCTGCTCCGGTTCCCTCCCTCCGCCCCTCTCTCTCCCACATGCCCATGATTTCGTTGCCTTTGGGGATTTCAGCTGCGCAGGGCTCTGCCAAACTGACTCCCATCTTCTCCATGCAAGCTTAGGGAAAGCGAGGTCCTCTATGGGCTGCGGGTCAAAGTTTCCAGAGCTGTGGGATGAGGCAGACAGCAGCAGTTCACCTCTGTGCCATAAAACCCAGTGCTGGGCAGGGGTCGGCCTGGATACCCTGGCAGTGCCACCAGTGGGCACCTAGGGATGCTCTGAACCCAGTGGTGGGGGCTGAGCTCACGGCGGAACCCCACAGGACACCCCTACAGGGAGATGTGCCCGTGCACCACCGCTGCTGCCCCTTTGGGCATCGCCCTCCAACCCCGGAGGAGCCGCTTCCACCCGATTCACAATTCTCCCACCCGCCCGCGCCGCGCAGCCGTGTGTGCGTGTGGGGCTGGATGTTGATTTTTCCCTGAAACAACTCAGGGCTTTATCAGTCCCATCTCTTTCCCACGGTTTTCTGTTGCCAGTGAGGTCACCGGTCCCTTTAAACTGGGGCTGAGGCCAATGTGCGGCGGGTGGAAGGGGGGGCCGCGGGCAGGGGGGCGGCGGGCAGAGGGGGACATGAGACGGTTCACACAGACTGTTCCTTTTACAGGAAGACTTGGGATTGCGACCAGCGAGCGGGAGGAGGCGGGGGGGCCTGGGAACCTGGGAGCGCCGGCGCGGCCGCGTAATCCGTCACTCCTGGGAGATGTCTCATTAACCCATTAACCAGGGAGGCTGGGGACGTGCTGGGAGCAGAGCGAGGCGGCAGCCGGGGGTGTGAAAGGCAGAGCGGGGCCAGGGGAGGAGCTGGTGGAGCAGACGGGGCGAGCTCCGCGCACAGCTCGCCGCGGGACCGCGCCGCGCTCCGACACGCGTGGGGCTCCGGACACGAGTGGGGCTCCGCCGAGCCCTCAGCCCCGCGCCCTCCTCCTCCCGGTCGGGATGAAGCGTCTGTGCGAGGAGAGCTCGTCGGACACCGAGTCGGACGGCACCATCGACGTGGGCAAAGAGGAGGAGTACAGGTGGGGAGCGTTCCGCGTCGTCCCGAGGGATAAACGACGTCGGGTGGGGGCTCGGCGGTGCCCCGGGGTGCGGGGGAGCGGGGAGCAGCCCCGCTATGGGGTGAGGGCACCCCGGGCTCGGGCTCCGGCTTTTCTCACTGCCCCGGAGCGGTGACCCGACAGCTCCGTGATCGCGGAGGGTGCGGAGAGGGTTCGCGTGAGAAACGCTTCTCCTCTGCCGAGGCGTTTGTCATGCACCAGCTGCGGCTTTGATCTCCTCTGAAAGGCAGCTCGGGCGGTGAGGGGAGCCCAGTTCTCAGCGTGCGCTTTCAGGATGGCAGTTTGCAAGCTCCATCATCCCTCCTCCCTCCTACAGCCCGAGCTGTAGCTCCCTCTGCTCGGGGGAGCGGTGAGGAGAGGACCCGTGTGTGCTCGCGGGGCGCAGCCGCGCTCCCAGGGCTCTGCAATGCTCCCCTGCTCTGCTCTGCTGGCCCAGGGCATCCCCTGCCGCTGCCCACCGACTGCGGGCCTGGTGGGCTCCGGGCACTGGGGATGAAGGAAGGGCACTGTCAGTTGCTCCCATCCGAAATTCAGATGCTTCTGAACTCGTTTTGGCAGCCAAGTGTCCCCCACTCTGCAGCTCCGGGTGATTTAATTCCCTTTTTGAGGGGCTGTCCCACCTGGTGCCAGGCTCAGGTTCTCACAAACCGATACAGTTTGGGGCGGTTGGGCACAGCAGTGCCAACGCATCCTGTGTGTGTTCCCCAAACTCTCACACCGTTCCCAGTGCAGCAGCATTTCACCCACTCTTCTGCTGCACATGAAACACCTCCCACCTCCTCCCGGCTCTGTAGTACCCCAAAGGACAAAGTGGAGGAATTGTCCTGTTCTGTTTCACTGAGTACAACAACGGAGTTTGATCTCCGTCTGTTCGTATTCCCTAGTGAGACGCAGATACGGAGGCACTGATGCTGGTTTGCACTGCGGCTCATGTCACGCAAACACACAGCAGAGAGACCCATCCCCACACCGCGGAGCGGCGCAGCGCAGTGTTGGACGATGGGGTCGGGCAGGAACAAACGCTCCTGGGTGGGGCGGAGGGAGGGAGGGAGGGAGATGGCGTCTGGACCGGGTTCTGGCTCCACGGGGGTGGTTTGGGAGAACCAGTTCCCCACAGCAGGGTGAGTCACTGCGGGCGGGCGCTGTGTCCGCTGTGCGTGCGCTGTGCCGCAGCTCGGGGTCACTGCAGCAGTGCAGGATGCCGTTCGGGTTTGCTTTGTTTTTTTTTGTCTGGAATAAGCAGTTGAAAGATCAGTGCTGCAAATTACAGAATCGATTAAGGAGCAGTGCAGAAATCAGAGCCATCGGAGAGTTCAGTTGCGTGGTTCACAACCGTCAGTCAAACATTTCTGAGACACATTTAGCAGAGAGTTCTGTTGATCCCACATCTGGAGCTCACAAAGAGCACTGCGCTCGGACAGCTCTGCAAAGAGATTCGAAACTCTCTGCTGTGGAGTGCAGGCTGCATTCCTGCACTGCCGGGTCAGCTCGGTGCCGTCCCCTGCACCCGTTCCCACCCCTCCCATCCCACCCACCCGTTCCCACCCCAGCGGCGCTCATCTTTGGCACATTTCTGTATGCGGACAGCGCGTGTTTATTCTTGCAAAGCCACCTATGCCTGCACAAAGCCCACCCAGCGGACACAGCAGCCTCAGGCATGAGGCCGGAAGGTTTGTGCATGAGGATGAGAGGCCCCGGCCCCAGAGCTGTTTTTCCAGCCCTGTGGAGACACTGGTGTGGTCCAAGATGCAAGGAGATGTGCCGGGCAGTGGCTGGTGCAGAAACTTGCCGTGGGCTGCTGGGGGCTCCCACGGGGACAGTGGGATTCAGACTGTGCCTGGCTCCTGTCCTCGGTTCCTGATCTCTGTGTTGTGGGTAACACTGAGATGAGAACCGCAGAAAACATCATTCTGGGATGGGGAGGAGGAACTGCAGATGGCAAATGTGTGTAAAACGTGCTGCTGAGGTTTGCCTCCAGCTGCTGCAAGCAGCTCTCCGTCTTTTTCCTCCCCAGCCACGTTCCCAGGTCTGTGTCTCCCACCACGACGTCGCAGATACAAGCCAGGAAGAAGCGCAGAGGGGTGAGTTCTGAGTTCTGTGCTGTGCCGGTGGCACATCCTCACCTTGGGACACAGGGGGGTCACCTGAACTGGCTCTGCCCCATCCCCTGCAGAACTTCCCTCAGCCAAGGGGAGGTTTTAGCAGAGCTGTGGCCTCAAATCGTGTAGAAAGGGCTGGGGCTGAGGGAAGGAGGGAGGCTTCACACGTAGTGAGTGATGCTTTGCTCGGCTTTTTCACCAAAAGCATTCACTTATGTGGCCCAGTGCTGCTCTCAGCCTGCTGTGAGGGCTCTAAATCTGTGAGACACCAGGAATGAGTGTGGTTTTCCTCCCGCAGATCATTGAGAAGCGTCGCCGTGACCGCATCAACAGCAGCCTGTCGGAGCTGCGGCGCCTGGTGCCCACTGCCTTTGAGAAGCAGGTGGGTACCCAGGGCAGCAGGGCTGTGCTCAGTCCTCACTGCAGAGAGTGGTGAAACCAGGCAGTCAAACAGCATTAATGCATGTAGTGATAATGTTCAGGAGCGGAAGGGAGGATGAATTCAATCCAGATTGCATTTCACAGCTATGAGGAAGCACAGAAATGGGGAATTTCAGTCTGCGTGGGGTGATGGTGGAAAGGAACTCCATCTTCTGCTCAATTAAAAACCTGAGGCAGTGCCCAGAGAAGGGTGTCTGAGTGCTGTGGGTTTTCAGGAGGGTTTGGGGAGGAGGGCACCAGGCAAAGCTCAGCTTGTGAGAGGCACAACGCCCCAGGCCATGAAATGACAAATTTCTCCTTTTTCTCCTGCTCCTAACGCAGGGCTCATCCAAGCTGGAGAAGGCAGAAATTCTACAGATGACAGTGGATCACTTAAAAATGCTCCATGCCACTGGAGGAGCAGGTAAGAGCAACTCTACAAGTGCATGGGCGAGGCGAAGGTGGCATCCTGGGTAGGAAATTCCCCATCAGCAGGGAATGTCTCGGCCCTGCCGTGCCTTACTGCCAGCACCAGGACAAATGCTGCCTTGCCCTCTTCCCAGGGGAAATGTTTTTCCCAGGGGTAAATGGGTAGTTTCCTGCCCTCCTGTTTTTATTGCCTATAAAGTGTGGGTCAGCATCCCATGGCTAGCTTCTGGTATCCCAGACCCACAGTGATGGTGCTCTTGTCCTCACTGCATGCCCCCCTGAAGCTGCCCAGCCAGAGTTGCACTCCCAGAAATGGAGCTTGCTTCCAGAAAAAAATGATATTAAATTCCTTCCCTCCTCCCTGAGATACATTTCCTGTAGAGGCTGAGTTCTGCTTGGGGACTCTGCAAATAAACAAGGCTTTTTTCCCTTTCTGTTCTTGCTTTTTGTCTCTTGGATGTTTTAAGAGGAGAGGGGGAGCCCTGTGTGAAATCCAACAAAGGTCTCATTTGTACTGAGAGCTCAGCACAGACCCTCGGTCCTGTTCCAGTTAACAGGATGGGGATCACAGCTCCAGTAAAGAAGCCTCTGGCTTTGCTTACCACCCACTTTTGGCTTTCTGAGGACACTGCTGGCATCCAGGCTTTGCTTCAGAGCTGTAACTCGGTCTGGAACATTTGTTTAGATATTCAGTTTGACTGCACTGCAACAAAGGGCTGCATTGTCCCCAGAGACCCCGGCAAGCAGAGTGGTCCAGTGCTCCACTGCTCTGTGACATTCTCTGCTTTGTTGCTTACTGTCTCACCAAGCTACGAGGAGGGAGCAGAAGCTGAAAAATCAGCCATTGTGTTTTATCTTATTGGTTTTCATGTGGCTCAGAGCTTTCCCAGCCCAGTGGCCCCGGTTCAGCCATTCCTTCAGTGGGAGGTCAGCATGAGGGAAGTGTAAAGGGCTGAAGTCACTGGGACTCAGGCAGAGGAACTCAGGCTGTGCACAGAGGAGATGTGCATCGCTCGGCGTTGCCATAGACAGGTTCCCAGCACACACCTGGCCATCTGCACGTCCCCAGCAGCCAGAACTCACAGAGCCCAAAAGGAAAGCTGTCATCCTCCCTGAGCACAGTTAATGAACCTTCTTGCTCGAACCACACACTAGAGTAAAGGGCTTCATGACCCGCAGTCCTCTCCCACCGAGATAACCAGTGCTGCTGTCGCCCACACGGACCCACTTGGCTGTCTGCTGCAGGGCATCACACGGCAGCAAAGCGCCTCAAGTGAAACCTACGGTGCGGCAGAGAGGGCGGTGGGGCCCACGTGCGTTCCTGCACCGTGCACGGCCTGACCGCCCCCGTGTCCCTGCAGGGTTCCTGGATGCTCGTGCTCTGGCCGTGGACTACAGGAGCATCGGCTTTCGCGAGTGCCTCACCGAGGTGGTGCGGTACCTGGGCGTCCTGGAGGGGCAGAGCACCGCCGACCCCATCCGCCTGCGGCTCCTCTCCCACCTCAACAACTACGTGGCCGAAATGGAGCCCTCCCCGGCGGCCGCCTCGCTGCTCCCCGTGCAGACGTGGCCGTGGTCCTTCCTGCACAGCCCGGTGCCGGTGCCGCGCCGGGAAGCCGCTCCTCTCCTTGTGACTGCGTCCTACCCGCGCCTCGCCGCCAGGCCGGCCCCGGTGCGCCGCGTCCCCGCCGACGTGCTGCCGTCGCACCGGGGCTCCCTGCCCGGCAGGATGGCTTCCTCAGCCCGCAGGGCGCGCGGTGTCCCCTCGGCTTCGACCGCGGCGGCCGCACCCCGGATGCCGTCTCCGTCGGGGCCGCCGAGGGGGGGCTCAGCCAAGGGCAGCCCCATCTCCGCTCTGCTCTTCTCTCCCGCCGGCGTCCCCCTGCCCGCAGCCTACGCTGCGCCCGCGGTGCTGGGCGCGGCCGCGCAGGGACCCGCGCTCAGGGTGGGGGCGGCCCGGCTGTGCCGCTCCTGGGCCACGGAGATCGGCGCCTTCTGAGCCCTCGGTGCCCGCTGCCCGTGGACCGGCCGACCGGGCGCCTCTCCTGTTAGCGGAAGCCAAGGATCCACCCAGAAGATTCTCTTTGCTGTCCCCCCGCCTCACTCCTCACGCTGCCTTCCTCGCCTCACCTCACCGTCGCTCATCCTCTCCTTCGTCGTGCCCACAAATGTCAGCGCCATCCGCTTCCAGGGGTTCTCTGGGATGGGGGGCGCTGCAGACCCCGGCCCTCCGACAGAGCCCGATGCTGTTCTCTGCTGCCTGACCTCCTTGGGAACTCGGAGCTCCTGGACGGACTCACTCAGGCCGCGTCCCCCAGCGGCAGCACCCAGTTCGAGCTCTTGGGGTAGGTTCTGCTGCCCTGACTGAACGCTGCTCTCCTCGCTGCGCCCCAAATCATCCTGCTCACAGCGAGCACTGCTGGGCTCTGGCAGCCCTCAGCCCACAGCCGGGTGTGAAGAGGTGAGACACAGGATTTCAAAGGGACTCCGTGGGGAGGGGACGACTCCGACACCGATGTGAGAAGGGCAGCCCTTCCCTCTGCCCGTCGCCCTGCAGGAGCCACCTCACCTCTTTCTCCACCGAGTGCGCGGTGCAGAGCGGTCAGACCAGCATTCCAAGTGCCTCCCAGTTTTCTCTTGGCCCTTCTCCTCCCACAGTGTATCTGCTTTCTCTCTCCAGCACCGTGTCGTGGTCTCACGTTGCTCACCCCTGTGCCAGGACCAAACACCATGGGTGCTGCACTGCAGCCCTTGGCCAGCACTGGGGCTGCACTTGTCCCATTCCCAAGAGCTTTTCCTGCCCTGCCGTGCACCCCTGGATAACCAGTGCTGCAGAATCGCCCTTGCTCCTGTCCTCCCACCCCCTCTCCTCTGGGCAGGGAGGAACACAGACTCGGAGCTCTCAAGCTCTGGGGCCGCATCACTCAGGGCTGGGTGTCCCAGCGCTCGCCCTTCCCGTGGGACTGTGCCTGGATCTGCGCCTTTGTTTGCTGGGATGGACCTGGCCCCGGCTGCACGCCCACCCCAAGGATCTCCCCAGATCAGCAGCTGTGGCACAAAAAGAAAAGTGTGTAGAGGTCAGCGCAGCAGTGGAAAAGACAGAGAAGTTCCCTCCTGGCAGAGACTCTCCCCCACCCCAGGTGGAAGGCGCAGCGTGCTCGGCTGCCTTCCTCCAGAGCACGGGATGTGTGCAGCACTGCTGCTCGGAGAGTGATCCTCCTGGTTGTTCTGGTGAATGCCACTGCACTTAACATACAGAAACGCCTCTGCTGCTCCTCCTCACCTCTGTTCCTCAGTGCCAGAAGCAGCCAGGAACACTTTCCCTTGCAGTAAAGACAGAGGAGGCCATGGCCCTGGCTGTCCCAGGGCTGCTCAGTGTGCCAGAGCTGCAGCAAGCAGCCTGGCCTCGCTCTGTTAGAGTCACAGCTGTGACATCCAGCTCAAGTGGCAAATAAAGTCTTTCCAACCCCTGTTGGTGTGAAATGCAGTGTTGATGTGCAGCTGTTCTGCCAGTCTGGCTGCTGGGAGGACCATTGGCTTTGCAGCAGATGAGCTTTGTTGAGGTGTAGTGTAAGGGAACATCCCCAGCAGGAACACTGCTTGTGGTGGCTTTTCCCATGGCTTTTTATACTTTGCAAACGACCGCATGAGTTGAAATCAGCAGGGAATTTGTAGCGCTCACCCTGGCACTAATCCATGGTTTGAGAACAGCTCATTTCATTTAGCTCCCAGCATCCACAGAAATGCCATGGGACACACTGAGCCCAACTGAGCCAGACTGCAGGGCTGCCCTCTGTCTGCTGACCCTCTGTGAGCAGAACCAGAGTCACCTCTCAGCTCCACGCTGGTGGGAAATGCTCCGCACAGAACCACAGCTGAGAAAGGCCTCTGTTCAGAGGGGAGGATCGTCAGCCATCCTGGCCATGAAAGATGCTGGGAGAATTTGCTGGGGAATGGTGAAAATTCAACTTCCTTTCCCATAACTCCTTCTCACTCCAAAATGCCTTTCCAAGCCGCCCATAAATCCTCGCCGTAAGCGCTGTGTTGGGAATTGCTGGAAGGGAGCGACTGCAGCTGCGACGGAGGAAGGCAGCATCCGTCTGGGAGCAGAGGGAGCAAGAATGGGGCCATTGAGCACAGCCACCCCAGTGCCCGGGCTGCCCCGGCGCGGCGGGGGGTGGCGGGGGGGTCCAGCCCCGCACGGCTCGGATCTGGGAGGCGTTCACCGACGGCGCCGCGGGCTGCAGGGGTGAAGCAGAGCAGGGACTGCGAGAAACCGCTTCCTGATTGCTGCAGATCAAACGGTGGGAGGGCATCGCTCCGGGCCTCTGGGGTTTTCTCCCCACAGCAGCGCGGAGATTACAGCGGTAGGTGAGGAATGGATCTGCGCTTCTTTTTCCCAGGGTTTTTCTGAGATTAAACACCTCCGGTAAGGCATCCTGGCAACTTTTGATCTGCCCTGTAGGGGAAACCCCCAAAGTCCCCCGAGTCCTCGTTCTTCGGGCTGAAAGCAATGAAGAGCCTATGGGAACGCGGGGCTGCGGTTGGCGCGGTCCGGCCGGGGCTGTGGGTGGCACACAGCAGCGCCGAGCCCCCGGCGCCGTGCCGCAGGCCGGCACACAGCAGCGCCGAGCGCCTCCCCACGCCGGCCGCTCCCGTCCGTGAGGCGGCGCGGCGCCGCCGCCCCCTGCCGG
>JAPSGF010000057.1:3636276-3696111 GCA_035772895.1 Perdix hodgsoniae | reverse complement strand
TCGGGGGCGGTGCGCGTCGCGGGGCGCCGTTCGCCGCGCTCTGCCTGCGGAGCCGCCCGGCGCCGCCGCTGACCGGCGTCTCTTCCGCAGAGCCCCGAGCGCGCAGCGGAGCGGACGATGAGCGCGGCGGGCAGCGGCTACCCCATGGCCTCGCTGTACGTGGGCGACCTGCACCCCGACGTGACCGAGGCGATGCTGTACGAGAAGTTCAGCCCCGCGGGGCCCGTGCTGTCCATCCGCGTGTGTCGCGATATGATCACCCGCCGCTCCCTCGGCTACGCCTACGTCAACTTCCAGCAGCCCGCCGACGGTACGCGCCGCGCCGGCCGCCCTCCTCCTCCTCCTCCTTTTCCTCTTCCTCCTCCTCCTCCTCGCCGCTCTCCGTGCCGCCCCGGCAGCGCTGGGTTTTTCGGGTCCCGCTCTGGGCGTGGAGGCGATGCGGGGCGGGCGGCGGCCGGGCGCGAGGGGCCCCCAGCTCCCCGCTGCTGCGCGGCCGCCTTTCGGCGCCTTCCATCCCCAGGGCGAGCGGCCGCTCGACCCGCGGTTGTGGAGCCGGAGTGCGTTTTGTACGGGCTCTGCTCAACCAAAAGTGTCTCCTCACCCACTTCGCTGGTTCTGAAGTACTTTGCAGGCGCGCATCTCACTGTCCTGCCTGCTTCATTGGGCTGTTTCTGTAGCACTGACAGTCTCCAAGTTGGAGGTGTGGGTTTGGTGCAGCTCAGTAAAGGGAGCAGTCTCCTCTGCGTTCTTGTGCAGGTTGGGCTCTCGATGTGCTCCTCACGTAGCCAGCACTGGCAGAAAAGCCTGCATGCGCTCAGCCCAGGTTGGGTGCTGTTCTGCCCTTATCCTCTGGCTGCTCCCCTGTTGTGACTTCGGACCTGGGAGAGCTGGTGGCTGCACGCTGCTGTGTGTGCAGGCTGCTGTGCAGCACTCTGCAGTGATGTTCTTGAGCTGGTGGGAAGGGTTCGTGGTGCAGTGCGTGTGAAACGGTGCTGTCGCATGGGCAGAATCCATGCTGGTTTAATCTGGCCAGATTGTTTTTAACAGTTCAGTTTGGCACCTGCTTGAGTAGATATTCCAGTGCTAAAGCAGTGGAAACATATGAAAGATGGGACAGAAAAGGTCATTGTGAAATGTGCTTTTTTCTGTAAGAAAAGTAGGTCAGTATTTTCTGCCCTCATTTTCAGAGCCTTTACTTGTTGACTGGTGCTCATTTATTGCTCTGAGCTGTGATTTAGCAGTATCTATATATAGACATCTCCAGAACAGATAGGAGAGAACGCTTCCCTTGGATTCAGGTTCATAACAGCCCGGACTTCAACAGCCAGTAACCTCTCCTATTGCCTGCAGTTGGCCATCCTGCCCTACAGTTTTACAGAGAGCAGATAGCAGACCCCCCCCAGGGTAATAAATACATTGCCTTCAGGTCAAAGTCCACAATGCGTGGAAAAGAAATGTCATCACAAAGCAGTGCTCCTGCAAGACAATGGAGCCTCTGAGCTCTCAGCTGATTGTGACTGTGCCCTCCTGGCTGCTGGCCTCTTCCCAGTTCAGAATGCCTTCTGTGCTCTTAAAGTAGAGACCTGTATCGTGTGGGTGTAGGTATGATGCTGAAAGAGAAGAGTAGCTAGTTGTATGTGCTTACTGTATCGGGAAGAAGTCCTCACAGAAATATGAAGATAGCTGGCCTCCCCATGTGTTTCAAGGTAAACTTTTTATGGTAATAAATAGACATGAGTTTAGAGGGATGTTGCGCCATTCTGGGCTCCTGGAGAAGCTGCAGACATTTTAGGAAGTCCCAGTGCTTGAAGTGATACTTTGGCAGAGTAGCTGGTGTCCTGTTACTGGTAGGTCTTACAAGGTCAAGTGACTTAAACCTCACCTTTCAGTTACTACTGGGAGGGAGAAATGTGCAAGCTGTCCTGCCTCACAAAGAGATCTCTTCTGAGAAGCTCCCTCCTGGTGTAGCAAACAGCAGCATGTTATTCTGTATGAGTAAAAGGCAGCTACTGTGCAGCGGGTGGGAGGGGGAGCAGTTGGTGTGTTGGGGTCTCTCTGAAACCAAGACTCAAACTTCATGAAGAATACAATTTTTGTTGTCAAATGCATGAGCTTTGGGCTTGGCTTTCCAGGTGGCAGTACTTTCTGCATGAGGGCTTTCAGAGAAGACACATCTGTGCTTTCCTTCCTGGGATGCATAATCAGAAATGCATTTGGACTCCGTGTGATCCCTTCTAGGAAATGATGGGCTGCATTCTGTAGCACTGCTACAACACAGTGCATAAAAGCACTCAGAAGCTTTGTGCTCCCAAAACCTTCAGGAAGGCTCTTGTGGGCACACTGCTGGTCTGTTTGAAATGGTGGAAGGCAGAAAAGCTGGTAGGATAGTTTGTATTTCCTGGATACCTTTCCTAGAAGTAGGAGTGCTTTGTAAATCTGAGGGCTTGTCACATTTTAACCTTTGTATGGGAAATAGGATTATTCTCTCCTTACTGACTAGAGAAGCTGAACTGCTCACAAGGCAGGTAGCAGCCAGAACTTTGCTGCTCTTTGGGACCACCAGGAGATCACTGCAATCACGTCCCGATCATCTGAGCTTCCAGAACTCCTGTATCTAAACTGGTTCAGGGCTTGCTCTTGGTTTTGCTCAGCCAATGGAGTGATGCTTTGCCCTGGGAGGGGTTACTTGTTGGACGTGCATTGTCTGATAGTCTGCAGAGAGGTTATTTTGAGTGAATGGTTGTTAGTATTTATTTTTAACTGTACGTGGAAAGAAAACAAACTCATTTCATTTGCATGAAAAGCTCCGTTTCCTTTTAAATACGTTCCTCGTGCAGTTCAGTTGTGTTCCAGGGTTTCATAACGTTGACAGTTAGGAACACTCAGATAATGATGGAGAGAAACTTCAACGTGGCCATAGAGATAAGCTGCTCTGGGGGTACAGAGAGCACCACGTATTTCTCAAGCCAAGAAGGAACCTGAGGCTGGGATTAGATAACTGTCTCTAAACAGAGAGCTGTAGGAGGGTATGGGTGAACTTGTCCCGCCTTCTTAAAGGAGAGGTGGCAGCATCAGAAAGACGTGCAGTGTGAAGCAGATGTGCAGTGAAAAGGAAGGAGTGGTTTTGTACGTAAGCTTCATTGCTGGCAGCATTTTGTTATACTTCAGCGATGCAGGGATTGAGAGGAATGGGCATCAAGTGCGTTGATTAACCTTGCTAGTTTCAAATTTGCACTCTTTTTGTTGTTAGGTCTTTATTACCTAGTGGCACAAGAGCTCAGAGGTCTGCAGAGCAGCTGATGGAACTCCTTGTGCTGAGCTTCTCACGAGTGAATCCTGCTGCATGGTATCTCTTTATGCTGCTCAGCCACAGCAGCCAATTCCAGCACTGGTAGCTCTGTGCTGGGGAGCCTGCAAGTGAGACTCATTGCTTTGAGGCGTAAGGCAAGCTGCAGGGAATGCTCATGGATTGGTTTTCCTTGTCCGAAAGGCACTTGAAGAAGGATGGAGTGAGCCTGAAAGAGGCTCAGTGTGTGTACAGCATTGGGTTTGAGTTGCAGTTCAGCCTGCTGGGAGAATGACAGGAACCAGTAGGAGAGAAACAGATACAGGAGCTGAGATGGTGGAAGGATTGTGGCTGAAGTGCGGGAAGATGAGAGGGTGTTTGCTCAGGTGGAGGAAATAAATTTGCCATGTTTATTCTGAGTCACTGTTAGGGCTGTGCTGATCCTTTAGGGCTTCTCAGGTGCTGGTGTGATGTGATTGCATTTCTGCCTAGGAGGGTGGCAGCCCTCAGGTTAGGGAATCTGCCTGGGGCTTTCTTGCCCTGCTGCTAACAAGAAGCATTTTAGCATGTGCATGTATTTCAAGCAGAGTATAATACTGCTGTGGGATGCTGGATGGCTACATAGAGCAGTGCAGTAGCACCTGCTCATGTATGTGCTTAGAATGCTTGAAAGATCCACGAGTGGGTTCATCTTCTGTCTATCCCAGCAGCTGTGCACAGCGTTTCACAGTCCCCTCTGGTTGCTTGCTGCTGCTTCATCTGCTTGGCACCTTGCAGCAGCAGCTCTGTTTCTGCTGCAGATGGAATATACAATCGTTTGTGTCCTTGCCAATGCATGCTTCTGGAGGACCTCTCCTTGCTATAAATACACACTGCCAAATTTGACGACCTGCACCAAGTTGCCTGCTGAAGTGCCTACCAGGAGCTGGCTATGGAGACGGCCACAGGGCTGCACTGATTCAGAGTGGCAGCTGAGGAATCATTTTAGCACAGCAGTTAATTGAATGTAATGCTTTTAAATAGCAGGTGGAGCGAGTGGAGCCCTGGCATGTAAAACTTTCCTCCTGAGATGGTTTTTGCCTTTTTAATTTTGTAAGTCTCTCTACTTCAGTAAGATCCAGCAGAGCTTGTTTCTCAGTAGGGACTGTGTGTGAAGGGCTGGGAAAAAGAGATGGCACCACTTCAACATAGAAAGCAGTGATAGGAAAAGTCTTCAAAGCACATGAAAAGCTCTAACAGACTTTCATGCAGTAATTCACTGATTTTGAGGTAGGCAGTGCCCCACTGAGGATTCTGGAGAGAGCTCTGTGAAATGCTGGATAGCTTCTCTGCTCTAGCAAAGTATTGCTTGAGAGGAGAAGGTGTTCATGCTGGCATTTCGGTTGGATTTGCTGCTCTGAAATGCTGTCAGTCAGTACAACTGAGTGACAGTGGCGTGGAAGAACTGAGCCAAAGAAATTTGGAAAACTTGGGTTCTGCTCTGTTAATGTTCCTTGGTTTTAATGCACATCTATCCCTTTCTTTCCCCGCCTCATGCTGGGAATTAAGTCTCTCTTTCTCTGCTGACTCCATGTTAGGAGTGTTTCCTGGCACAGAAGAGTCACAAGCATCTGAATTTTATGAACAAGATCCTGATGAGCGTATGTAATGATCCTTTTAATATATCAGTAGGCAGCAGAAATAGAATCATGACGAGGGGGTTCAGAGTGGCCTAGGATGGCAGTGCTGGGATTTTAAAGTTGAGTTAAACACTTCCCTGTCCATCAAGCTGGGTATCTGGACCTTTTTCTCAGCATTTTGTCTGTTCTTACTGTTCCCCTTTAGTCAGAAAATTGGAAATAATTTTTTTGGCCACAAGCAGTACAGGCTGAGTTGTGTTCTTCCCTGCCAGCCGTGTGTTTGTGTCCATTCTCCATCTCTGACCCGACAGAGAAGCGATCATTTTCTCTTAATAGAAATGAGTACGAATAGGTGAGAGCTTCCTGTGTCTTGCCCTTCTTTTGATTTCAGCAGTTTACCTTTATGATAGCGAGGAATAAAACCAAGTCTAAGTACATTGCAGTTCATTTCTCTGTGACTATTAAAACATTATAATGTCAGTTCAGAATAGATTATTAAATCTGTTACATTCTTAAGCAATTCTAGTAACTGTGCTGCAAAGACCTCCCTTGAAACATGAAGTTAAACAAAAAGTAGCTGTTGGAATTGGTGGCCCATTGCCCCAGGTGTCTCTCTAATGTTATTTACGTTACCACTCAGGTGATGGAAACTTTATGCTTTAACAAGCCACAGAAACCTGTTCTTTGCTTCTCTTGCAGCTGAGCGTGCTCTGGACACCATGAACTTCGATGTGATCAAAGGAAAACCCATCCGCATCATGTGGTCTCAGAGGGACCCCTCCTTGAGGAAGTCGGGGGTTGGGAACGTCTTCATTAAGAACCTGGACAAATCCATTGATAACAAGGCACTTTATGACACGTTCTCAGCGTTTGGGAATATTTTGTCCTGCAAGGTGAGATGTGGTTACTTTTTCCCATTCTGCTACAGCGGTGATGTGATCAGAGACACCCGGTGTGGGAAGCAGAAGTGGCACCTGTCGCCAAGTGAGGAGGGGTGTCTCCTGAAGGCAGAGTTGACCAAAAGGTCAGGGATTGCTGAAGTTACGTCAGGTTTGGTCATGAAATGTGCCAGCCTGAAACACAGACATCTCTCCCGCTTTGCCCCTCAGCTGTATCCTGTTCCTGTGTGCTGGGGCTGAGCGTGGCAAAGGAGGAGGTGTGCGTTCTGAGATCTGACGATTGGTTTCCTTCCACGTGTCTAGGTGGTGTGTGATGAGAATGGCTCTAAGGGCTACGCATTTGTGCACTTTGAGACCCAGGATGCTGCAGATAGAGCCATCGAGAAGATGAACGGCATGCTGCTAAACGACCGCAAAGTGTGAGTGTCACAGCCAGCAGCAGCAGCGAGCGCATGAACCGTGATGCATCTCGGTATTAACAGGGACACACAAGGTTCTCCTGGCCCAAGCCTTGGCCTGCTACCTCTCCACTACAGGGCTGGTGAGTGACCCTGCCCAAGCCATGGCCTGCTCCCCTTCCATTGCAGGGCTGTGGTTTCCCTAACCAAGCCTTGACTTACTCCCTCTCCGCAAGTGGGCTGGGTGGGTGTCTGGCCAGTACTCCTCACTGCAGAGCTGGGTGGGCATCCTAGGCTGCTGCTTTTCACCGTAGGACAGGTGACTTTCCTGGTTGGTCTGCGGCCTGTTTGTCCTTCTGCTCTGGCACTCTTTCTTCTCCCTGTGTCTGGCTCCTACTGCAGTTTTTCCTTTCGCCTCACTGCGAATCACATGCTGGTTTTCCATTTTTGAAAACAAGCTCCTTACTTAATTTTCGTTCTTTCATGCAGGTTTGTTGGGAGATTCAAGTCTCGTAAAGAGCGGGAGGCTGAGCTGGGAGCCAAGGCAAAGGAATTCACCAACGTTTATATTAAGAACTTTGGGGATGACATGGATGATGAAAGACTAAAGGAACTCTTCAGTAAATATGGTAAATACGGAAACTCTTAATGAGACTGTGAAGTCCATGGCCTGTGCTAATTTAACAGCGCCGCTACCATCTGTAAACGTCTACTGGGGTCACTTTGAGGCTGATGAATTGGAAGAGTTGAGGAGTGGGTAGTAATTCTGTCAAACGTTGGACAGGAGGCAGAGAGTGGCCAGCAGATGAGTGACAGAAGAAGGCTAGGGCGAGTATGTGGAGCTTGATAGTCTTGAAATAGTCTCACATTATATTTTACTAACCCTGTCCCTTGGTAACAGGTAAGACTCTGAGTGTTAAAGTGATGACAGACCCCACTGGAAAATCCAAAGGCTTTGGCTTTGTAAGCTTTGAAAAGCATGAAGATGCTAACAAGGTATGACCAAGTGTTAATACTGCTTGGGTGTCTTTGGAGAAGTTTACTTGGCTTACCATAGAAGCAGGTTGAGATGAAGTTCTGCCTCAGATGTAACCTCTTCTGGATGTGGGGGTGTGAAGCCATTTGCACGCCATCACATTGTCACCTTACTGCAGTATTAAGCTGACATTTCTCAGATTAGTGTTCTGCACACAGAATGCAGTTGTTTAATCTCAACATTAATTGCTGAAGAAGTGCTCTGATGGACGGCTTAGGGAGTGAATGTTCTTAGTGTTTTTTGAGCCTTAGGTTTGCTACTATTTGACACTAACTACAGAAGGGGTGGGGATAAATTCACGAGTTCCTGTTGTTAGCTCAGCGTTACGGTGAGGTTGGCAGCATGGTCTCTCCTGCTCTCCTGATAACTTCAGTTTATCTTTAATTAGCTGGTGTTAAACAGGAGCAGTGCAGAGGTACTGTGGCAGTTTTAGTTCATTGGCTAGCAAGCAGGGAGATGTTTGGGCAGCCAAGTTCTTAACAGGATTGGCTGCTGCCTTGTTTCAGCAATTGACAGTTTTCTTTGACCCCTCTGTCCAGGCAGTAGAAGAAATGAATGGGAAGGATATCAATGGGAAAATGGTGTTTGTAGGCCGAGCACAGAAGAAGGTGGAGCGCCAGGCAGAGCTGAAAAGGAGATTTGAACAGCTAAAACAAGAGAGAATCAGCCGGTACCAGGTGAATAGTCTGTCCCTTTTCTGAATTGAAGTGCAGTTTTCCATCTACTGGTAGACCTAAAAGGCACTGACAAAGCAGTCGTTGTCCTGTGATATATCCTTAGAGTTCAGACTTCAAGGTGACTCCGTGGTACTTGGAGGCAAAGGAGACTTCTGTGCATGGTCCTCACAATTAAGTGCTTAGGTGGATATGAGAGAAGTCATGCAGTCATCTTCAATTTCACATGAGCGAACCTAAAAGGGTGGAAAGAGATGATGTGACTCTAAACTGGTGTTGGTTTAGTTTTTAGCAAAACTGTGTCATGCCAGAGATTGCATCTGAATCTTTCCCGCTCCTTGCAATGTAGTGCTGGACTGGGGACACATGATGCAACAAGAAAGCAGAGGAAATCCAGACAGGCTCTTTCACTGCATTGGGGTTTGTCTCTACACCTTTGCAACATTTATTGCCATCAGTCTTGGTGGTATGACAGTGATATCCTGCAAGTTAAGAGGTTTTAGGCAAATGACAGCTTTGGCAGATGATGCTGATAGTTGATGTGCTGAAGATTCACTTTATTACTGTAGATGCCTTAATTATCCTACTGTTCTCTACCTTTTAGGGAGTTAACCTATACATTAAAAACCTAGATGACACTATAGATGATGAAAAACTGAGGAAGGAATTCTCACCTTTTGGGTCAATAACAAGTGCAAAGGTATTGTGGGGCTTGGGGACTTTTGGATTTTAAAGCCTGAAGAAGGAACTGTTACTTGACAAAGGACTGAAGGGCAGATGGGTATCCCTGAATTGGTGCAGTCATGAGAATTTTGGGCTAGTGAATGGCAGATTTCCTTGGGTCTTATTGTGATTTTACTGATAACTTGTTTGATTCCTTATCAGAAGCGGGGGGACAGGAGGTGGAAAACATGCCATATCATGCTTATTGGCAAGCAGGCATTTCTTCACATTTGATGAGAGGCTGCACCTAATCTTTCCCATTCCTTGCTGTGCAGTGTGAGTCTGGGGACGCACGGTGCTGACAGAAAAGCAGAGTAAATCCAGACAAGTAGTTCTTCATTGAGTAATTGTCTCTACACCTCTGCAACAGTTCTTCCTTGAAATGTTATATTTCTCTATGGTCAAAAATTAAGATTCTTAGACTGTTGTTGAAATGTTGCTCCACTAGCAATTGGTCTTTACTGCAGGTGATGCTAGAAGATGGACGGAGCAAAGGGTTTGGCTTTGTCTGCTTTTCCTCTCCAGAGGAAGCTACAAAGGCTGTGACAGAGATGAATGGTCGAATAGTGGGCTCAAAGCCACTCTATGTTGCTCTTGCACAAAGGAAAGAAGAGCGAAAGGCTCATCTAACTAATCAGTACATGCAGCGCATTGCTGGGATGAGAGCCTTGCCAGCCAACGCAATCATTAATCAGTTCCAGCCTGCTGCTGGTGGTTATTTTATGCCTGCTGTGCCCCAGGTAAGCTGAGCAAGTTAGTATGGTTTTATGAACATTTTAACTGTGCTTGGGCCTTGGGTTGTTTGCATTCATCCCATTGAATCTTTCTTACGCCCATAAGCAAGCAACTCCTAATGGGGAGTGCAGTCAGTGGAGTTAATTGTGATGCCCTGGCTGCATGCTCTCTTAATTTGAGTTGGGTGTTGAGTCTGGGGAAAAACTGCCAAAACACGTTGTAAACAATGCTTGTTGTTCACTTAGATGCTGCCTTTGAGCTTATTTGTCTCCCTCCAGGCTCAGAGCAGACCCACGTACTATGCACCCAATCAGATGGCACAGATGAGACCCAACCCACGCTGGCAGCAAGGGGGAAGACCTCAAGGTGAGCATCTAGAGACTGTTTGGTGGTATTGCCCTCTGGTTTGTGCTTTCCGGCCAGAATGCCTGCTTTCCTTTCTGTGCCCAACTTCAGCTTGCTTCCTGTAGCTGACTAGCCTGACTTACCAGCCAGTCAGTCCTGGTTTTGAGGATTTCCTCTCATTTCTTCCATCAGGCTTCCAGGGAATGCCAAATGCCATGCGCCAGTCTGGACCACGGCCGGCACTGCGCCATCTGGCCCCTGCTGGCACTGCTCCTGTCTCTCGTGGCCTTCCTGTTTCTGCCCAGCGAGTTGGTAAGGTGTCTGCCTCCCAGGCTCTTCTCCTCAGCTGCAAGGGATGAGGATGTTATTGAGACTTCTACTTCCAAAGGTGGTTGTCAGAAACAAATAACGAAGGGCCACCTGGAGAGAGGGGCAGAGGCAGCACCTGAATCTTTCCTATTCCTTGCTGTGCAGTGCTGGTCTAGGGACAGTTGGTGCTACAGCACAGCAGCAGAAGTCCAGATGGGTTACTTTCCACTCGCTTGGAACTCATCTCTACAGCTCTGCAACATTTACTGCTCTAAATAAGACTGTAGATTATGGATATTGTTCTCAGTGTAGAGCATCCAAATTTTATTTTAGGGAGTAACTAGAAAATACCATAAATGCAGAATGTAGAATAGTTCTTTTTCTGAAATATCCAATTGTAATTTGGAGACCAGTTTCTAAGCCAGTATTTGCCTGTGCAGTGCATAGTTTGAATTTAGTGGTCATTCAGATACCTCAGGTTACTTGCTGCACACCCCTATGGGTGCTTTTAATCCTGCTCTCCTTTGGCAGGTGTTACCACTGCAGGACAGAACTTGGCTCCTCGTCCACCTGTAGCTGCTCCTGCTCCCAGAGCAGTTCCCCCTTATAAATATGCCTCAAGTGTCCGCAGCCCACATCCACCTGTACAGCCTTTGCAGGTAACGCAAGGATCTGTGCCTGAAGCAGCTGCAGGCCAACAGGTTTTACATGCAGCTGAAGAGTTTTCGCAGAAACAATCAGCATAGCATCTGTCTTTGCATCCTCCTATCTGCCTTTCTATAGGCACCTCAGCCTGCAGTACACGTGCAGGGACAGGAGCCACTAACAGCCTCCATGCTGGCTGCTGCCCCTCCCCAGGAGCAGAAACAGATGCTGGGTGAGTGAAACTCTGGTTCTTCCAGATTGCATTTTACTTTGAAAATGTCCCCAGGTTTCATTAACAGCTTTTAAATTAAAATTGCTGTCTGAAATCCTTTTTTTTTTTTTTTCCTAGGAGAACGTTTGTTCCCTCTTATTCAAGCTATGCACCCCAGCCTTGCAGGAAAGATCACAGGGATGTTGCTGGAGATTGACAACTCAGAGCTGTTGCACATGCTGGAGTCTCCGGAGTCTCTCCGGTCAAAGGTAAGCTGGCCTGTTCCCTTGGGTGGGGCAGACTGGGGGACCCTTTGGTTGAGAGAGGATTCTCACTCACTGGCTCATCTGTCTTCCTGGAGGTGGAGGAGGCTGTTGCAGTGTTGCAGGCTCACCAAGCCAAGAAAGAAGCTGCCCAGAAGGTGGGTGTGGTTGCTGCTACCTCTTAAGCCAGGAAGACTGGTGAGTGTCTCAGTCCTCAGCTTTGATTAAAAGCTTCCAGGATTGGTAAATAAAGCAAGGCAGTTACTGAGTGTTCTTGGTCTGGGAGGCTTATGTTGGTCTGGGAGCAGTGCTTGATTTTAGCCAGTTCTTCAAAAGTCTTTTTAATTAAGCATCAGAAAGATGACGTGTAAGTTGGTAAAGAGTTCCTGTTAGATGGCAAGTCATGGGAGTACAGCAGGTTGAGATGAGTCTTGCGGCAGTGCTGATCTAGGAGATAAAATGACATGCGAGGTGCTCTGGTGAGTTCAGGGTGAAGCACTGCGCTGATGCCCGTTCCTTGTTGTCCTGGCAGTGGGCTGCCTGTAGCATACATAGCAGGGCTGCAGTCAGCAGTGCCACGGCCTGGTGCAGGTCTGTCCAAACAAATGCTGCCTCCTGTGTCCAGCTCCAAACTCCTAAAAAAAAAACCAAAAAAGGCTTTTATTTCCCAGTACCTGGCAAGTAACGGCCTCCTCCTCTCCCTGTAGGATGCAAAGAAGCCAAATAGCCCCCCCAGATGTCAGCTCAAGGTGTCTGCAGACTGCGCTGTCCTGCAGCACTCAGTGCCGAGCGCCACATCACGTAGTTATGTTGTGTTTTATAAATTAATCCCCGAAATCCTACCACGCCGGCTCTGTGCAGCTCGCAAGCTTCCCCGTGCGCTCAGAGCAGGTCCTACCCTCTGACTTCTCTAAGCGGAGCGTCGAGGATTTCTGGTTGAAGCATTTTGTGCTTTGGTTTTAACTCAGCAGTCCCGTGTGGGCAGTTCTGGAAAGTCTTTTGTCAATAAAGGAATAAAATCTTCGCCTGCACTTCTCGTCCTTCTCTTTCGGTACGCGGCTTTGTCGTGGCTTACGGAGCCCCGCCCCCCGCTCGGTTGCGGCTGGAATCGCTTTGGCGCCGCTCCGGGCTCCGCGCGCTTCGGTTCGGGTTCGGCTGCGCTCGCACCTCCCCCCCGCCAGGGGGCGCCGTCGGCGCGGCGGAGGGCCGGGGTTTGCGCGAACTTCCGGGGCGGGGCGCTAAGATGGCGGCCACCAAGCGGGTGCTGTACGTGGGTGAGTGGGGCTGCGGGCTGCGGGCGCCGCGCGAGGCGAGCGGGGCCGTAACGCTGTGCGCCGCAGGCGGGCTGGCGGAGGAGGTGGACGAGAAGGTGCTGCACGCCGCCTTCATCCCGTTCGGCGACATCACCGACATCCAGATCCCGCTGGACTACGAGACCGGTGCGTGGCGGCGCGCGGCGCGGCGGCGCGCTGCCAGCCGGGCTCTGAGCGCGGGCTGTGTTCGCAGAGAAGCACCGCGGCTTCGCCTTCGTGGAGTTCGAGCTGGCGGAGGTGAGGGGCGGCGCCGCCCCGCGGGGTGGGCGGGCGGCCGGGCGGGGGGCGCTGCCTGCAGCGGGGTCGGCGCGCCGGGTTTGCCGTGCGGAGCGGCGAGGAGCGACCTGCCTGCGCCCGGCTGGCGGCTGGCGGCTGGGGAAGAGGCGTTTCCCCACCTGGGGGAGACGCGAGGGCCGTTGGTTCCTGCCGCCCTGGGCTGTGCGAGGCTTAGGAGAACAGGCTGACCTTAGGAGAACAGGCTGACGGTGACGTTCTCCAGAGAGCTGCGCCAGCGTCGTGTGCGAGGCTTTTTCTTTAAAGGAGGAGGGAAGCGGCTGTAACGAGGTGTCCTATTGCTCTTCACTCAGGATGCAGCAGCAGCCATCGACAACATGGTACACGGCCTGCCCTGCCTCGCAGCCCGGAGCTCACCTCTGCTGGGACGCGGCTGGCCCGGGAGCTGCAGACGGGGGGCAGCTCCTGCGTGTGCTGGGTGATGCTGCAGACACGGGTCTGGCGGGGGCTGCCATGCCTGGCCCTGCTTTGCTGGCGTGGTTGCCGCTGCCTGTGGTCTCAGTGCAGCTCCTGAGTTGTGGGGCCCCCCCCCGTAGTGCTGCAGGGATCTGCAGAGGGGACGTAGTGAGTTTTTACCCTGTGGCGGGCTTTGTTCTTTTTTTGTCCTCTGTAGAATGAGTCTGAGCTCTTTGGTCGGACGATTCGAGTGAACTTGGCCAAACCAATGCGGATTAAGGAAGGATCGTCTCGGCCAGGTAAGTTGGTGCCTAGGAGAGGAGAAACCCCTGTGTGCGTTCAGCGCTGGGCGCACATTGGCCTTTCTGGTTTCCCAAGGCTCTGCTTCCCATTCAGGCCTCGTGGGGTCCCAAGAACTAAAAACATCCCCCAGCCCCTCAGGCAGACATGGCTGCTCTTCTAGTTGCTCTCTAAAGGGGGGCCAGATGCGCACTCACACGCCAGGGAGGGTCACCGTCACACCTGAACTGGGAGGGATCCCAGGCCATGCTACACAAAGTGCTGGTGTGAGGTGGATGGTGGCACACAGCCAGTGAGCTTACCTTGCCTGGGGGGTTGCTGGCTCTGTCCCTGTGTCCCCGTGCGGTGGGGTGATCGCATGGAGTTCTGGGAGTGGTTGGGCCAGCAGCACCCTGGGTGCAGTCCTGCTGCTGCCAGAGGTGCACTGAGTCCTGAGTTGTTTGGCCCTGGGCTCAGTGCCCTGCGCTCAGCCTGCCTTCCTCTGCTGCAGTGTGGTCAGATGATGAGTGGCTGAAGAGGTTCTCAGGAAAGACTCTGGAGGAGAACACAGAGGAAGGAGGAACAGAGGCACCCAAACCAGAGACGCAGGAGGTAGGGATGGATGGAGCTGGTTGTGCCTTCTGGGTGCCTTAGAGTGGGGAATGGCCACTTGGGGAACTGGATGCTGCCAGCTTTGGGAGCCAGGAGTGAGCTGTGGCCGTGTCAGTCCCTGTGTCCCCAAGAGCTTGGTGAGCCCAGAGGGAGCTGTGTGTTTTTGCTGCATCCTGCAGCCGCAGCCCCCAGGCTGTGAGGAGCCCCCATTTACTGCATGCTGCCTCCAGGGACTTTCGAAGCTGGATCTGCTGCCGGCCCTGTGCCACAGGCTGGGGTCAGACCGGCCATCGGGTGGCAGAGCTGAGCAGCAGCACCACTGCCTGCCTTCTCCTTGCCTAGGGTGAGCCTCCTGCCAAGAAGTCCCGGGCTAACCCCCAGGTTTACATGGACATCAAGATCGGCAACAAACCTGCAGGGCGGCTCAAGATCCTGCTGCGGTCCGACGTGGTGCCCATGACTGTAGGTGAGCAGTGCTGCTGTTGCTGCAGCCCACAGGCTGTACTGCTGTGCTCACCTCTGCCCCTCGCCCTGAACAGAAAACTTCCGCTGCCTCTGCACTCAGGAGAAAGGCTTCGGCTTCAAGGGGAGCAGCTTCCATCGCATCATCCCCCAGTTCATGTGTCAGGCTGGGGACTTCACTAACCACAACGGCACTGGAGGAAAATCCATCTATGGGAAAAAGTTTGATGATGAAAACTTCATTCTGAAGCACACGGGGCCGGGTAGGGTGAACGCTGTGGGGTTCCTTGAGCTGCTGTGACCTCTTAGCAGTGGCAGCCCCAGGGCCTGTCTGTGTTGGCCAGTGCCTTGAGCAGACTGCAGTGTGCCCAGGGCAGAAATGCAGCCCCCCTATCTCTGCCCACATGCTGTTAATTTCCAGTCTTACATCATGGAGAATTTCAAAGCTGGTTTCTCATTGGGTTTTAGTGGAGGAATAGTTGCAGTGTAACTATTGTAAGCATTGGAAAGGTGGCAGAAAGCAAGCAGGCTGATCTCCAAAGCTTTGCTGTTGCTACAGTTAAAAATAGATTAATGCTCTCCACTTCACTCTGTTCATACTTGTAGGTGTTTCTTGGCGTCATCAGCTTCCCGCAGTTTCAATATTCAGAGACTCTCTTAAAACCAGCATTGTCTGCGTGGCCCAGGAGGGGGTGTTAGTAATTATTGGCATTGCTCCCAGTAACGCTGCGCTGTTTGGTCCCAGGGCTGCTCTCCATGGCAAACTCCGGCCCGAACACCAATGGCTCACAGTTCTTCATCACTTGTGATAAAACCGACTGGCTGGATGGGAAGCACGTGGTGTTCGGGGAGGTGACGGAGGGCATGGATGTGGTGCGGCAGATTGAGGTCGGTGCCGCAGGGAGGCGGACTGCGTGCGCCCACCCCGTGCCGCCCGTCTGCGAGCCTTCATCCCCCTTCTCCTGCAGGCTCAGGGCACCAAGGACGGGAAGCCAAAGCAGAAGGTGATCATCTCCGACTGTGGGGAGTGCGTGTGACCGCAGTGCTGCTGCCCAGCGGCCCCTGCAAGGTTTGGTTTCCTGTGCCTGCAGCGGTGCTGTGGGGCGCGTTGTGCCTGTGCTGCTCTCTGCTCCTGTCTGCCACTCGCCTGGTAAAGACTTCCTATATTTCACAGAAATAATAAAACTGAATTTTAGAAAAAACGAAGGCCTGTCCTGGTTGCTGGGTCCTCACTGAGTGAGGGTGCTCCTCGAATCTCAAGTTTTGGAATGCTCCTTGCAGACATCCCCAAGCAAGCCCTGACCCAGGAGCATTACACCCAGGGGCATTACTGCATCCTGAGCCGCTTTGTGTTGCCTTCATCAGCAAATGGAACCTTTCCAGTGTGGTGAGCCCTTATCCCATCATCAGGAGCAGGGTGTTCCTTTTTTGGTGCTCACCATCCTTGGGATTCGGGTTGGTTTACTGCATTTTTTTCTCTCTGTTTTTTCCTGTGTGTGGGTAAGCCAGGTTCCCTGGGTGCCCAGAACAGCCCCAGCTGCCACAGTGCCTGCTGGGCTCAGCTTCAGGCAAACAGGAGCAGTTTTAGGCCATCGTGAGTATTTTTTCATTGCGAAACTCGGCGTGCAGAACAGAACGTCGTTGTGCTGTGACATTTATTAAAAAACAGCAAGAGAAACGCCGTGTTTACTTTCCAAACCAGGCATTTATTTTATAACAGTGTTGTAGCTCAATATGTATTATTTTTTTTCCCCTTGGCTGAGTTTTGTGAACTCTAAGTAAACAGGAGCCTGTTAGTCAGCCGGCTACTTAATTGGCTGAGGGTGTTTTTGTGTAGGGAACTGAAAGCCCTGCTTGGAGCCGGGCTGCCCAGCTGTCCTCGGAGCCGCCCTGCCTCACCCCGGGCTCCGCACATCCGCCACGGCCCGACGCCACCGACCACAAATCCTCTTCCTCTTCTATATATTTATATCTATGCATGTATAGTATGGATGTTTCTCATTATGTGTGGTGAGAGAAGGGAAGTTTTATATTATTTACATCCACTTCTGGGAAGGGAAAGGGTTGGGCAGATGGGGTGGTTGGGTGGGCAGCGCCAGTGCTGCTGCAGTAAACCCCCCCCACACACAGCAAGGATGCCCGGTGCCCCATCGGCCCCCCAGGTGCTCAGTGGCAGCCGCAGGACTTCACCACCATGTTGCGGTGCTTCTTGAGGATCACGTTGTTGTTGCTGTCGTAGTAGAGGACGGAGGTGGCGCTGAGCTTGGTGGGCGCACAGCACGCCTTGGGCACAGCCTCGGGCTTCATCAGGTGGACCTGGGGGGCAAAGGGGCTGTGGGCATGGGAGAAGCCTCAAAGCACCCCGGTTCTTACCTGGGAGAAGCCCGCGTGAATGGGGGGATTATTTCCAGCCTTTTGTAAAAATATTTATTCTAAACCCTTGGCAGTCCTCACTGCAGTTTATATTGGATCTGGACAGCCCTTCATTCATTTGAGTCTTCTGGACTCGGAGCCGAGCCCTGGCACTGTGAGGTTTGCAGGCAGCTCCCACATGTGTGAGCCATTTGCCAGCAGAGCTCTCCCAGCTCGGAAGTCCGGTGCTGTGCTGTCCAACGCTGCTATTTGCAGCACTGGGCTGGCGCAGCTCCCAGTGCCAGGTGATTCACATCTGTGCTGGGAAGAGCCCTGGGCCGGGGCTGAGGGTGGGTGCCCACAGCGGGGGGGGGGGGCTCAGGCAGCTTCATTAATGCAAAAACTAAACCCTGCCAGGAGACACCTTCAAAGGCTCAGCCGAGGACTCGGCGCTCCCTGTAATTAACTGCGAGCACCGGAGTCGGTGTGACTCCACCATTGGGAAATCAAGCACTCACAGGTCAGGAAATTCCAGAAATTAAAGCATGGGTTGCGATGTGGGGTGGATTTGGGAAAACGGGCAGTGAAGCCTTCCTGCTCGGAACATGCTGAGCCCAGCGCTTGGGCCCTGCGGGGCCTCGGGGGCAGCCTCTGTGCGTGGGGACACAGGGGGGTCCGGCACCAGAACCCCCCAGTGGTGCCGCCCTGGGCACTGACCAGGGACTGCAGGATGGCGTGGTTGGTGGCGTTCATGCAGGAGTCCAGCGGGAAGGCGCACTCCCCCTCGCAGTAGTAGGCTGAGTAGCCCTGGGGGGCGATCACCCAGTCCTGCAAGGAGAAGATGTTGCACTGGGGCACTGTTTGCTCCTCCATTCCTGCTCCCCCCCACCTCCTCCCCAGGTTTCTTCTGAAGTTTGGGGTCACCAAAACTCCTGCAAGAGCTGTGGCTGTGTGGGGGGATCGGGACCGTACCAACCAGCCCAGGTCCTGGAAGCTGACATAGAGCTCATGCCTCCGGCAGACCTGCCGCCCATCTGCAGTGTGGACATCATCTGTGGAGAGAGGGAGGCAGCATCAACCCGGGGCTGGGGTTGTACTGTGGTACGCAGAGGGCACGTGGAGCCTCCTGGGTGCAGGCAGGGCTGTGCTCCCGGCCTGGAGGAGCAATACGGGAGTGGGCAGCAGAGCCTCGTGCTCCCTGCACAGCCTGGGCTGCTCCGCAGGGCTCTTACCAAAGATTCCCGGCAGCTTGTTGGGGTGAGGGAGGTCGTTGCTCTTCTTGGGCTGCCTCCTGCGCGGTGCTTTGGCCGCCCGCGTGGCTCGCACGGGGCTGGCGCTCGCCCGGAAGAAAGTCACCATGAAGGGCTGCTTGGAGCGGGGCCCACGGCGGCCCAGCAGCCCCACCGAGCCCGGCTCCACGTTGAGCCCTGCAGGACAGAGCGGGGGACAGATGCGGGCAGGTCCTGCGGGCAGCGCCGTGCGGCATCCTCAGCTCCGCACGCACTGTTCGATGGGCGCCCACACGGTGCAGCCGCATCCCGCAGCACTGCGCACCCTGCAGATGGGAACTGCGCGCTGAGGAGGCGCTGAGGGTGTTTCTGAGGTTCTGGCCCTGATGCTGCGGTGGTTCTTACCGTTGTCTGTCTCCACGTAGAGCCGCAGGCCCAAGTTGTACTTGCGTTCCACCAGCCAGTGGCTGCTGGCGGCTGTGACGTCGAACACCAGCCAGCCCTCGGTGCCGGCGCGCAGCTGCTGGGCATCCAGCAGGAACAGGTTGGACTCCCTGCAGATGGGCACAGCGGTGAGTAACGCCCCGAGGCTCCTACATCCCACAGCCATTCATGGAAATGACTCCTGTGCCCGTGCCCATACAGGCCCCGGCGCTGCGAGGTCAGGACAGCGCCTGTGGCTGTGTGAAGGTGGCACCCTGAGAGCTGCCCTGGGAAAAGCACAGCTCCCTCCTAGCACTGCGTGTGTCACTGCCTGGGGACGCCGTGGGAGCAGCACTTGGCATGGGGTGGGAGAGGTGAAGGGCTGAGGTGGTGCTCAACAGTGGCCCCAAACCCATCGCAAGTCTTAGTCCCTATTTCTATCCCAGTTCCCAATCCTATCCTGTATCTCAGCCTCCAGCCCTATCCTGGTGCCTCATCCTATCCCATTCTTCCCCCCCATCATGGTCCCCATTCTGCTCCCCATCCCAGTTTTCATCCCTATGCCTATCCTGTCCCGCTCTCCATCCCTATCCCCATCCCATTCTCCATCCCCACCCCACCCCATCCCTGTCACCTGTTGGCGTGCTCGGCGGCGATCTCGTAGATGCTGACATGCAGGGTGCTGTTGCTGTGCCGGCTGACGCCCCGCGCTTTGTAGATGCGGAACTCGGCGGCCGTCACCGACTCCCCTGCGGGGACCTGAGCCAGGTCGAAGCGGAACTCCTTCCAGTAGGGCTTTGGGGAGGAGGTGTCCCGGTCCTGCTCCACTGCAGGGCACGGGGGGTCAGGGACCGCCCCCAGGGGCTGACCCCACATCCCCCCACCTGGGAAGAAGCCCCGCTGTCCCCGCGCCCTGAGCCTGCGCACCTGCCTGCCTCGTGCTGATGGAACACGGGACGGAGGGAGCGAGGCGAGGGCAGGGCAGGTGTCCGGTCAGTGCTATGTGCCGATAACCCCATTCCTTTCTTTGATAGTCTGCTTTCTGCAGAAAACGGTGCCTTTTGGGAAAGGAAGCTTCTTTTCAAACCCATAAAGGAAAGCACAGAGTGCTGCTCTGCGGCAGGGCGTCCCCACCGGGTCACTAATGTGTAATTATTTTCCTCAAATTGTTCTTTAAAAGTATTCCAGCCTGCCGTGGCTGAACGTAATTAAGTTGATTAACGCTCCTCCTGCTTTCAACATAAATGAAATGTCACAAATCTCAGCTTGTGCTTCCTTTAAAAAGACCCAAACACACAAAATTGCGAATAAATAATCAAACACCCTCAGATGACATTTTAAACCATTTCCAGTGGGGCACACTCCTGATTTCACACACCCCAGTGTTTTCCTGCCCATTTGTACACAGGGCAGCTCTCTGAACTGAGATGCTCACTATGTATCCACAGGTCTTTTTTTCCCTCTCTTTTCCTTTTTTTTCCCTCCCAACCCAACGCCTCATTCCCTCCAGCCCTGGGGTTCACCACAGCTCTGTTTTATATAAAGCTCGGGCTGGCGACCGGGCGGATGTGGATCCGCTTCCTGCAGGCAGTGAGCAGCCACTGCAGGGCGGTGGGACTCCGGGACCCCCGTGCTGCCCAGGTGGGCCCTGGGGCTGTGATTCAAAAGCCCTTTTCTGCACGGTTCTGTTCACCGTGCTGTGCCAACAGCTCGGCCCTGGCTGAGCCCTCAGTGCTCCTGCAAAAGCCCCCCACACCACAACTGAGCAGCCTCCCTGCAGCCAGCGAGCACCCACAGCACCCGTGCCAAGGCAGGGGATGAGTGTAGGGACAGCCAGCAGAGCAGCATCTCTTTATACATCCTTCAGGCACGGGACGAGTTGAGCTCACAGCACTGCGCTGTTGAGGTTCTGTGCCCCAACTCCGTGCCTCTCTGCAGCTGTTGGAGTGGGCGCTGCCTCCCCCCCCCGCCTTGGACCCAGCTATCGATCGGGGCAGTGTTGACTCAGCACCACCACCCCACAATTAGCTGTGGGCGGGTGATCCGGGCTGCGGGCGAGACACTAAAAACACCCAACCCAGGTCCTCTGCTCTCCTCGCCCCCTCCTACTGCACTGTCCCACCCCCCAGGCTGCCGTGTCCTTCCCCAGTCATCAGTGTCACATCCTCCATCCCAAATGATGGTAACACCGCACATACCTTGTATAATGGTGTTGGGCCATGCAACCCCAGCTCTGGTGCCCCCAGGTCCTGCACTTCACCTCCCCCCCCCATTTTATTTTTAGCTGCACTTCATTGTGCGCATTCCTTGAGCTGCTTCTATAAATGCACATCAGTGGTAATTACGGGTCCTGGCTGCACCGAGCTGTCCCTGCGACCATTTCAGGCACTAAATTAAAAGGAAATGCCAGGATATTCGACCACATCAAGCACACTGAATGCTAAAATAGGTCTAAAGGAGGTGCAGGGAAGATGCTCCTTCACTTGCAAGGAGGGAAAAAAATAAACTCCAGAGCTTCCCAAAGCCAGGGGAGATAGAGGAGCACTCCCAAGCACAGTGAATGCCGCTGAGCCTCCATTGGGCTCCTGCTCCATCCCATGAACACTGCTTTCTAAAAGGAACACAAAGGGCACCTTCACCTCAGGACAAAAGCACTCCCGTGGCTGCAGGCGCAGTGGCTGTGCCCCCTCCCTAGCACGCTCACAGAGCACCCCATCATCACCAATTGGAAGAGGACAGGTGGAGCCACTGGCACCAAAGCCAACCCAGGTGCCAAAGGCTGCCCAGAGCTGCTCCTGCCCGTGGCTGCACCCGGGCTCAGGCTCTGCCCGGCAGAAGGGGGTCGCACTGCATGCAGGGCTCCATCACAGCCTGGGAGTGGGCGCTGTGCCCACCTTCTGCCCACACGGGGAGCAGCACAGCACCCCACGGAGTACTGCCGTCCCGCATTTGCACATCCCATAAGGGTAATGGCATAGCCAATTATGCATGCAAATGAAAGTTAGCCTTCTCCCACTAAAAAAAATTATTTAATTAAAATGAAGGGGCTGGAGAAGCTGCAGAATTCAAAGCCATTCAAATTGAAGGCTGAAGACGTGCTCATCAGCTCTCTGCCGGGGATGCAGGCGGCCCCACTTCCCATCCCACCCAAATCGGTCGTGGTTACAGCACGATTTGGTGTTTCTGTGCTGAGCACTGAGCAGAGCTAGGGGCACATGTCCCAGCACCTACCTGCCCTGTCCTGGCTGACACATCCTGCAGGCACAGCAAGGGGGCTATCCTCTGGGCTTTCCTGACCTCTGTGCAGCCCAACGCTGCAGAGGGATGCAGGGAAGGATGGAGAGGACTTGGCAGACACCTCAGCAGCCCTACCTGCTCCAGAGCTCAGTCCTGGGGCGCCCCACGGAGCTGCCAGCCCCACGCCTGCCTTTGTCCCCACTGCTCTCAGCATCACCTGCATGACCCCACACGGGTCCTGAAGCGTTGCTTCCCACTGCACACCGTGGTGCGGCCAAAGCCTGGACACCGCGGCTGGATACCCGACACCTCCCCCCCATCTTTGCAAGGGAGCACCCCAAAAGCTTGGCCTCAACAGGCAGAGAGGAGCACGCGAGCAGCCTAAATCAAAGAGCAGAGACAGGAAAAGCCGAGTATGCGTTCAGGATGCCCAGCGGACCCCGGTGGGTGCCGGCTGGTGCTCTGCTACATCGCCGCTCACAGTGTCTGGGAATGGGATGAATCCGGAGCTCAGCAACCAGCCCGACGGGATTCCAGCAATAATGAGCGACCGGGAGGGTTTTATTCCGAGCCGTGATTCAGCGGTGTCCCACCGCAGGTAATTGGTGCACTTCGCTGCTGGAAGAGGGAGAGCAGCGCCCGCCCGCCCCTCCCGACTGCTTCGTGCGCAACACCGCAACGGGGTGGGCGATGCGGCCCCGTTGTGCCGTGATGGAGATCGTACTCGGGGGGCCGGAGAGCTCGACTCGCTGCAGCTCACGGCACAGCAGGGCTGGAGGCAGCGGGGAGCGAGCGAACCCAAGCCACGCTCCGCGCACCACTTTTCCCCCCACTTTCCCCTTCACCATCGCGCTTTCTCTCGGGCGCAGCCGTGGGGAGAGACCGGGCCTCAGCCCCGCGCCCCTCTTCGCCCCCTCCCGCCGTTCCGAAGCCCAACTTGGGGCGAAACGGGGCATTTCCGAGCGGGGACGCGCGGGGAAAGCGCCCGGGATGACGGACGCCGGCAGCCGTCGGGGCAAAAAACTTCTGTCGGGAGTCGGTTCTACTCGCGGCGGCCGCTCCGTCCCGGCCCCCCCCCGTGCCCCCCAGCGCCGCACTCACCCATATTCACGAGGCTGACCACGGTGTCGGCGTGGCTGACCACGCTGCCCGGCGGAGGGCTCTGGGTGCTGAGCCCGGTGAGCACCGGACGCGACACCGCCTCCTCCTCCTCCTCCTCCTCTTCTCCGGCCACGGCGTGGTACAGATCGAGCATGAAGAGCGGAGCGGCGGCGGCGGGGGCGCGGGAGGCGGCGGGGGAGCGCGGTCGGGGTCGCCCCGGCAGCCCCAGCACGGCCAGGATCTCGCGCTGCACGTCCCGCCGCTCCCCGCCGCTCAGCCGCCGCTGCGCGAAGCCCGCGGGGAGGCGGCGGCGGAGGACGCTGCCGCTGCCCCACTGACACAGCACCGCCGCCGCGCACAGCAGGGCCACCGCGCTCAGCCGCCCCCCGCGCCCCGACCCCATGGCACCGCCGCCCGACCCCCCCGCCCGGTGCGGAGCGGTGCGGAACGGCCCCCGCGCGGCGTCGGACCCGGGAGAGGGAAAGGGACGGGCCCGGCGGCGGCACCGCCCCGGCCACGGTGCTCCACGCCCGGCACAGAGCGCAGCCGTCCTCCCACGGACACCCGAATCCATGGCCGCCCGACCCCACGGACGTTCACCCCTGTGAGCACCAGACCAACGAACGTTTACCCCCGTGGGTACCCCATGCAACGGGCGCCCAAACCCACGGATATCCCACAGGTATAACACGCAGGCACCCAACACAAAGGACATCTAACCTTACAGAACTCAAACCAACGGACATCCAGCCCTGCAGGCACTCAGACCCGTAGGTACCCAACCTTGATGGTGCACTCACTCACTCTTCCCCACAGACACCCCTGCGATGGGCACTTATCCTGTGCACCTTCCCACGCAGATGGACCTCACCTGCCACCCATGGGCACCCACCCCCTGCCCTCAGCTGCTCTCAGTCCCCACATCAGTGGGATCCACGCGTCCGGGCCAGAGATCCTCCTGCTGCACTCCCTGCACGTGGGGCTGTGCGGGGCAGCTGTGCTGGGGCTCGGGTTGAACACCTCCAACGTGGAACACCAACACTTGGGAGTAAGGTAGGAGGCAAGATTGTTTATTACCGCAAGCAATTGTAATACAAAAATGTGTCTGTTTTCTTTTTTTAAACAATTCATTGGTAGAGCTTCAGGTTTTTTGTTTTTTTGTTTTTTTTTTGCCTCAATTTAAACCAATTGAGAGAATCACACAGCAACACGGTCAGAGCCGGAGAGGAACACCATTCAATAAATACAGGGGCTCCGCAGAGCCCACTCCCCGCAGCCCCCGGCCACTCAGTTCGGTGTCGTTACAAAGAGCGTACAAAAGCCGGGCAGGACGTGCAGCGAGTGTGCTGGTGAGACTCAATTCAAGGACAAGCAACTGTGCGTGTAAGTCCAGATTTCTCCTAGGAGCAGAGGTCGCCTGGTTGGAAGTGGGATGGCCAGAGAAGTAATAAATAGGAAAGGAGGTGCGGGTGAAGGCGCTGGGCCGGTCTCTGAGGTCATCACAGCAGAAGAATCCTCCAACCTGCAGAACCCGCCGCCGCCGTGGGACGCGCTGAGGGATCCCAACCCGAAGCAGCCCCGTGCCCCCCCGCAGCGTGATCCCTACAGACCAGAGGTGCTCAGACATCGCTCAGGACAGCGGCTGTAAGGGACCCAGAACACACCTGTGCTGTGTGCAACCCCCACCCCGAACTCTGCGCTCTTCGGGTAAAATCGCATCGCTTAAAAAAAATAATGCGTGGAAACAGAAGCCCCGAGGAGCCCCCACACCTCACGTGTCTCCGCCTGAGGTATTGGTTTACAAAAAGAGTTCCTTGAACACTGTAGGATTCAGGTCTTTGCTTTTAAATATAATTGACCTTGCTGAGACAGCAAGTTAAGTTTATAAAGATGCATTTAGGAAACAATCCTAAAAGATATCGCAGGTCGGCACCCTGCACCGCGCAGATCCTATTTATACCTTCGTTTTTTTTACACTTTCACATCTTGACCTTTTTTGTTTCCTTTTTTTTTTTTTTTTCCTTTTCTCTCCCACGTCTCCGTTTTCCGCCCCTCTCTGGACTGTGGGCACCGAGAGGCAACGTTTTGTTTTTTTTTTTGTTTTCTTTCGTTTTTATCTACATAAATATTCACATGAAAATCGTAACTTACAAAAAAGAAAAAAAAAAAAAAAAGAAAAAAAAAACCCAACAGAAAAAAAAAAACCCAAGTAAGGCAGCTCCATAACACGACTTTCTTTTACACTTTTAACAATATAGCTTCTCCCATTTAGAATAAATATACATCCAATGTATGCAGCGGGGTTAAAAGTCGGACGCGGGTGAGGTTCGCGCGGCCAGAGGGTGCAGGTACAGCATTATCTCTTGGGACCCGGAGTTCTGGGGGTGGCAGTGGTCGTCTTCTTGGACATGGTGGGGATTTTGGAAGGCTTTGCGCCGCGGCGGGAGCCGGCCACGCTGCTCTCCGAGGTGTCGGAGCACGCAGACTGCGTCTCCAGCAGGTCGAAGTCGGAGGCGTCGCTGCCCCGGCGGCTGCTGGCTCTGCTGCCCGCGCGGCTGCCGGCGCGGCTGGTGGGGCGGCTGGCGGCTTTCTTGGGGTCTGCGGGGAGCACGGAGCCCTCAAGTGGCCGCACGGAGCCGGCGAGCGGCCACACGCAGCCCGGCCCACGGCCCCGCTCCCCCCCCAGCCCCGGCCGGTCCTTGCCCCGCTTACCTGCCCGGCCGCTTTTGGCTCCCGAGGAGACGGGCGAGGAGCTGTTGCTGGTGTCCCCAACCAGCGAGGTGCGGCTGGAGTGGAAGGTGGGACGCTTCAGTTTGCTGCCCGCTCCTGGAGTCACCTGCAGGAGGGACAGCAGCGCTCAGCAGCGCGGCACAGAGCGCAGCGACGCAGTGACCAACCAGCATCCATCTTAATGGTCAGGGGGAGCACGAGGCATTTTGGCAGCGGTTAAAGAAGGCATAACATAAAGAAAAAGTGGGGCCTGAAACGACTGACAGCACTGCAGGCTGAAACAAAAGCAAAGCCGCTGCCCGTGGGACAACAGCAGCATCGGGCCAGCAAAGAAAAGTGCAAAATGCTGGGCTCCACATCCCAGTATCCCACTGCAGGGATGCGCTGCAGCTCTGCGAGCCCAAAGCTGAGCCACAGCCAGGCAGGGCAGACGGAAGGGAACTGAGGGCGACGGCCAGCTGCCCTGGGCACGAGGCTGTGCCACACACAGGTGCTTCCCGTGACCTTTAAGATGCTGCAAAGGAAGATGGGGAAGCAGCACAACCCGCGGCATTGCTCCCATTGCTGTGGAGGAAAGCGAGGGGAGGAGGCACAGCCCGGCGCCAGCCCAGGACAGCAGCTCCAGTTTCTGTGATGAAGCAAAACTCATCCTGGGGAGTGCTGGGCACGGCACATGGACAGCCCCAGCCTCTCGTGCTGCTGTCCTGCATCCCACAGTGTGGCTCAGAGCAATGCGAGGCCCCACTGTGTGATCCTTGGGATCTCCTGAAACTGGAGCCAGGCTGGGGTAGGCAGGAGGAGGAAGCAGTGGGCTCTCCTTCAGCCCCAGCAGGAATTCAGATCCGTTTTTGTGTGATTGCGAAGGTACCGTTCCCACTGCAGAGATCTCGATTCTCATCCTTGATCAGAAACAAGCTCAGCAGCAAGCAGGCAACGCATGGCAACGCACAAAGTGCTCCCGCCCTCCTGCTGATCTCAAAGACCGCCTGATCTGCTCGGCAGCACTTCCAGGCACCATCAAGTTATGTTGCTCCCCTCAGCAAATTGCCCTCTACCCCCACGCTCCTCCTCCACACAGTGAAGCCCCAACGAGGAGCTGCATCCGATGGACTGAAGCCGCCCCCCCCCGGAGCGCATCGCAGACACCCCACGTGTGCACACCGTGACGTCGGAGGCAAAGTGGTTCCCGTGCATGCGCTGTAGCTGATTTTCACGTCTTAACTCGGCTGCCTGAATGCCAATCACTGCCTCTTCGGGCTGCTCAAAAGCTCTGAAAGATTATTTCCTTTTTTAAGAGCACACAATAAACGCTCAATCTTTTGGTTTGCAATCAGGGAAACGCGTGCTGTGAGCATTATCCCGAGGCTGGTGCTTGGTTTGGTCCGAGTCAGAAACCCATGAAAAACGCTACCAGCCCTGGAGCCAGCAGTGCGAGCAAGCGCTGCGCTACCGGAGGGAAGCGTGAGGCAGACGGACGCAGGAGCTCCGCCTGCAACAACGGGTCCTGGGGGCTGCGGGAGAGGACCCTACCTCAGAGCTGGGGAGCTGGAGGTCGGGGTAATCAGATCCCCGCAGCGGGGTGCCCGCTTTACTGTTTATCAACCAGGGTTTGTCATAACATCGAGAGAAGTGATGAGGAGTCTGTGGAATGGAAAACCCAGAGAGGGGGGAGAGGTGGGAGTGAGTGAAAAAAAAAAAAAAAGATGGAACAGAAAACTGGAACGAGAGGAGAAGAGCACTAAAATGAAACGAGAACCGAACAGGAAATAAATAATAATAATGAAAAAAATCCAACAAATGGGTGATGGAATAAAACATGCCAAATGAGGTGGGAGGAGTGGGCGGGCCCTTCTCCCCACGGCCGTGGCGCAGCTCCACTGCGGGGACTGAGGGATAGAAGGTACGGCGCCGCTGCGGATGGGTGCCGTCCCACCCGGGGGCTGCCCTGCAGGCTGCCCCACGCACCCCTCCCCACAACCTTCCTCCTCCTCGCGCTGCAGCATCTCACGTGAATGGGCTGCCCAAGGAAGGTCCTCCCCCAGCCCTACCTTGGCTCCGCTGGCCGGGGTTGCGGGAGACGACGGCATCGAGGCGCAGCTGTGGTTGCTCTGGCTGGCGCTGGAGCTGGAGCGCGTTGGGGAGGCCGCCCGGGAGGACGGTTTGGACCTTCGGCCCCGCGAGCGGAACGGCGTCATTCCCTGCGAGGCGCCCTCTGGCAGGATGAACTTCTCCCGAAGCTCGAGGTTGGTCCGTCCTCGTGCTGGAAGGGACACGGAGAGGAGAGCTGAGGGCTGCACGAGGCGGCACTGTGCCCGACGATCAGGACATGTCATCCTTGCCACGTCCCCAGCGGGCGAGCGGGTGGCCTCAGTGCTGCTCCGGCTCTCCTGCCCACCCACCTCGTGCCATGGATTATCGCTTTGAGAATGCATCTGCTTAGAAACTGCCTGAGGTCCATAAATCCAAACTGCCCGCATGGCTATACTCTTGTTTCTTGGGGAAATCATGTCAGAACGGCCTTTAAACATGGCATGTTACAACAGTGGCTGTTGTTCAAAGTGGCTTAAGAACAGCTTTGAAAGGCTGCGGTTCTGCTCTTGGCTCTGGGCAGCTCTTCACCAATTTTGGGGGACAGGTGAGAGGGGGAAGCTAAAGGCCAACATCAACATTTCCATCCAAATGTCGCCAAGAGTTGGAGGGTCTCCCCCTGAGCGGGGGGCAGCCCTACAGGGAGGTCAGTGGGCTCCCCAGTGCAGGGCAGCTCCAGTGTGAGGCGATGCACTGAGTCAACACATGGACCAGAAAGCCAAAGGAGCAGTTGTAGAACAGAAGGATGCTGAGACATCTGGAAATAACTTTGGTGTCAGCACCTCCCCGTTAGGAACTTGGCCAAATGCTGAGCTCTGCCCTAGGATCGCCAAATCTCGCAATTTTAAGTTCAGTCATTTGCTTTGGACGCATTTCCTCCTGTGCTGTGGATAACCCAGACCTGCTCCCCAGAGCACCTGGTCCCACCCGGCCACTGAGTCCCCACACCGCTGTCACAGGGAGGGAAGGCAGCCAGCTGCTCAGCCTGGGATCGCTTTACCTCTGCAGGGGTCATTCTTCACTAAGAACTCATCCAGGGCCATCCAGCCTCCGCCGACGCGGACCATGACGGTGCTGCGCAGGATCCGGACCAGCCGCAGCTGCTGGGAATCGCCAAACTGCAGAGCAGAGAAATGGGGATCAGCCACAGGACGCACTGCGGGCTCCCTCCCACTGCGGGCTGCACCGGAGCCAGGCTGCCAGAACCATCTGTGCTTCCAGGCACACAAACCGGTCCACTGAACAGCGAGCGGTTCTTCAGACACGCTCTTCTCAAACAAATGCACACCAGCACCAATTTGCAGGAGTTTTTCAGCTGCCTGCTCTTAAGATGATGCAGCTATCAAAATCCTTTAGTTTTAAAGAAGCAAATGAGTGTTTGGAATTTGGCCCTTAGATGAATTTTTGCAGCCAGAATCGAGGGTTTTCTTTTTGATTCTGAAGGAAACAGGTTGTCAATGCACCGATGCTGCTGGTGCAGCCCGCTTGGAAAAGAGAGGGCAGGGCAGGTCGGTGAGCCAGCAAAGCAGCGCTGTGCCACCACCGTGTGAGAAACCTCTTCAGTCTGAAGGCAGGGACACCCAGAACCTCAGCCTCGGCCCCAGCAGCAGAAAAAGCCCCACTGCCACCGCCCCTCCAGGATGTCAGTGAGTGCAGTGATGGGAATCCGGGCAGGAATCCAGCAGAAATGGTGATTAGTGATTGCAATGTTCATTAGTGATTTGAAATGCCTTCCATTTCTCAATCAGTGCCCCCAGCCAGAAGCCCCGGCCCCGAGCCCAGGCTGCATCCTGCACTGCTCTGCCTGTTCCACAAAGCACCGCTCTAAAGGGTGGGGGAAGCACTCTAGGAAAGGGAAACCACCTTCAGAATGAGTGAAAAAAAAGGATAAAAATAAGTAGGAGGATTTTCCCTTGGATGGATAGGAATGCAACAATAAAGAAGAGATAAAGTGAAAATTGAGTCCTGCAAGTGGAAGGACAGGAGGGAGCAGCCCCCTGCCTTCTCCTGGGGGATGGAGTGGGGTCTCCCCAGTTTGGGGTCCCCAAAACCTGCAGAGAAAGGCAGGGATGGGCGAGTTCTCATTTCCACTCTTACGTTCAGATCATTTTTCAGTAACCACTGAGAAAGTTTCTATAGTCACTGTCTAACACAAAGCCACCCATTCAATTTGGAACGCCAGGCTTTGGGGCATGTTTTTGGTAGGGCACCATCCCTCCATAGAGGACGTGCCCCTCTGTGTGAGGGCCACTGGGCACAAGGCAGTGCTTTGTGCTGCTCCATCCCATTGACAGGAGCTGGATGTGAGCCGGCACACCGACCCCGCTCTGCTCCCACTCCCCACAGAGGGGTGCGCTGACAGCGGGTTCCTACAAGCCCTGCTCCCACCAGGAGTTACTCAGCGGGTGCAGCAGGATGAGGTTTAGTTATCATTACCTATGGGATTAAACATGTGGACACAGCATTTCCATTCCATGGCGATGGTGACCCGAGCGCAGAGCCTGGTACAGTCCTCACATGTCACCCCACGAGTTTGTCTCCCAGCCCACTAACATCCCCCAGGCACTGAGGAAGGAGCGAGGAGACAGAAATCTCCCCCTTTCAGTGAATTCCTGATTTTTCCCATTGACCTTTTCCCCTCTTTCTGCCCAGTTTGTTTTGGATGGAGCTCCTCTGTACCAGGCTCTGCGCGGCGGTGGGACAGGCTCTCCAAGCAGCACTCTACAGATTGCATCCTCCCAAAGGACAAAGCACCACGGACACACGAGCTACAACCACTAACAAGAGGTGAGAGCATCACAAGGCAAACTGTACCTGGTTGCCGAGGAAGAACTACGGAGGAGAGAAGTGGAGTGAAAAGGGTTGGGGAGCGTGAGGGAAGTCGAGAGCGGGAGGAAGGGAAAGAAAAAACAAAAACATTTTATGGGATTAACAGTGCAATCATCACCACGACTGTTAACTGCAGGGAGTTAGGAATGGGGCTCTGCTATGGGGCTCTGAGGCAGTGGTGAGCTGTGAGCCCCGAGCACAGTGCAGGAAACCGGGCAGCTGGCTGCCAGCTCACTGCCGAGCTTCACCTCGGTGAATAATTTGAAACATAAACACAGGAGTCTGTTACAAAGAGATCCTGTAAGGAAATTATTCTCCTTCTTCAGGAACGAGCTAAGAAAAACACAGGCGTAAGGTACACTCATCCACGAGGAAAACTTCAAGGGCAGCTGCGGGCAGCAGTGAATGCTGCACTTGAGCAGCCGCCCACCCCAGAACACTGCCACTGTTGTGCTCTCCTGCATGGGCACACCCTGGGCCTGGGGAGTGCTGGGCCAGCACTGCCTCCTCAGGGCGTACGGTCCCAGGGCGCGAGGCCCCTCCTCACCCGGGGTCCCTGGGGCTGCCCGTTGGGGTCCCCTCCCTGCAGGGAATGCGGGGGGATGCGGTCCCCTCTGCCTTACCCGGTATTTGTTCTCGCCGATCTGCTCCACTTGGAACCTCTTGGCACACTTGCACTGAGCCACTTGTCTGGTGACCTGCGCCGGAGAAAATGAGGTAAGAAACTGGGATTTTGGTGCCTCCCCTCTACTAGGCTTCTTTTTTTTGGATAAAACACAGACCTAAGTGGCTGACAGTTCCAAAAACATTGGTGATACATGGACGCATTACTTTGGCTCAACACCAGCACAGTCCTTTCTTTCCTCCTCTTTGTCTCCCTTCCCCCTGCCAGCCCGTCCTGATCCACCCCAAACCATCCCAGTGCTTCACCTCATCCTCGATTTTGTCCGCGTCCGTGGTCGGGCGGTACGCGTCCTTGTTGGGATGGAGAGCAGCCACAAACTCGTAGTAATCGATGTAACCGTCGCCGTCACGGTCAAAGATATCAGCCACAGCCGTCATCTCCAGCTTCGTGGTGGGGAATTCTGGAAGGAGAAGCAATGAGCAGCCAGGCACAGGGCTGTGCACAGCCCGCCCTCGTGGCCGGGCGGCCGCTCCCTCAGCTCATTTCGGGCACAGACTTACTGGAGGCCAGGATGCCATCGATGAACTCCTGCCTGGTGATCTTGCCATCCTGGTCCTTGTCGATGCGCCGGAAGAAGTCCATCACACGGGACTTCTTGTGATTCATCCAGCGCATGTATTTCTTCCGCCAGACATCGAAGTCAAAGTTTGCAAACTCCTTCAGCTGGAAGGAAATCGACGTTCAGTGAGGAAACCCCAAAGGAGCCACAGGAGCCCCCCCGCCCCCTCCGCATCAGCCCCAGGGGGCTGCGCAGGACCTCCCGGCACAGAAGGACACACAGCGCAGGGACAGCCACACGTCACCATGGACACGGGACGCAGCATCCCCACAGGCAGCGCCAACCACGTGCACACAGACGCACACACACTGCTGGGACACGGGGCTGCCTGCTGCCACCTCCGCCCTCCCCCCCTGCCCTCTCCCTTCCCCCGGGCAGCGCCGCGCTGTGCTCTCTCCCAGCTGGGGTGCAGCCCTCAGCCCTGCAGCGCAACCAACCTCTCACCCTCCTCTTGACCCCCCCCAAGGACCCCTCCGGCTGCAGGAGCTCACAGCAAGGTGACACGATGATTTGGAGCACTTTTTTTTCTACTATTTTTTAAAAAACATTCCTCAAGTTAAAAGCAACGAAGAGAAAATAAAACATCGATACGCAGAAACTGAACTGACCTACAGAAAAAGCAACAAAAAACAAAAACACTCACTTCTGGGCATAGCTGCTTTGTTAAGCGTAAATAAAAACAAAAATTATATTAGATGATTGGAAAAGATATATACAGTAGCACTAATTAGTTAAGCTGATTACTAGGAATAAAGCGGGGCTGGCTGTCATTACCTCTACAGATACCAACTGCAGGGGCACAAAGCAGTTCATTAGCGCGCAGTTAATTAAAGAAGGCAGTTTTAAGCCGTAACACTTTTGAAGAGCTTTTTTTCTTTTGGCATTGTGGGGAAAGCAGCAGGGACAGCCCGCAGGGCCCGGGCAGCTCAGGAGGTGGCACCGAATGCCCCACGCAGCACCCGTTACCTCCTCCAGTCGGTCCAGGGCATCATTGAGCTTTCGCTGGCGCTCCAGGGCCAGCAGCCAGACCTGCTGCCAGCGGGCTGAGAGCTGGTTGATGCGGGGGTTCTTGGTTTCCGACTGGGAGATGATGGGCATGGTGGGAGGGGCGGCCTGGGTCAAGGATTTTCCTGGGGGAAGAAAAAAGTAGAGAGAGTAAATGTACCGTCTGAGGTGGTGTAGATGGGCTGAATCTGTCTGAGCATTGAGGATGGAGCAGCAAGGAAACAAGCTGCGTATTCTGAGCAGAAAGCCATCCACAGCCCTGCCAGCTGCTGCCGAGACAACTGGGTGCTGCAGCCTCCGCCCCATGGCTCTGCAGCCCAACCTCTGCTGGAGGATTCATGGTGGGCCCCGGCTTCAAGAACTGGTGTGCAAAAGCAACAACAAATCACAGAATTGATGTAGGAAGAAAACGAGAAGTGACAGCATGAGCTTCCCAGCACTGCTCACATAAATGCTCTGCATGGGCTCTGCACGCCCTGGCAGCAGCATTTTGGAGGTGACCACCTGGATTTCTCCCTGTGAAAGCTTCAGCTGCCTTCCTGATGGCAGCCAGTGCAGGATGCCTCATTAACTGATAATCAGATCATTGAGTTTCCTAGTATCTCACTTCCTCCCAGCCCAGCACGTACTGTTGCTGCGGGACTTGTCAATGAGGGCTCCATGGGGCGGTTCAGTCGCTTTCCTCTTGTAGGTCTTGGTGACTCGGTCCACGTCTGGCTGTTTCCTTGTCATCTCCTCCATGAAGGACTGTCAGAACACACAAGGGAGAAAGAACCTTTGCAGTTTTGAGACATTTTCACCTCCAGCCACCAGGGCTTTGGGTTCTCATGACATGCCCAGCCCACGGAGGACACGGGTGCCCGGAGCAGTGGGGGTCTGCAGTCCAGCTATGGCACAGCTCTGCAAAAGCTCAACCCATCCACAGTGTGTGGCTCCCAAGTGACAGCCTGGGATGGGTGAGGTGCTACTTTGATTGGGCTGTAAGGAGAAGCCAACGACTCCCCCATGGCACACTGGGAATTAAACCCCTCTTGCCCTCACAAGTGTTTGCCTGCGGTGCAGGAAAGCACTTTTGCTCCAGCACTGGGCTCACCTGGTGCTCAGTGATGAGGGCTTTGACCTGATCGATGTTCTGCGGTGTCAGCTCCTGATCCCTCTGGATCAGGGTGGTCTCAGCCCACTGGATCCAGGCCAGGAGCTCCTCCAGAAGCTCTGCATTCGCCACCAGCTCTGAGAGTGCAGCCTCCAACCTCTGCTGGTGCTGCCTGGCCCACGTGAGGACCTGTTGGAGATGCAGAGATGCATCAGCCCCACACGGAGAGGAAAATCAACACTGTGGGCACGCTCTGGCGCTGGGCAGGAGCTCAGGAGAGGACACAAGTGCAGCTTCAAGGGACTCACCTCCTCAAACCTGGCGCGGATGATGGTGATCCAGTGCTTGATGGTAGTGATGCAGTCAGGGTGGCAGGCAGACAGAATGGCCTCCCCCATTCCCACTGCCGCATTCACATCCACCCTTTTCTCCTCCACTTTCTTCATGAATTCCTGGAAGTGGGAAACGCATGGGCCGGGTGTGAAGGGGTAGCACATGGCAGGGGGCACCCATGTCCAGCTCCTACCCTACACTCAGCTATGACTGCTGCATAAGAACAATTTGGCTTCCCCTCATCCCTCAAAATGCAGGAACTTAATGCCCAAATAGATTATTTTGCAGCATTTTTGCCCACAAATTTTGCTTGGGTTGCTCTGAAGAAGAGAAGGCCAAGTGCTGCCCCGCAGCCTCAGCACCCGCGCCTCTGGAGATCCCCATCACCTTGTGCACATCAATGAGGGACTGCAGTGCTTCGGCATCATCAGGAAGTGCTCCCCGAAAGCGCAGGGACTGCTCAGCCTCTGAGAGCCACTCCAGCAGCATGTGCACAGCAGTCCGGAACTCCTCCGCCTGTGGACACAGAAGCAGAGGGTCAGCCTCCTCCTTGGGATGTGGCTGGGAGTGGGGGGACTTTAAAGAAGAAAGGAGAAGTAGGATCTATCTCTGTTGGCCTGGGTTTACCCAGCACCAGCACAAGGAACCTGCAGCTCCGGGAGCTCTGGCCTGAACCAGCAGGTCCTGCTTCTCCTGGCCCTGTCCTTGGCAGCAGCAGTGCTGCAGAACTCGGTGTTTTTCACTAACAGCAAGCTACCTGAGTGCTGGCCAATTTGGCACCTGGGTCGTTTATTCAGTAAATTGCCTGCTTGACAAAAAATCTACCTAAGAGCCTTTTGACCTTTTTTTTTTTTTAAAGCAAAAATTGAGGTCTCTTTTTTTGCGCTGGACTTTAGCAAACACAAGCTGGAGCAGTCTCTGATCACTAGCCCATTCCCACCTGCCTGCAGTGCACATCAGCGAAATCTTTTCATCCTTCCTTTTCAAACAGGCCCTTCTTAATAGCTTTTCTTAGGGCAAAAAAGGTAAGTAAATGACTGATGCTGCTTTGAGGTTCTCACTGGCAACAGCTGCAGGGCTGTGCTGTCCTGCTCAGCCAGAAACCCTCTGTCTCAGCCAGAGACCCTCAGTCTGTGTCAAACTCCAGGGCACAGCCCCTCAGCACAGGTAAAGCTCTCCAAGCCTGTTTCCAGCTGCAGCCTTTTGCTCACCTGCTTCAAGGCCTGCTCCAGGCGGCTTTGTTTGGACACAGACAGCTTGCACACCGTGTCCCAGCGGTTGCTCAGCTCCTGCAGCTGTACTTTCACCCATGTGGTGTCATCCCGGCTGTTCTCAATCAGCTCCCGGCCGGAGCGCTTCAGCACCTGCACCGTCCCAGTGCGCTTCCCCAGCTCCTTCTGGAAGACCTGGAGGGAGAGAGGGCGAAAGCCAAACCGGTCAGTCCCAGGCTGCTGTGTGATGGGGGTGAGACCCTTGGGCCCTTGGGGAAGACGAAAGAGCTCCCACCCCCAAGAGGGTGGGCGGATCCTCACCTTGTGAGCGTCCATCAGGTTCATGACCAGGTCCAGGTCGCCGTGGACGGGCTGATCTTCAGCCAGCTGAGGCTCCACCTTGTACAGCCAGTCCACCAAGGCCTGCAGCGCATCCATGAACTGCCCAGAGAACAGGAGGGCTTCTTCCAGCTTGTGTTGCCTGGAAAACAGATGGACCCCGTGAACTCCCAAGAACAAACTCATCTCCTTTCACCACGGCCCAGTGAACTCCTCCAGCCTCCAACAACCATATGAAATCACCACGTGCCGCAGTGTTCAACCTCCCCTCCTCTGCTCTCCGCTCTGACAGCAGTCCTTGACAACACAGCACTGCTGGTACAACACTGGGGCTGGATTTACCTTTCCACAGATTTGCCACACACTGTGTCCCATTTATCCCGGACTTCTCCCAGTAAGTTGTCCAGCTTTTGAGTGTCGTCTGGAAGCAAAGCTTTTTCCTTGAGGGCTCTGCCCGTCCTGATAGTGGTGTCGTAGACAGGCTGCTTCCCTCCCAGCGTCTTCTGGAACTCCTGAGGACGAAGAGAGAAAACAAAACGGCTCCAGAAAATCAGATCTCACAAAGAAGATACACAGCCCTCATGTGGGTCCCCAGCTGCACATTTGCCACTGCAATAATCAGCATTGTTGTGCCCCTCCTCTGTTCTAACAGCAGAGGAGGTGCTGCCCTGCTGCCTCTCTTTTGTCCTCTGGTTGTGATGTGGAAGTCCCAGGTTAGATATTAGGAAAAATTTCTCCTCTGAAAGAGCAGTGATGTGTTGGCATAGGGTGATGCCACCCCCCCCAGGGAGGGGGTGGAGTCACCATCCCCAGAGATGTGGCACTGAGGGATGTGGTGAGTGGGCACAGTGGGGGTGGGCTGGGGTTGTACTTGGTGATCTGAGAGATCTTCTCCAATGCTAACTGTTCTATGAATTGCCTTCCACCCAATGCTAAGCACCAGTCTTGCTTCAGCAAATCTCTACCTTGTGTTTGGAGAGCTGGAGCTTGATTTTGTCAGGATCGTTGGAAATCTCCAACTCGGAGTCCAGGTGATTCTCTGCATCCTCCAGCCAGTCAATCAGTTTCTTCCAAGCTTCGTGGAACTGCAAGCAAACAAAATCAAGTTTGAAACTTAGCACTGAAGCTCCCCCCCAGCCCCGTTCTGATCTCTGACCCCTGGCTGCACCCCAGCTCTGTCACACTCTGCCCACTTCTCACCTGCTTGGCTCGCTTCCTGGCGTCGTCCAGAGCCCGGCCCCGCTCCACCGAGCGCTGCACCACCTTCTCCCAGCGGGACTGGACGCTCACCAGCAGGTTCTTGATCAGCACCACGTCCTGCTTTTGACTGAGGAACTTCAGCTGGTTCCCCGTTTGGTCCAGCTCGATGATGCGATCCCGATGAGCGTTCACTTCATTGGCGAACACCTGCAAATAGCAAAGCCATCCTCCTATCTGTAAGGGGACCTGGGCAGGACAGCCAGCACCCACTGCACGTGGCAAGGGTCCAGGAGCCGTGCTCGCTCCCTGCATCCCAACACCCACCCGGGGCCCACGGTGCCCCCACCTTGTGTTCATCAATCTGGGCCAGCACGGCATTGAGGATGAGGCTGGGAGGAGGCACGATGTTCAGGCTCTGCTCGGCCAGCGTCAGCCAGTTGATGAAGTCCTGGAGGGAGTTCTGGAAGTCCGTGGCCAGGGCGAGAGCCTCCTCTAGCTTTGCCTGCACGGAGGGGAGGGAAGGGGGATAAAAAAACAACACTGAGGGCAAGAGCTCACGATCTGTGGTTTCACAGACAAGGGCAGGCTTTGTGTCCCTGCTGCAACGCGCCTCCAATGGGAACCTTGTCGGCACGGCTGGGGACACAGCTTGTTTACCAAGGCGAGGAGCTTTCAATGAAAGCCGCCGCTTCAGAATTGGTTTCTTTCAAAATTCACGGGTGAGAATCACACGTGAAAGGGGAGACGACTCCATTATGGACACATGAGCAGCTGCATCGCCCTCAGCTTCCCAAGAAAGGGATCGCCATGGGAAGAGCTCTCAGTAAATGGGAGGTGGGTGACATTTTGATGGCAACAGCTGCAGCACCACAAATGTATTCTGGGCTGAGGCCACCACATCCCTTGTTTTATCTCATCGCCGGCCAAAACGCCAGAATGGAGGCAGCTCCGAGGACCGACAGAGTGCCTTTCAGAGCTGCAGGAGGCTTCTTCCCTCCCCTCCTCTAAATAATCCACACACAATTTTACTCTCATTTTCTGTGCGATTTAACCGCACTTCAGTACTATCCATAAAAATGAACGGCCTGCCTCTCAGACTGCACCATTTGGACGACAAATTCAATCTGGGCACCCAAGAGAGGTTATTTAAGATAACAACCCTCCCCAGCCCCGTCCTGGGAGAGCAGAGCAGCAGGGAGCAGCTCCTGCTCGTGGGGCACGGTGTCCCTCTGCCAGCAGTACCTTCCTCTCCTCCATCTTGGTGCTGACCAGACACCACTTCTGCTCCAGCAGTGCGACGCTCTGCTCCGTCTTGGAGCCTGAGCCCGAGTCGTCGCGGTTCAGCAGCATCAGCCGCCCCTTGGCCAGCAGCTGGCTGTACACGTCCTCCTGTGCTTTCAGCTGCCCGTACAGTTCCTGCAGTACAGGCAGAGTGTCAGGTAAAGGGATGCAGCAGCTCAAGGTGATAAGAAAACAAAGGTCGGGGCAGGCAGCAAAGTGACAGCAAAGCATCTCTTTGGGCACGGGATGGTGGTTAATGCATTGTGATGCTTGTCCCCAGCATCAAGGGGAAATCTATCTGTAAGAACACCAGAAAAGCACTCATCTCCCTTCCCATCAAACTCACAAATGAGAATTTTGATGCCTGTCTGACAGATAGGAGCCTGCTGAATTGGAAGTATTAAAAATCTCCCCCCCCAGGAAATTACCATGTGGGCATTGAGCTGCTCCCGGGCAGTTTCTGGCAGCCCTCCTGTGGGTTTCGATGCAGACAATTGGCTCTCCATTCTCGTTAGCCACAGGAGGAAGTCTTCAATCTCACCATGGAAACCCTGGGCCTGTTCGGGAAATACAATCGGCCACGATCAGATGACATCAGCCCCCATTGATCACGCGCCAGGGCTGGCGCTGCGTTTGCTTCAGAACCAGATAAAGAGGAGAGCTGGATTTAACAGCATGGTAGGAAGGGATGTACATAGAAGCCCATGACCACACAGTTGTTCTGGTAAATAAACAAGACACAATTGGTACCACAAACAAAAAAATGCCCTGCTTTGAAGTGAGCACACCTCGAGCCTGAGAGGGCAAAAAGTCCATCTGCAAAAGCTCTGTGCTCCCACCACTAAGCCTCATCTTCGTGCAAGGAAGAACTGAATTTTCACTTTAGGGTAACAAACACTGCAGACTGCATTACAGAGCCCAGCATCCCCAGCCCCCCCTCCAGTCTGCCGTGCCCCCACCTGCTGCAGAGTGGACTGCAGCTGCTGCTCCCTCTCCTCTGTCTTCTGCAGCACCGCCTCCCAGCACGCGTTCAGCCCCTCCAGGCGGTTCCGAAGGCTGCTGGCATCGTCCCCCGCGCTCGATTCCAGGAGCTCATTGCCTGCTCTGTTCACCGTCTCCACAGTTGCTTGGTGGGCCAGGACATCATTCTTCAGTACCTAACAGACACGTTGGAAAAGTGTTGGACGCCTCTCCAAAACGTCTGCCGAATCCCAGCATGCTTTCATGGACTTGAACCAACTCAAACCCTTCATGAGGGAGAAAACCCCAGGACAGGAACGGATCAAACAAATGGCACACAGTGGGAGCACTCACGTGGTGCTTTGCAAGTTCAACCTCGATGACTTTTGGGTCTCCACTGATGGGCTTCTGCGCATCGAGCAGCTCCTCGGTGTGGGTCAGCCAGGCCATCAGCTCTGCCAGCGCGTGCTGGAACTGACCAAGGGCCAGGAGGGCGGCTTCGAGCTTGTGCTGAGTGATGGCAGGGAGAAGGAATGTTTAAGTCAGGAAGGAGTGGGAGCATCCAAGTGAACTTCAACCCTGCGCTGGCACGAACCCAGGCCTCCCCGTACCTGTCTGTGAGCAATCTTCTCACCCAAATTCTCCCAGAGATGTTTCAGCTCTGTCAGTGGCTCCTTTATGATGTCTCTGTCTGTCTCATCTGTAGCTTTTTTTAGCATCAGTTCACCTTGGTGATTAAGCTTTTCCATCTCAATCTGCTGCTGGTAAACTTCCATTTTAAACTCCTGCCAAAACAAGCAGGACAAAAACCAGAACAAAATGAATCATTGGAGTGAGAGCTCTGCGATGCTAAGCATTGGAGAACCAGTGTGGCTCCACCCGCGTACCTTCATCTCATTCATTTGCTCCTTAACCGTGTTGAGATCGGTGCCCACAGGAGACATGTTGCACAGCTTAATTACAGCATTATCCAGCCAGTCAAACATGGCCTGAAATGAGGGCAGACACCATTAGAAAAGGGGAAGGGTCCCTCTGTCACAGTGCAAGCACTCAATTTTTCTCTGGGGCAGATGCTGCCTCCAGCACATCTCCTGCCTTCCACCTCCCAGCTCCCACCGGGCCGTGATGGCAGCCAGCCCCCTCCTGCTGTACTGCGCAGAAGCAAAGACAGACTTAGGAAGACAGATGCAGTCAAACATCTGCCCTGCTTGGAGTGGTTGTGAGCTCAGGGTCTAACAGAGGCTGCAAACATTCAGGCAGGAGACACTTTCCTGCCTTGCATTAACACATATCCCAGTACAGCTTCAAGGAGAGGATTCACAGCGCTGCTCCCCAGGTCTGCCCACTGCCCATGAACAGCTCTATCTCTTACTTGAAGAGTATCCTGGTATTGCACAGCCGCCTGCATGGCCTCTTCAAGCTTCTCAAGCCTCTCCTTCCAAGTTTTGTTTAGATTTTCCCATGCATTGTTCATCTGCAGAAGATTGCCCACAAAATTGGTTAGAATGCTCCTCCCTCATTTTATGAGAATAAGAGGCTGTTGCTTTTCCTACCTCGTCAATGCTCTTTTTCACTTCTGGTTTCTCAGTTTCACCACAGGCAAAAATCAAATCAGTTCCAAGGAGTCGGATGAACTCCAGCTCTTCATGCAAGCCATCCGTTTCCTCCTTAATAGTCTGCACACAACATCATGATGGAAGGAAAATGTTTATTATTATTAAATGCTTTTCCAAAAATTGCCCGTGAATGGGAGGAAGAGTCCTTTCTTGGACTCATCCTGCATCCTGGCCAACAGCCCAAAGCCAGACCTGGCACTGTGACACAAAGCAAGCAGATGGGCGCCCTGCTCAGCAGCACTGCCACAGCCTGCCCTGCTCCCACCTCTGGGCATGGTGGCAATGCTGCTTGCAGGGTTTGAAGGAGCTAAACCAAGGAATTCTGTATTTAGCTTGATATGTGTCTGAACAGCCCCACTGAGGATGTTTGCAGGAGTGTTTTGTCAATACAGGCATTCATTTTGGAGACTCGAAAGATGCAAACCAAAGTCAGAATGGTTATAAAACAGAAATAGAAAGGACAGACTTAGCAAAGAGTGACACATGAAGTAACATGCCAGACCCAGGAGGTCCAACAAGCAAACACCTGAAGTGGATTTCTCCACTTACATGAAACAAGCACAAAGAAATCCAAGCACATCCAGCTTCACACCTATCTCCAGTCTAACCAAAATCTCAATTCATCCTTCCCACGCCAGGCAGCACTCAAATGCCTTCTGTGCAGGCTGGGAGGAGAACTGTGCAAACCTGCACATCCCTCAAACAAGTGGGCACCACTCTGACCACATGCTTGATAAGCTTCCCAAAACAGCAGCAAAAGAAGTGATTTAAGGATCATTTCCTTGTCTGGAACAGGGGCGGCGGAGGTGGAGAGGGAAATGCAAAATAAGATCTGTTTTTCCCCCGAAGTTCCAAATTACAATGACAATAACACTCCATAATCTGGCTGCCTACAGTAGTGTTTCACAGCCACGTCATTTAAGATCTATCCTAATCGAGCTTACAGAATGGGTGCAGACAAGCTCCAGAGAGGGGTACAGTCCCACACTCCTCACCTCTGCTGCTTCCACCTGCTGCTTGATGATGGATGGGTCAATCCCTGGGCTCTCCAGGTCATGAACGATGTCCTGCGTGTCTTTGATGGTAGTCAGGAGGGCTGCCATGTCATACCAGAACTTCTCTGCAAGCTCCAGGACATCGAGGAACTTCATCTCACGTTCCTCTGCCCGAGCTTTGATGTCTTCCCAGAAGAAGACCATCTGATCCAACTTGTCCTGGATTACTGAGAGTAGGAAAGAAAACATTCAGTGCAGAAGACGACTGCCTTGCCACAAAAGTGCTCCTTTTTACAGCCAAAAGCAAGTTGCTAACACTTTCCACTTAGAAATAGCCAACAGAATATCAAAGCAGGAATTAAATATGGATGGGACTATCAAAACATTACCTATGGGAGATACTGAGGGACAGGAGGAACCCCAGTTTGCAGAAGTAAATCTCTACTTATGTACAGGCAAGCTCGAGACAGATTTGCCCATATACTCTCCTCCAATGAAGCTCTGTTCAAGCCAGCTCTAGCATGAAATTTGCACACTCAGCTCATGAGCTGCCTGTTGAGCTGCCAACAAAGGTGTCAATGAGCGCCAATGGTGTTAAGAGGTCTTTTTGTGCTGGGGATGCTCCCTCCTTCCATTAGGAGGTGAATCAACACCAACAAATCATTTCAAAGGGGCCACGAAACGCTGCCACAAGAGAACAGCTCACAGTGACGGCCTGGTTAGCCACAAGTGCCTCTTTCCCCTCCGGCTGACGTCCCCCTGTTGGCTCCAGGTGGGACACAGCAGAGCCGGGCAGCGGCCACCACCCAGCAAAGCCCTCTCCCTACATCTGCCCCGAATACCTTTTGCTGCCAGGTCCTTATCTGCGCCCTGCGACCTGCCGACCAGCTCCTCCCCGCGCCGCTTCAGAGCCTCAAAGGAAGGCTGCAGCTTCTCCAGCTCCACCGTGGCATTTTTGTTCTCGCTGATGCACTCCCGGATCTTATCGACCTCGGCAGGAATGAGGGGCGGCACACGCAGGCGGGAGGAGAGGGCGTCCAGCGTCTCCAGCATCGGCTCAATCTTGTCGTGGAACTGGAGAGGAGCAAATCCATCAGGGCAGTGAGACGGGAGGAGCAGCACCGCATCCCCCCCGCCTGCACAACAGCCCCCCAGCGCTGCACCCAGCAGCCTCCCGCAGAGGACAAGCGTTGCCAGCACCAGCGATACCTGCAGCCTCGTGTTTGTGCCTGCATGGGTTCTGTTTGTTGCAAACAGCCCCGGGCTGCGCCAGCCCAAAGTCAAACCACACCTCAGCCAAACAAGCTCCTGGAGCTGGCACAGGCGTTCAGCCCCGTACTGCTCACATTTTGACTGCTGTCCCACTCCTGGCAGATGGGCAGCGTGACACCCCAAACCCATTTGTTTCAGCATCTGCACAGAGGCACCGATGGAGAAGTGCCTGCTGTGTTTGGTGCTGGAGGAAACCTCTGCTCGGTGCAACGCTCACAGGAAAACCACCCTGGCACAGTCAGGGAGGTGGTGGAGAGCTGCATGCGCACAGCGAGGAGCACCGTGGAACTGGGGTTTCACCAAAAGCAACACCAGAAAGCCAAGGAAGAGGGTCTAGCAGGGTCTGCGAGTTTCTTTTTTTTTTTTTTAAAGAAAAGTCAACTTTGGCCTTAAAGACCCCAAATCACCTCTGCAGGACAGATGGCGGGCAGCTCTGCTGTGCCCCACTGCCAGCCCCAGTGCTGCCTCTGCAGAGAGGAGATGGGCTCTCGGTGCAAAGTTGATCACAGCACACTGCCTTAGCCAACAAGCAGGAGCAAAGGGAAGCTCAGCTGGAGCAGGAAGCTCAGTGCATCACTGTCACCTGCTCCAAAAGCAAAACCTCTGGCTTGCACAAAGCATTCCCAGCAGAAGCCGCCTGCAGCTGAAACCAGGTGGCAGTGCAACCGAAGCCATCTCAGAAACAGGATTTTTTTTCCCCTTTTGGGATTAATTCTTAAGCAAGGTCAGCTGAGCTATGCGTGAACCAGAAATGAAAGTCTGAGTGTAAAACAGAATTGCTTCAGCCCAAGGAAGGAGTGTAAACAAACATCGACCACAACGGCGCTTACCTCCGTAATCTGCAATGGTGGGGCGCAGTCAACACAACAATGAAATGAGACCATGTGGGGAAGACAGGAACAGGCAGCAACACACACAGATAACACATTCCACAATGTGAGTGAGATGAGACGGGAGGGAAGTGTGTGGGGGGAAAAACTCGGAGTTAATACAATGCAAACCAAGAGAAGTGACTAAACAATACAGGAATAAAAGAAATAAAAACCCAGACGTGACAAAAACCAACAGCACTGCAGTGCCACGGGGTGAAACACAGCTAACTGGGAACCTTTGGCCCCACACCTGGCTGCCAGGCACTCTTTACCTTTCCTTGGACTTCAGCACCTCCAATCTCTGCTCTTCCTCTCCTATCTCTGCTCTGCAGCCACCGACCCGCAGTGTCCCCTAGGGGTGCCCAGGCCCCGGGACACATAAATATCCCCTACAAACGACCCCGTGCTGCTCAAACACAGCAGTGCTTATCAGAAACGAAACTTATCTCTCCAAGCTGTTTAAAGAGGATTCCTGGGCCCTCCCAGCCTTTGGCAGATGCCAGAACAGCCCTACTGAATGAGTAGCGTTATTGAGGCTGTAAACGTTTATGACTATTTACCACATCAAGATTCAAACTCCTTCTCCCTTCCTCCTGCAGGCACTGCGGAGCAGAACTGCCCAGCAGTTGGCTGAAACCACCCTGAAGGCGTCTGCCCCTCCTGCAACCTGCAGAGGCTTTAGGATCTGCTGCCCGGTGCCCCAGAAATGTACCTGAGTGGACTGCGAGACGGCTTCGTCAAGTGCAAGAGCCCGCTGACACACCTCCTCCTTGATTTTGGCATACATGGCCTCTGCTGCCAAGTACTTCTTCTGCACCATCTCCCCTTCCTCAGGGTTAAGATCCTTGAGCTGAGGTCCGATTTTCAGCAGCTTGTCGATATGAGGCTTATGTTCAGCAATAGACTCTCTCAGTTGCTAGGGAATAAGGAGCGAGGGGGGAGGGAAGACAATTGTTTAGAAATGCACTGAAAGCTGCCGTGTATTTATTTCACATGGTACTCAGGGAGGACTGCATCTGGCAGTACGTGCACACCGCTGACGTCCTGACCCAGCACCGGTGAGCACACAGAGCTCGCCTCTGCCCAGCATGGCCATCATGCACACCAGCACGGCGCCTGCTTGGGCCGCAGACCCTCCCTGTTCCCCAAAGGGAATGAAACAAACTTTTCTTTGCATCTCTAGAAGCACAATGCTGTTCTCCTTGCCACCACCAGGCAAGAGATTCAGATGCAGCCAGGCTGCCCTGGCTTCCCTCTGTATCGCGAGAAGCTTTCCAACTTATTGAGTGATCTCCACGTGGTAGGACTAAGGCACCCTTGCAGAACCCCCAAAAAGGAAAGAATGGGACAAAAAATACCTGACCCTGTGAGCACCACATCACCCAGCAGAGCCACCACAGCTCCGCCATCGCCTTACCCTCATGTCCTCCTGCTGCTGCTTGAGCTGCTCGTGGTCGATGGCCGGAGGGGGCAGCTGGGAGATCAGGGTCTGCGTCTCCTCGATCCAGGGGCTCAGCTCCTCGTAGGTCTCCCAGAACTGGTTGACCAGGACCTGTGCGCGCTCCAGGCGAGCGTAGCGCTCCGAGTTGAGCTGGCTCACCTCCTCGTACTGCTGCACCAGGGACTCTGTTTTGTCCTAAAAGGAAGGGGAAGGAGAGGCGGTGATGGCTGCGGAAGGTGTGGGAGCTGCCAGCCGCTGTGCCTGGACGAGCGGAGGCGCGCGGTGGCCGCGTTCCACGCGCACAGAGCTGTAATCCCAATTAACGCGGCGTAAAGAAATCCACCATCCCCTCTCCCCAGACACTGCAATAAAAACACTGCAATAAAAGAGGGTAATAAATATAAAGAGATCACTACTAAGTGCCACTGGTGGGAATTTCTGAAAACGGAGTAATTTTAAGCAACTTCAGACTGTGTAAGAGCGGAGCGCTCGCCTCTGCCTGCTCTGCCCCATCTCCCGCAGCACCAAACCCCGGCCAGGCTCACCTGGAGAACAGCTTTTTGCTCTTCCCCACATGTCCCAAAGATCTCATTGCGTTGGCTGAACAGCTCATCCATGGAGTCTTTGTGCCGAATAATGTCGATGGAAAAAGCCTGCAGAAAGAAAACCTCTGAAGGAAGGGAAGGGGATGAGAACAGGGCCTCATCTCCCCCCAGGCAGCCCCTGCCAGGCTGCCAACAGCCAGCACTGCAGACTGCACCAAGCTCAGCACGAGCATCCTGTGGCACACTGAAATTCTGGCTGAAAATGCAGATTCCTGCATTTCTTCCTTATTACTCATCTACTCTAAGTCGTCTGTTTCAAAAAGGCCTGGAAATGGCACTCAGAATTAGGCACAGGGTCAGACACCAAGCAGCTCCCACACCTGGGTCACTGCCCCATGCACTGGAAGCCATTTCACACAGATAGAAACACCAGGCAGCAGCCCAGGGAACGCGGGGCTGTGTGGGCACACTGCACACTGCAGAGGAAAGGCTCTGCCATCAGTGCAGCCGATACCACAACCACCCAAAACGATGCTCTCCAGAAGTGCATCCACCAATTCTGCCATTCCCCAGGTCCACACACTGAACGCCACCCATAAGCAGCAGGAAGCCAGGCTGAGCTCAGCAGAGCTTAATGCTCAATGCTGCAGCCCCCCCTCCATTATAACAATGCATTGTGTTTTGGGTTTTTTTTTATTTTAAACACGCTGAATCCAATAAACACGTACACTGCTCTGATTGCCGGGGCTGGCGAGGGAAGAAAAGGGCCATTTAGTTAAAGTGCAAGTTCTTTCAGGCATGAGCTCATCTCAAAGATATTAAAAAAAAGCTTCTCTTTGTTCCACGTCTGGCTGCTGCGAGGGAAACGAGGAGTCCCCCACTGGAAGGAACAATGGGCACAGAGCCGGTGAAAGGAGCCTCATTAATCAGTAGGTGCATTTCTGCGAGCAGGGGGCAGGTACAGCTTGCTTGCCATGGGGGCACAGCATGGCCAGGCGTCTGCACGTCCCCAGTTTTAGTGTGTGTGAGCGCTCATCTGGCACCTGGAGCACCTCAAGGATTTCTCCTTCAGAAACCCAACGCTTCATTTGTCTAAATCCTCATCCTTCATTTTTTCTTGTTGCTTACGAAGGACAAACGCTGCGTTTTTCTTGGTGCATGGAGCCTCTCCAGGGACAAATCACTCTGAGCCACCCTGAGCCGCCCCCAGCCCAGCTCAGCACACCACACCACACCGTACCTTCTGCACCTGCAGCTGGGCCGTGGTCTGGTCCTGCTCCAGCCGGATGGCTCCGAGCGCCATCAGCTTCCGCTTGGTCTCAGCCACCCAGGCCAGCTCCGCGTCGGCCGCCTGCTCGTACTGGTGTGGGGGGAGGAGAGGTGCGGTCAGGCACGGAGTGGGGCACAGCAGAGCCACCCCCTCTGAGCAGAGCAGGGTGGAGGTGCAGCGTCCCTTTCCATCACGGGCATGGGGAGAAACTGACAAGCCCAGGAACGCTCCCCAGGCTGCGGCGTTCCTCAGCTCACCTGCTGGGACCTCTGAATGGCAGCATCGATCTCCTCCACCCGCTGCTTGACGGTGTCACTGACCAGCTTGTAGCGCTCGTTGGTGTCGGAGACGAGCTTGTCCAGCCCCTCTCGGGCTCGCCACGGCACGAGCTCCAGCAGCGCCCGGCTCACCTCGTTCACCGTGTCCAGAACGAGCCGCTGCTCCATCACCTCCTTCTTCAGCTCCTGGGAGGCACACACACACACGGCCCTTCAGGGCGGCGGTGCCAGATACCAGGCACACCCCAACACCCCCAAGGTTTGGGGACTGGGATCCTCCCCATCCCTGGAGGTGCCCAAGGCCATGGCTGGGGAGCTGGGCAGCCTGAGCTGGTGGGGAGCAACCAGCCCACGGCAGAGGGGCTGTCGGGTCCCTTCCAACCCAACCGTTCTGTGACGCTACGATTCCACCAGATGTGTGAGCAGTGTCCCCCTCTTCCATTCCCACGTAACACGCTGCCCAGCCATGCATCCCACATTCCTCCCCCGAGCAGTTGGCAGACTCTACTGACTCTCCTGCCACACGGCTCTCATCCCCACACGCTGCTTTGCTGCACCGCACCTTCTGCCTCTGCTGGAACTGGGGTATCTGCTCGCTGGCTGGGGACTGTCCCCCGCTGGACGCCAGCTCATCCTCCACTTTGCTCATCCAGGCATTGAGTTCCTCGTGTGTGGACTGGAACTTAGTGGCCAGCTGGCGAGCCTGCTCCAGTGTGCGCAGCGCCTTGGAGCTGGCGGCGGTGATGTCCGAGTAGCGGGTCTTAATCCCATCCAGCTTCTCCTGGATGAGCAACACCTCCTCCCCTGAGGGACAGCAATAGGGGACAAGTGATAATGGACGGAGAGCCCACAGCAGCCAGCTGCCCCATCCCCTCATTTTAAATAGCTGCTTTCAGTCTCACTTCTCCGCACGCCTGTGCAACTTATAACAGCCTATTTTCACAGCCAGGAAGCTGCTCTCAGAGCTGACATTTTCTGCCAGCCAGAGTAACAGCCATCCCTTTCCTAGAATAGGAAGGAAATGTGCTGTGAAGCCTTGCTTTGCCACAAGCCCAAAAGCCATCAGGTCTCAGTCCTCAGCTAATATGTCACAGTTCCAAGAAAAAAGGTCCAATTCACTCTCTACCTCTATTTCCAAAGGGACATGAAAATGCAAGCCAAATTCTTTGTAACTCCTCTTCCTGCTCCAGGGCTCCCACAAGGACAGAGGGCTGCACATCTGCTCAGAGCAGACCACATCTGAAGGAAATGCATTGCCCCGACCTCTCTTCCCACTCATAAACACAAACTCACACCCACGTGGCAACAGCAACAACTGCTCAGTATGGGAAAGCAATATTAGGGAAAGGGCTTGGTGTATTTTTAACCTCTTTCTATGCGACGTAGCAGCTGGATGCGATGAGAAAACCCTCCCTAGTGATACAGGGCTGCTCAGTGCTGAGTGCAGGGGTGGGAATCACCACTCTCAGAGCTCAGGGTGGTGTTGGGGATTTACTAAGCTGGAGCGCATGGGGCTCAGCTTCCAGGTCTGGAAGCACAACAGCCACTGTGGGAAGACCCAAGAGGACCGTGAAGGGCTGGGTGTTTCCAGCCCCGCGTTACCTGTGGTTTGCTTCAGGAGAGCCTGCCCATTTCTGATGGCTTGGTCCACATTCTTCTTCCTGTTCACAATTTCCTCGTTCAGAGCCTGGACAGAAAGCCAAACAGGAGTTATCCCTCTGCAGGCTGCACCTGCACCCCCGGCCAGCGATGCTAAGGAGAGCACAGCCTGCTCTCACCTAGCATAGGAAGGGTGCAACTGCTCTGACCCCAGTTCTCCTGCTGAGCAACTTATTGGGATTTCTGGGACCAAAGGTTCAAAACAGAGCTAAAACCACCACAAACCTTCAGGTGTGCACAGCTGAAGAACAACTTCTTGAAAAGAGCTTTGCATGGCCCCCACAAAGTGGAAGCAGACTGCTTCCTCGGTGGCCAGCCTAGCCTGGAAACCCACCGGGCTTTTCACATTCACATTCTTGGAAGCAGCATCCAGCCTTCTAAAGGCACACAGTGGCCAAGCTTGCTCAGACATTGCTCACAAAGCAACTGAAACATTTGAAGCTTCCCCTGGGAAACCCCTTTTTGGGGCTTCAATCACTGTTTGTAACACGTCATCTCTTTACACTTCTCCCAGCCTAGAAAACTCAAAGCTTGTTCCACTGCTGGCCAAAATTAAAGTCAGACCAGAAACAAATGGAAAAAAAAAACAAAACAAGATGGATAAATGCAACAAAATAAATAACATAAAGATGGAAGGAAAAAAAAAAAAACAGAAAATACCAGCTGGTCAGCATGCTGCTTCTGCAGGACGTCCCGTTTGTAATCCTTTACGGATACCGAGCTGAGCTTGTCCTCGACCTCAGCCAGCCAGTTGAGCACTTCCACCTCCTCCTCCCCAAAGAGCCGGGCGTTACACAGGGCCTGCTCCAGCAGAGCCGCCTTCCGGCAGCACCGCTCGCGGACCTCCCCGTACCGGCCCTGCAGAGAGTCCAATTTCTCTGCCAGCAGCCGCTGCTCGGCGGCGCAGCTCAGGGCGGACAGCCGCTGCCCAACCTGCACCGCGTGGGCCACGTCGGCCGCATGGCCCTCTATGTCCTCCTCTAGAGCCTGAAAGCCGGGGCGACAAAACGGACAAAAGAAAACAAAAATGAGCGGAAAAGATGAGATTGAACAAAAAAAGAAAAGGTAAAACAAAAGAGAAACAGAAATGGCAAATGCAACTGAAGGAACAAATGTGATGCAAAACCCAGCCGGAACGGGCAAGGCGTATTAAAAAACAATGCTGAACAGAAACAGGAAAGTGAGGGTGGCTCTTCTATCCAGGAGCAGAAGCCCCGCTGCTTCAATAAACGCTTCCCACACGGCGCAGGCCTGCAGCCTTCTCCACCAGTGCAGCACCTGCAGAGCTCCTCCAACCACTTCCAAGGTTTGTTCACACCCACCTCACCACGGCACAGACACCCACAGAGCCCCGACCCCCCGGTGGCCCCCAGCCCCACCTTGTGCCGGCTGATTTGCTGCTGGATCTTGGCGGTCTGCGTGCCGATGGGCTCCGAGTTGGCCAACTTCTTCTCCGTCACCGACAGCCAGTCTGACACGGGCTCTGTGGTCTCATGGAACTGCTTTGCCAGCACCAGGATGTCCTCCAGCTGCTTCTGCCTGTAATTGGGATGCAACAGAGCTCTGAGGAGCAGCTTCCCTCTGGAGCAGGGAACAGCCCCAGTAGGGCTCTGCACCAGGAGGTGGCAACGAGTTCAACTGAATCAGGATCCAAAGTGGAAATACTTCAGAAAGAGAAAACAGAAGCAGCTCTGAGTGGTGTGGGGTGAGACACCTCGTCTGGCAAGCTGCTACACAAACACAAAAACAGTGCAGAGAAACTGCAGAATAATTGTTTTTTTTTGCAGCTGTTCCTTTAACGTTCAGCTCATTCGCCAGTGAAAGTGGCAGAAAGGCTCATTTTATTCCACTTCTGTCAATATCCCAACCTCTGAGACCCTCCAACACAGCCATCTCATGGCCGAGCCCTCAGTGTTCCCACACTACCATGGTAAATGGGTGAACCCATCCCCACCTGTGCCCGTTTCACACCTCAGGAGGTCAGATCTGGCCCTCAGCACTGGCTGTGTAATCTGGCATATCAGCAGATGCAGCAGCCAGCAGCTTGCAGACTCAGGCAGCAAAAAGGTGTCAACAGGATGTTGCTCTTAAAGCTAAATGTTAAAGCTTAGAGGAATAAAAATAACATCCATCCCCTGCAGGGAATTTGTTTAATCTGAGCTCTTCCCTGCCATTGTAAACCACTGCTATCTAATTCAGCTTCCCAACTGGCTTTGATTTCTCATGTTTTCCAGCTGTGGTTTCCAGGATGTATCTACACAGAGATCTCCACCAGCTCACCACGTGTTATTGCCTGTGTTGATGTGGCCATGGGGCTGAGGGGGGAACCAACACCTGTGGCACTCAGGGTGTGAGGGGAACAGAAGCTTCAGCTCCAGCCAGAAACCAGCCCAGCCATCAAATCCAACAGCAATAAAAGCAATGCCACTGTCACAGTCTGTGCATGCAAGCAGCCAAACTCTGTAAGGCTCTGGGGTACTGTGAACGGCAAGACAAGCCTGTCCTGTGCTTCTGACCAGAAGAAGAGACCCCGTGAAGACTGACCAGCAAACAAAACTCTTTGCTTCTCTGGGTTATCAGTGCTGCGCAGGAGGAACGAAGCCAGGAATGCAGACCGGTGGCAGAGCTGGGCACATTCAGCAGTGCCACACATCTGCGTGTCTCCAGCACAAGGCGGAGGGCTTTGACAGAGATCCCTGGTGTGCAGCTACCAGAACCCATGATGGCAGGCAGCAGCAGCAGCACCCCTGCTCTCACCTGCCTGCCGCCCGGCACAGCAGCGCTGCCCAGCGGCTCTCCAGGCTCTGCAGCTGCCCGCTGATCTTCTCCCGGTCTGCGGGCTCAGCTGACTGCGCGATGCGCCCGCCCTCTGCTTGGATCATCTCAACGGTGGCTTTGCGATCATCCAGGAGTCGCTGGAGCAGCTGATAAAGGAAGGGGGATAGAAGTTACTGGATTGGATCAGCGGAGCCTCTTGCATCCCTCAGAGAGCGAATTTCCAGTAGTGTCTGAGAACTGCTGATCAGCACTGGGCTGAGCCCAAAGCCACCGAAGGGGGGTAACCGCTGCTCTCTGCCTCCACCACCAAAACCAGATCAAAGGAAACTCAAGGCACTTCTGGGCCAGAGAACGTTTAAGAGCTTTCCCCTTCCTTCCCCCAAATCTACTGAGATCAAGTTTTGAACCTTCAGTTCAAACTCCTATATCAAAGTCTCAGTAGTCAGCCCAAGCCCCGTCAGGAATGCACTTTTAAAATATTTTACCATGACCGCACTTGAACTTTTATCCCCGTGTTCACAAAGGCAGGCTGCAGCCCAGCCTGTTATCTCTACAAACACTGCTGTGCCTTGGGTCAGCTCTTATGGTTACTGCATTCGTTTTGTCCAAATCCCCACACCAGTAACTACAACACCAGCTTGCTCCTGACACAGCAGAATTATCAGCACAAACACAACCAAATCTGGGGCTGGAGAAACACAGCCAACTGGCAAAACCAGCAGCGGTGTGATGGTGAAGTAACACTGGTGCCTGAGACCACAGAGACAGTAAGTGTGGGCAAATGGACTGCGAGGATGTTGGGAAGCAGCAGAAGAGGTGGTTAGAAAGAAGCAGAGCTGAGTATGTCCCTGCTACACCTATGCTGTAACAGCAGGACCCCAAAATATCACCTTCAAGACAGCCCCCAGTGCCTGCTCACCTTCTGCTCCTGGATCTGTGCTTTCACCACCTTGTACTCAGCAGAGGGAGGTTTCTGGTTGGAGATGAGCTCCTCGGTGTCAGCCAGCCAGCTCAGCAATGGCTCCAGGGCGTCCTGGAACTTCCCGCAGCGCAGCAGGGCCTCCTGCAGCTGGGCGATCCTCTGGGCCACCTGCAGGCACGCAGCACCATCAGGGATGTGGGACAGTGGTCCCGCAGTGCCCCGTGCTCCCGGCCCATCCCCCAGCCCTCACCTTCTTGTTGAGGGTGTTCCAGCGGGTGTTGATCTCTTCCATGTCATGTTCCAGCCCTTGGACATCACAGTTTTTCCCGGCGCTTTGGATGAGTCCTTGGCCAACTCCATTCACTTGCTGCAGTTTTAGCTGGAGAGGATCCACTTGCTCTTTCTGGAACAGCTGGGCAAGGGAAGGGTGGGAGAGGAAAGCTATTTATTACCAGCACACTGCTCTGCCACCCCTCTGTCATTCCAGGGATGCAATGGGCCCTCTCTTCTAGAAAAAGCACACGAGTTGCTGCTTCTTGTGCTGCACGGACTTTATTAGAGTTGTGCAAGTCTGCCCAAACACCTCCCCCAGCTCGATCCAGCAGCAGGGAATCCCAGGAGCACAGTGTGGGTCCACTCACATCCACCCCCACTCTGAAGTAGGAAATGCCCTTTTTCAAAGCACCCAAGTGAGGGGGAGAAAGCAAACCAGGGAAGAAAGGAGAGCAGCAGCTCTGCTCAGCAATCTGACTGGGAAACAGCGCTCCTGGGGAAACACAGAGCAGTTCTCAGAGGGATGCAGTGCAGAACGGAGACCCGGCACCACGCAAGTTCTGTAAACCACAAAACTACAGACACTGAGAAGCTGGCTGTGTTGCGAAAGACAAAGGCAGCAGGCAATTAATGTGCTCCTCATTTACCGCGCCACTTATTTGGCATGGTCTTGCCCAGGAATCCTGGGGGGGAAAAGCTTTCAAAAACAAAAAGATTTCACAGGGAAGGAGGAAGAGAGCAAACAAAGCACCCACTGCAGTGGGGAAAACCCCGTCCCACAGGGCAGATCAGTGCTTCAGCACTGCTTCAGCACAGCTCCAGAACGGCTCCAGTCCCGGCCCCACGCGTCCCCATCGCCTGCAACACAATCCCCAAAAAAGGGAGCGCAGTGTCTCCTTGTTTATTCTGGGACTTTGGACTGCGAGCTCATACAGAGTGCAGGTCACCCCGCAGCCAGCACTGTAAGGGTGAGAGCAGAGCGCTCAGCCTTGCTGCAGTGTTTGCTCTTTTGGGAAGCAGTGGGGACTGCAGGCAGGCAGCCGCGTTCACTCCCCACTGCGCCTCCTCCTCACGTGCCCAAGAATACACGGCTGCTGCCTGCAGCTAAAAATGCCCCTGGAAACAGAGCCTAAAATGCAAAAGCCCTCCCAGCACAGCGGCGGATGATGGGCAGTGCAGCTCTCCGCACCAGGTAACCACTTTATCTCAGAAGGAACACAGGTACAAAAAGCAGAACAGCAAAACGCAGCTCTACACGAGGAAGAGGAGCTGCCTGGGTTTCCTGTCCCCATTTTTGCCATGGACACCTCCTGGTGCTGGGGGGCAGGGAGGGACCGACCGCTGCAGGGCACAAACCCAAGGGTGTGCTGGGAGACACTGTCCAGAGCTGTTTGCTCAGGGAGAATTACATAAGGTTAGAAGCAGTAAATGGTGACATGAAATCACCGATTCCCCAGCCACCTCTCCCCTTACTGCTGGTACGTGGAGCTGGCTGTTAGAGCAGCCAAACTCGCGAGGAGCGGATTGATAAGTCCAGCATGCAACTGCTGGAGTGCAGCGTGGTGTGAGCCCCGGCCAGGCACAGCCTGGCCCTGCACACGAGCACTGACTGCAATTACAACCCCTGGGACTCCAGCAGCTGGGCAGAGAGGCAGTGAGCCCCAACAGCAGGCAGCAAATACCTGCACCACCTAGAGCCCAGGAGTGCGGCGATGCACAAGGATCACTGAGATCATCACGGCATGTTGAACACGCTTGTTTTTCTTTGCTCTTGAAAGATTCCAGTGACTTAGTTCATTAACCTCAGCGTGACTCAGCTACGAAACAAATATTTAACAAGCACCTTTGGCCATGCAGAAAATCCCAAGAAACGCACATAGCACGAAGCGGTGGGACAGACACGTTGGGGAGCAGACACACGGCTGCTCCTCCTCCTCCTGACTTCACAGAACACCTCCTGCAGCATCCCTCACCTTCTGCTTTTCCTACCTCCGGGCTAACTGCCTCCACCCCAGCTCCATCCCCACCTCTTCGGGGTGGGCACTGACCGGCAGCACTGGGCCCAGAGCTGCCAACAGCCCCACTGGCACAGCAGAGTGGGTAAAGGGGTTAACGGCCAGCAGCACCGCACACCCTACAGTCCGTACAGTACAGTCGGTGACCCGAGGCACAGGCAGATCCTGCAGGGGTGCAGCCTGCTGCTCCCACCATGGCCTCCCCAGCCCATCTGCAGGCATTCTTAGGGGTGGCAGAGTGCAGCAGATGAGTAATTCTGCTGCTCCGGGCTTTCAGTGCTGACTAACTTCTGGTGGCTCCTCAGTGGTATTTCTCCTAATCCAGACAGCAGTAAATCCACACTCACTTACAGGAACTCCGCCACCCCTGCGCTCTCCCCATGCCAAAGCCGCAGCAAAGCAGGGTAAAATGAACCCCACCCCACCAGGAGCTCAACCCCCTTCCCACAAAGCCCGGACCCCCCGCATCACACACTTGGGAAGCCCTTTCAGCCCAGGGCCCATTGCTTTCACCGCATCACAGGACGCTGCCATCCAGCACGGCTGCTCTCCGGAGGTTGGTGAGCATTGCACAGCCAGGCTGGATGCTGTCCGAGCGAGGACAACGTGCCCTCATAAGCCAACAAACTTTTAGGACAACACTTTAGATGATCAGGCTGTTAAAGCCTTCTGCTTATAAAAAGAAACCTTCTGCCTGTCGGTTTTAAGATGTAACTGGGGGGGGATGGCAGCTCCCCGGCCGTGCGAGCACTGAGCACACAGCCGCTGCACCCCACGGATCGTGTTGGTGAGCAATGCAGCACGCTGTGATTTCACACCCACCCCTCCGCCGCAGCATAAAGCGATTTTTGTGCCTGAAGCACCGTCTGCGAGCGCCTGAGCAACAAATACCTCATTATCTGGAACGAATCCATCTGCTGGAGCAGGAGGCCCTTCCGTGCGGGGGGTGGAGGCAGGGGGTCCCAGGCAGCCCACGGGCACTGGCTCCGACCCCACAGGGCCCGGCGAGCCGCCCTCGGCCCCATCCAGAGCAGCCCCCTCAGCATTGGGCTCATCCTCCAAAGTCAGCGCTCTGCTGAGCAGCTGCTCCACGCCGGCAGAGTCACCTGCATCCCGCCAGGCCGTGAGCAGCAGCACCGGGCGGCTGCCGAAGTCCCCAGCACCGGGGAGGAGCGGGTCGGCCTCTGGCGGCGGTGGCACAGAGCCAACGGGGACATCAGCAAATGGCGGCGGGGCCTCCAGAAGCTCTTCCACCACCAAGGGCACAGCGGTGGCACCCAGGGGCAGGTGCTCGGCGCACGGTTCCTCAGCATCCGTGGTAAAACCCCCAGCGCCCAGCACCGCCTCCTGAGCCCAGGGCTCCGGTATCTCCAGGTCTCCCAGCTCTGCTGTGTCAGCCAGAGCTGGAAGCCCCTCCGGGCCCCACAGAGCGGCACTGAGAGCAGTCGGTGATGTGCTGAGCCCTTCTGGGATGGCGGCACGGCTCCCCGCGGCACGGCACGGCCGCTCCTCCCAGCTGCAGGCAAACAGCAGGGCCAGGTCTCCTGGCTGCAGGACGGCGGTCTCTGCTGGCGACCCCTCAGTGCCAGGAGACCCTTGCAGTGCCAGGACCTGCCCCGACGTCACCGCATCCCACAGGTGCTCCTCGGCAGGTGCTGTGGGCAGCACTGCAGCCTCAGAGCCTGGCTCTGATGCAGAGCCAGTGTGGAACGGTGGCAGAGGACTGCCGTGACAGTGCTCGTCTTCGGGACAAGTTCGGCCCTCAGATCCATCGCTTTCTTTTCCCAAGTCCGTGGCTTTGTCCTCAGAAAGCAGTTCTGGGACTTTGTAGCTGGCAAGCTCAGTCCTTCCAGGCAGAAGGTGGCAAATGTGTGATGAGTCTGTCCCCCCAACAGTGACCTCGTGGCACTGCAGGGGGGACCCCAGCCCCTCTGTCACCATGCAAGGGGCTGAGGGCTGGCAGGGAGACAGCCGGGATGGGGATATCAAGACAGGAGAGGGCTCCTCAGGGCACTGCGGTGGTTCATCAGAGGGGATGAACAAGTCTTGGTGGTCACCTTCCCACCTCACAGGGGCACCGGGGTGAGCAGCTCCCTCAAGGCTGAAGGCTGGACACAAACCCGTCTCAGGAGATGCTACTGCAGCAGCCACCAGCACTGCCACTGCACAGCCCATGGGCCCCACATCCACCAGCGGGTCAGATGCATCCTCTACCAGAGCTAGCAAGCACTGCTGGCTGGAGTCCGGCCCCACTGTGGTCAGAGGGCTGGGAGAGGTCCCTCCATCCGAGTCCGTTGGGGTGATGGCCAAGGTGTCCCTTTCAGAGAAGGGCTCTGTCACCGGCTCCATGGCGCTCAGCACCTGCGAGCTGCAGGTGACATCAAAATCCTCCAGATCCGACACAACAGCAGAGTCTGAAGCACTGACTTCCAATGGGGCCGTAGGCTCACGTGCTTCATCTGCTGCCATCAGTTTCTCCAAATCTGGGTCCAGCCTCTCCGAGTCCACTGGGGAGAACCGAGCACCCAGGAGGGCAGGGATGGCCCTATCACCCTCATCCTCATTCAGACACTGCTCCTCCAGCTCCAGGAACATCTGCACTGAGTCTGTATCAGACAGCTCGGGGATGGCAGGGCTGGCCGAGCGCTCCAAACCTGCAGCAAAGTCTTTGGCCTCGCACTGCACCGCCACGTCCTCAGTGCAGCGTGCGCTGCCAGCAATGGGGCTGCTGGCACTGCCCCGGGGGCTGCAGGGCTGCGCTGTGCCCGGGCTGGGGGCAGAGCTGTCCCCGGGAGCAGTGAAGTGTTCCCTTTCTTCTGAAATATCTGCCAAGCAACAGCTCTTCTTCTCCTCTGCCACCAGCACAGCCTTTCCTCTCTCTGACAGCGTCGCCTCCTCCCACTCCTCCATCATCACCCAGCGCTCGTCCTCCTCAAATCTCAGTTCAGACTCAGTTTTTTCTCTGAGATTGGTGGTAATGAGAATATTCAGTCCTGCATCCAGCAGCTCCTCGCTCAGGCATGGGGAGAGGTTGACGTTCTCCACCGTGCAGTCTGACTCGGAAGCTTCCAGGGTCTCCTGCCGCCCACTGCTAACGTTGGCCTTGGGGAAGTTCTTCCTGGCCCGCGGCCATGTGGCACTGGGCAGCAGGCGAGCCCTGGCCAGCTCCGTGGCTCGAGCGTGGCCATCGCCGGCGGGCAGCAGGGGCTGGCGCTCATCTGCGGCACTGCCATAGGAGTCTGCGGCAAACTGCATGGCCTCCGTTGTGCCGGATGACTTGGAGACGTGCTCCAAAGTGAGCGACTCAGACATGGGCTCGCCGCGGTCGGGCTGCCCGACACGCTCAGCCAGCAGAGCACTGGAGTCCCTCTTATCCCGCAGCGAGGGGTTGGAGGCACCTGCTTCCGACACCTCGCTGAGCGAGGCCCCCATCCTCTCTGCAAACTCAGTGAAGTTGGGCGGCATGAAGGATTTCCACGACCGCCGGTTCACGTTCTCCTTCCTCTCAGGGTTTGGCCGCCTGCGGGGTGGAGGTGGCGCCGGCTTGGAGACGTCGCTGCTGAGCTTCAGCGCGTCGAAGATGACTCGCTCGTCCAGCTTCTTTGCCTCGGGCGCCCTCGACTCAAAGACGTTGGCAGCTCCCAACGTCCCATTGCTGGAGATGGTGCTGCCATCCCCCTTGCCGAGGGTGCTCTTCGAAAGCTGGTTAAGCTTCGATCCCTGATCGATTTGCTCATTGATTCTCATCGTGTCATATATGGAGCGCTGGGGCACGTAGCAGTCCTCTATGTAGCCATCTTCCTCCTCGCCCTTCCCCAGGCAAGTGCGGTTCTGCCGTAGACAGTCTGGCCTGCTCAGTGGTTTGCCCATGCTCTCGCCCTTACGGATGACAGAAGCTCCCCGTCAACCTCGTGCCTGGCGCCGCAGGGACCATCACACCACGTTGGACCTGGCGAGGCGGACCTATGGGGCTGTGGGGTTATAGGGCCAAAGCACAGCCCCACTGTGGGTCTTGGGCAGCGGAACAGCACCTCTCATCCCCAAAAAGCTATCTGCCAGCAAAACCCGACGAGTACGACAGCTCCAATAAATATTCCCGATCACTGCTTGCAATAGGAGACGCGGAGGTGTTCGGAGCTGCTAATTTATCCCGTGTGTCCTTTAGCAACAAAGGTCCGGGCTGTGCACAAACTGCGGCTCCTCGCCTCCTCCGCCCGCTGCCGTCCCGCGCAGTCCAGCTGCTCCAAATTAGCCTCTCCCCCCCGACTCTCGTGTTTTCATTTGAACTGAGCTTGTCAGCGGATATTCGTGCAAGTTTAAACACAGGAAGTTCTTCATTCAGGGCAAACTCGGAGGCTTCCTGTCTCAAAAACATGATGGCATTGTTGCTCCCTTCGCCCCACCGTGCCCCGTCCCGCTGCCGCGCAGAGGAGCACCACCGACTCTTCTCTTTTCCTTTTTTTTTTCCTCCCCAAGAGAAAAAAAAAATCGGCTATAAAACGCATCCAAAAATGGCAAGGGGACGGATGGCAGCGAATTCCCCCAAGTTCGCCGGAGCCGGCGGGGGAGACGGGACGCAGCGGCTGCCGGCGCCTTCCTCGTCGTCGTCGTCGTCCTCCTCCTCCTCCCGGTCCCGCAGCTCCCGGCCCGGCTCGCACTAACTTTCGCGGTGCCCGGCGGCGGGCAGCGGCGGCTCCATCCCGCCGGGCGGCCCGGCCGTGGCGGGGGCGCGGCGGGGCGGGCGC
>JAPSGF010000057.1:3591316-3635876 GCA_035772895.1 Perdix hodgsoniae | reverse complement strand
CGGGGGCGCGGCGGGGCGGGCGCGGGGCGGCGCGGGGGCGGCGGGGCCAGCGCTGGGGCTGCAGCCGGGGCCGCGTTCCCGTCTCTCCTCCGCCTTTTGTGCTCAGCGGCCGGGCCGGGCGTGCAGCCGCCCCCGCGAGCAGCCCGGGGCCGGCGCCGCGGACGGCATGGCGCGGGTCCGCCGCTCCGCTGCTCTCCGCTCTCCCCCCCGACGCCGAGCCCGAACTTGGTGCTGCCGGAACAAAAGGCCGCCGCGCAGCGCACGCCGCGGCCCCGCTCCTCTCTCGCTGCGAGCGCTGGGCTCCCGCGGCGCTGCCAACTCCGGCGGAGGGCGGGCGGAGGGAGGAGGGCCGGCGGGGCGGGGGCGGGGGCGGCCGGGGGGGCGGTGACGCGGGCGGGGCGGGGCGGGCGGCCGCCCCCACCTTCCCTTTTTCCCTCCCTCCCTTCCTTCATCCCTCCCTCCCCGGGCGCCGCAGTCCCCCCAGGGCTCCGCTCCGGCACCCCCTGCCCGGACCCTGGGGGCTCTCCGCGGCGGCCCGGGGCGGCCCTTCCCCGCCCCGACGGAGCTCCTCCTCCGGGGGGAGGCGGCAGCGCGCAAATCCCCCGACAAAGAGCAGCAACGCCCTGCTCGGCGGCGGCTCCCCCGCGCCCCGGCCGCTTTTGTCCGCGGAGGGGGGGCCCGGAGCGGGCGTATACCGGACGAGCCGACCGGATTTCGGACAGCTCCCGCCGGGCTGAGCGAGGGGCTGCCCGATCCCCGGGCCCGGGTCTCTTTCTCCGCCATCCCGGGCAACAAAGAGCCGCACGGACGTCGGCTGCCGCCGTGCTGCCACTGGCGCTCGGCTCCCACCCCGCCGGGACGAGCACCGGCGCTGTCCCGCACCCATCGTCCCGTGTGCCCCCCACGCGTGTGGGTCCCGGAGCCTGGACCGCGTGCGAGCGCTCCCGCACAGCCGGGAAGGGGCGGGGGGTGGGGTGGGGGGAGCAGAAGCGTGAATCACTGCTCCGGAGTGATGCTGAGCGAAGTCACAGACTTGGAGAGAAAGCAGGAGAGCTTGGAGCAGCCCCAGCGCATCTCCAGGCAACGGCCCCCCAGGCTGCACGCAGCAACGCGCTTTGCTGAGCGGCACGGCAGGTGCTGCGCTCGCAGAAGGGGTGGTGTGAGCCTGCACCCCGACAGAGCCCTGCACTGCAACTCCACTGAGCTGAGAAACCGGAGCCAAGGACGGCTGGGAGCCGATGATTCGGGCGAGCTGCAGGTGCTGCTGCCTCCAAACCTTTGGGACTCAGCCGAGGCCAAAGCAGCAGCTGCGACGCACCCGGCTCCTCCGCTCTGCGGGAGCAGCAGCTCCTCCGCGGGGACGGTGAACCACGGCCAAACCACTCCAATGCCGCATCCCCAGCGCCTGCCCTCCCTCCCCAGAGGTGGAAACGAGGAAAGGAGAAAGGTTCCAGCGTTATGAAACACGTTTAATTGCCTAAAGCGCCCAGCCGAGCTCTTTGCACACGATGGGGAATCTTAGGAAACCCCTTTTCTTATTTCCACAATTAAACGTAGCCAAGGAAAAGAGCTGAACATGCTGTGCTGGGAGCAGATCGAGCGATGCTGGACCCTGGCCACCCCCTGCCCGCTGCTTTCCCAACCCCAGGCCCTCCTCTGAGCACTGGGGCTCAGCTCAGCACCCACAGCTCTGTAATTCGGGGCGGGTCATTAACCCAGGCTGCAACGAGGGCAGCTGCACTGTGCCATGCTGCACTGTGCCGTGCCAGCACAGCTGCCCATCAGCAGAGCGGTCTGGGGCCGTTAGGGCTGCAGCCCCTCCAGCAGGAATCCCAGGCATCCTGGCCGGGCGCGGAGGCTTTTTGTTCCACTCCTAGGAACGCTCTCGATGTGGAGCTGACGGCTTCACAGCCAGAAATTCTTTTCCCATTTCCTCACTAAGTCACGTGCCGACAGCAAGCCAAGTCTTCCCCAGCACATCTCCCCCATTGCTAAAGCTGTTTGAGAAGCATTCAGCAAGCACTGAAGCCCATAAGAAACCTGCCCTGCCTCGCCTGAGAGCTGAGCTGCTCCTGCAAGTTCCCTGAGCCATGGGCCAGCAAGAAGCCAGCAAGAGCCACCACTGCCACCAGTGGAGGGGACAAGTCATGGGGCCAAGGGCTGCTGAGGGCTTCGCTGTCGCCTTGGTTGGTGTGATGGGAGGACAGGGCAGGACAGGAGCTCCAGTATGAATTTCTGTTCTTTTGCTGCCTGCACAGCTCTGGTATGTGGAGCTCTGCCAGCTGTGATCTCTGTTACTGAAATAACGGCTGATAGAGCTTCCAGATTTGCAGCCCTACAGCCCAGCTGGTAGCACAGATAGTGCGATGGGCAAAGGCTGAGTGGTGACCCAGCAGCTTAGGCTTCATCGATGTCCCTCTCCTTGAGCCTCATTGAGCCAGATGTAATCTGGGGTTCTGGGCTCAGTCCCACAGGTGCTGCCCCACAAGGGGACAGGTCACCCCAGAGCCACCCCAAGGCCCCCTGATGCCACATCCTCGGGATGAAGAACTTCCAACTCCCCCATCAGAGGATGTTCCAGACTTGTAAGGCTGCAGGAGGAGCGTGCCCAGCCACAGGTTTCCAGCCTTCCTCATAAGGACGCTGTCTCTGGAGCGCAGGGTCCGCGTGCCTGCCCCGTCACGGGGTGATGTCACCCTGTTTACGACTGCACTACATCCTGCTGCAGCCCCTGCTTACATGGGAAAGCAGGCTTTGGAAACCAATGTATTTTTAGCTTTCTTATAATGCATCTCAGCAGCTGGAAATAAGGGAGCTGCCTTGTGTGATAATCACGAGAGCACAGACACAGCAAAAAGTCTCTGATGGACACACTGCTGTGAGCCAGCCGAGCGTCTTCTTCATTCTTGGGGCTCCTCATCCTCACCTGCTGTGGGTTTGGACTCCACAATGACAGTGCAAAGTGCCCCCAGAGCTAACCATGCGAGCAGCTATTTGGGTTTCACCGGGATTTGTGCCAGGGAGGTGGCAAAAGTCATGCTTTATAGCCTTTGCTGCATTTGTCGTAAGTTCAGAGGGATTTCTTTATCTCCCTTTCAGTGCTGTTGCTCTCCTCCTTCTAAACTCCCTCCTTTAGCCATATCTCTGGATTCCGTGTTTCTGTGTACTGCAAGGTGTGCGGCGCTGCGTGGGCAGCCTGGAGCTCACTGTGTGCTCCATGGTAATCCCATCTGCCTGGCTCAAGGCTGCCTCCAAACTGATTTTGGGTCTCAGCCCCCACACATTCATCCACTGCTGCTTTGCACAGAGCATTTAGGCACTGCCCTACAATACGGCATCCAGTGGTGCCCAGCCTTGGAGGGGCCCAAGGTGGGAGGCAGAGCCTGCGCCTTACCTGGGATGCCAAACCCCCATCCCTGGAGCTGGACCCATGTGCAGCCCTGCAGCTGTCCTGTCCTACGTGGACTGAGCCCTGTGGGGTGGGGGTTAGCGGGGAGGGCTGAGTGAATGGAGGGCGCTGTCGGAAGTGAGGTAAGCGTGTTATCATCCCGAGAATCCTCTGGATGGGAGACATTTTAAATCACTCCTGCAGCAGAAGAACTGGCAATTGTTCTGTGAGCGCGGCGGTGAGTAATGCAGCCTGAGCTGCTCCCCACGCAGCCTCCATTCTGCTCAGCCACCCCCAGCCCCACTGCGGATGGTCGGTGCTGGGCAGGTCTGGCCATAGGGCTCACTCCACCGCAGCCCCTGGGGCCACGTCCCACCCTTGCTCCTCTGCCTCCTCCTCCTCCTCGTGTGCTGGGCCTCAGCACAGTATTTTAAGCGTCTCTTGGAAACACCACCACCAGCTGATGAACCTCCTCTGCAGGAGGACATTCCTATGAACATCTCCCCCAGCAGAGCCCTGGCAGAGTTACCAAGGCATGAGCATGTGGGTGGGTTCAGAATAGCAACCCAAGCTGACCCCCAAAAGGCTGTCAGATCACAGCAGAACTGTGTCGCGAGATGAAAACACAAACTCTTGTTACAGGTCAGTCTCAGCAGCTCTCAGCTTCTGCTCGGGTTCACTGGCTGAACAGAGAAACCAAACGGTGCCAAGTGTCACCAAGGTGCTGCGGGCTGGGGCCTGGGCAGCTCCATTGGTGACAGCCCCATTGGAGACAGCACTGTGACCACAACCCTGCGCACAGAGCAGGTGGGGACAGCTGCCGAGCCCACTCCCACATTTATCATTGCCTTTCCAACAAGGAGATGGTGCCTTTAAGGCAGCTCAGCAGCTGTCAGAGAGGAGGCATTTCTGCGTGTGCTGCTGATGCTCAAAATAATGCCCAGAGATACTTTAAGTAGGTTTGGAAGGCGTTCAACGAGGAGACGCCGCCACGCGCCCCACTCCTGCCCCGACCCACCCAGCTGCCCGGAGCCGCTGAGCATTCCTACGGGGGCACAAAAGGGTTAAAAATACACTTGGGGGCTGCGAGGTATGGGGCCACGGACCCCTCCCCAGGAGGATCCCACATAGGACCACAGTTTCCCCAAGGAGGACCCCACCACCCTCTGGGGCTCACCAGGAGCAGCAGCCACTCCCCAGTCAGGGCTAATTAGGGTTAAGTGGGGAGAACCCAGAGCAGAATTAGAGCAGCATCTGAATGTGGAGATGACTAATGCTGCTCACGGCCCGGCTCACTGCATCACCGCTCCTGTCTGAGCACTGAGGGGTGCTGCAGGGCTCTGCGGGCCCTGGGCAACCTGACCCACTCTACTAAAGTGGAGTGTGCCATAAGTTATTGCTGTCCAGGGATTCTCCCTCCCTCCATCCTTAAGCACAAAAGCTTTATTGGCACGGAACAGCCTTGCCTAAGCACAGAACATTGAGCAATGCAGGGCTCCCATCACATCCCAACGCCGCTATGGGGCCATTCCTCCCCCATCCCAACCATGCACTGAGGGCCCGATGGTGTGAGAGCCAGGGCTGTCTGCAGGCAGAAGGAAAATACATGGGGAGCTGCGAGCGTCAGCTGCTCTGCACATCAGCTGCTGCAGCCCAAGCCAGCCCTCAATAGATCTCCTTTGATTAAAACATGGACACAATGAGTCCAGAAGTGCCCACCTTTGTCAGGGCTGTGTTGGCGAGGTGCTGGGAGCCCTGGGGCCACACCTAATTTGCATCTCATTTACACAGCTGTTCATTAAAATTGATGCCCTAGGACACGCTATCTGCTCACAGAGCCTACACCCCACACAGCCACCCCAGCCCCCCTGGTCACAGCCTCTCTTGGAGGGAGCCCCGTCAGGAGGCTTTGCAAAGATCTGCTCTGCACCACGCACATTCCTCACTCTCTGGATGAGCCGTGAATGAGAGGAATGCTGCTTCGTAACAGCGATTGCTCCATCCATTGCTTCTCCCCCACTCCATCCTCAGGCACGAAGGAGCAAAACTCACTGCTGCAGCTTTCATTTTCCCCACTGAGCTTTCCTCAAACAGAGACCTCAAAGTGCAGCGCAGCCAATGAGTGCCTCCAAATGAGGTTACACCACGGGGTAAAGGGCCATTCCCAGGGCCATTGCTCCACCAGCCATGCAGGCTGGAAACTCCTCTCTGGCTATACTCAGTGCAAGCAACTGCACAATGTTCAGTGATGAAATTAAATCCCTTCCAAACAGTACAATTTTAATGCCGCCCAACACAGCAACACGATATGTGAGCTCAAGTCTGTAACGCTTCAGAGCTTTCTTGGATGGGCAGCCCCCAAAACAGAAACATCTCGACCCAGTGCAGGACTCAGAGAGCTGCTGAGCGATGGAATGGGATCAATCGGCCATGAGATGAAAAGTAAGTGGCTGTAGAAATGCCTTCCTGCCCTGTTCCCTGTTACTACCAGGAAACAAGCAGCCAGATGTAAGTCAGCCCATCAGCAGCACATCAGCAATACAAGTTTCACAGCAAGAAAACTCCTAGGAAGCGTTAATGTGATGAGTGTAGAATAACAGCATGACGCAACACCACAATACTGCTTAAAGAAATGATAACGCTCAACCACACTCCAACTCTTTCCTCAATATTTTATGCAAGCCTCAATGGTCCCCATCAGCTCTTAGCTGGAAACATGAAAACCACCCAACAAATGTGAACTCTGCCTTGGTGTCTCGCCCCGTGTGTCTTCCATCTGCCACAGTTTATCTGTTCACAGAAGTGAACAACATGTGGGAAATGGTGCACCAGTTAGAAGGACCTGCTCAGATTATGCCATCATCCCAAACACATTCCTTCCTCCACCAAACCTACATATCAACCACCTCCAAAGGCCCAGGAGGCACTGGCTCACCAATACACACCACAGGGAGAGGTGGGAAAAGACCTTTTTCCTCCCGGTGCCAAAATCTTAGTGCACCTTTTCAGTGCAGACCATCGAGGCCAGCAGTTGATTTCGTATCCTCCAAAGCAACAGTATTTTACTGCATCCAAAATGCCAACACGGCAAAAAAAAACCCAACAAAGCCACAACAGCTCGGTCCTTCCCAGCAGACGTTGGTCGCATCCAAAAGACCACAGCACTGGACAGTCCTTCAAACACAAGAAACCACGTAAGAAGAAATGCTACAGCACAAAGACCTACCTTGAAGTCGGCCAGCTGCTGGTTGATGGCCTCAACCTCTGTGCCCACCACCCCCTGCAGAGCCTCACTCTCCTCCGCCGCCGTTGTCATGTGGGTCAGCTCCTTCAATCTGCTGTAGAAGTCCTCGACGCGTGCCAGTGTGGTCTCTACCTGCTCCTGTCGGCTCCGGCCCCTCTCAGTCAGCTTGCTGCACTGCTTGCTCAGAGTCTCCAGTTCACGTTTCAGTCCTAACAAATCAGGGCTCCCCTCATCCTCAAGCATCTTCTTGCATTCACTTTCGGAAGCCTCAATGTCAGCCTTCAGCTCCTGCAGTTTGCCCAGGAACGTGCGAACGTCCTCTGCTTGGGACTGAAGGCTGTCGGCGTCCCTCCCAGTGGGCCCCATTCCGTCCAGCTCGTCGTCGAGGTCTGCCAGCTGCGAGAACATCTCCCTCACCCTCCCCGTGAACTGGCCGATCCCTTCCAGCTTGTTTTCCATCAGCACGCAGCAGTCATTCACTTTCTGCCTCATTGCTTTGAACTCTTCCTGAGCCACCTCCGCTTGGCCCAGGAGCTGGGAGCAGTCGGACCCATCGGGAGCATCTTCCACCAGCCCTCGTGTGAAGTGCTTCAGGTAATCCACCTGCGGCTCCAGTGCCTGCAGCACCTCCTGCTGCGCCCTCAGCTTCTCCAGGTTCTTGTTGCTGCAGGCTTGCGGCCCCAGCGCCTCGAAGATCTCCAGCTGGTGCTTGGCCCCTTCCAGCTTCTTCTCAATGTTCCTGAAGCTCTCCTGAAACTCCTTGAGCCTCTGCGACATCTCGTCGATAGAGCCCGTCTTGGCTTGCAGCTCCTCTGTGATGGCGTCCATCTCCTGGTTGATGGCAGCCTTCTCATCGCGGATGTCGTCCTCGTCGCTCTGCGAGGCGTCGATCAGGATGTCGGCAGCGCTGTTCAGCATCTCCAGCACCGAGCGCCGCTTCTCCACATCGCTCAGCAGAGCCCTGGAGCGCAGCAACGTGGCCTCCAGCTGCACCGGGTCCAGCGTCACCTCCAGCTCTGACATCTTGGCCTTGCAGTCCTCCACCCAAGGCAGGAGGTCCTCCGTGTGCCGCTGGTACTTGTGGGCTTTCTGCAGGCAGTCCTTCAGCTTGGAGTGCCTGTCGGCAGCCTGCTTGCTCAGCTCTTCCCAGTGCGTTTTGAGGCTGACCAGTTGGTTTTGCAGAGCGGTTTTCTCCTCCCCAGGTTGGACAGAAAGCAGCAACGATTCCCCCTCAGCCACGATCATCTCATAGGAGCCACTGTGCTGGTTGAGACTCTTCTGGAACTCCTCTTGCTCCTGAATTTGGCTCTGGAGCCTCTCCAGTCTAGCCGAAATAGGTTGGCTCCGAGCTTGCTGGCACAGTTTGTCATCGAGCCAGGTCCTGAGTTCATCAAACATATGCTGGAACTGCTGGGAACTCGCAAGCGCGGTCTGCAGTCGGTTCATCCGGTCGGCTGCAATGGAAATAAGATTAAAACACAACAATTAAGCTGGAATCAAATAAGCAAAGGACAATTATTTAAAATCATCTCAGATGCACCAACTGTGTTTTGATTAACAGGAAGGAGTTTTCCATTGCATCACTAACAACGCTCACTGGTTCCTGAATGTTTTAAGCAATCAGTAGGGATATGCAGTAGTCTCTGCTGCCCCGACCAATTTCTGAGTGCCAACGCAGAAGGGGAAACCCAAACTGAGGGTGGCCGTGAGGTCTTCCTTGCCCCCCATGCTGAAGTTGGGGTGCAGCAGTGCATGCCACCAGCTCAGGTATGCCTGGAGTGAGAAATCTCCTGTGCTTACAGCCACTTAAAACACCCACAAAGCACCTCAGTGCTTTCCCTGCTATTCTTAGCAACCCAGTGAAGGGTGAGGCCTTTGGCAAAAAGCAAGGGGTGGAGTTCGACCTCTCAGCATCCCTTCTCACACCTCCGTGCTGTCTCACCTGCCAGGTCTTCCAGTCCTTTGAGAGGAAGAGCCACCGTTTCAAGCCGTTTCCGCAGCTCATCTTTGAGATACTGCTCCCCAATCAGCACAGACAGGTCGTCACAGAGTGTCTGAGCCTCTCCAATCTCCTCCTCCAGCTGCTCCAGGTCCGAGCGGATCTCGCTGGTCTCTTCCAGCTGCTGCTTCACGGCGTCGGGCTGCGTGCTGACGGCAGATTGGCTGCTCAGGCGCTGCCCGACCGCCTTCACCTTCTCAGAGAGGCCCTGGAGGAGCTCCTGGTACTGGGTGCTCTTCACTATGGCTTGGTCAATTTGGCTGGAGCGGGAGTTGAGGCGTTCTGTCAGCTCGGACCATTTCTGGTTGACCCCTTGGAGCTCCTCCCGCACGTGGTTGGTGGATGGGGAAACATCCCCGGGGCCGGTGAGGATGCTCTGAGCTGCCTGGTTGAGCTGCTCATGCTGTTGTCTGCGAGATTCAAATTCCTTCAGCATAAACTGAAACAGAAATAACATAAAAATGTTTGCATGAAACTGACAGCTCCGAGTACACACAGTCAAAACAAACCAGGCCTCCAAGGGCTTCACCCAGCCCACGGAGCCCCTAGGAGCAAAGCAAGATGCTCCTGGGATGGGACAGCAATTGGGCAATGCAATTTACAGTGACCTTGCAACTTAAAAAGCTGGGTGATAGAGCACTTTGCTTTCTCTCTTATTTGTCCTATTGCTGCATAATGTAACATAAACCAGTTAGATGGGAATCTAATTATGTTAACCAGGGCCTTTCATTTCGTGATGCGGCTGGCCACTTACGGACATGGCAGTATTTGGAAGCTGTCAGTAGGGGCTGGCAGCCCAGTGATGGGCAGCATCAGCAAGTCCTGCAGAGCATCAGCACAGGTCTTGTTTAAAGCAATTTCACTCTCCAACAGGGACCAAGCGATTCACTGATGAATCAGTCCAGAGCAGGGAACCAAGCACTGCACCTGTCTCAACTTATCCACAGCAGTTTGCACTCAGGAGGGCTTGGTGGACTTAGGAGCAGAACCCTGAGATCACCAACTGTGGAGGTGCTCCAGAACCATGGAGATGTGGCACTGAGGGATGTGGTCAGTGCATGTAGTGGGGGTGGGACAGAGTTGGACTGGTGACCTTAGATGTCATCTCTAACCTGAATGATTCTGTGGCTCTATGAGTGGGCATGGCGGAGATGAGTCAATGGTTGGACATCGTGATCACACAGATCTTTTCCAACCTTCATGATTATATAATTCTATGAAGGAGTGCCATCTTCCACCCTGTGGAAGACCACCCTGTTGACGGACCACAAGCAGCACCTCTTTCTTCACCCCTAACCCATGATGTAGGACCAGCTCACCTGGACCTGCTGCTTCTGTGCGTTCAGCATGTTGGGATCGATGGAGAGGGGTCCCAGCACACTCATCATCAGCTCCTTCTCCATCAGCCATGGCCGCAGCTGCGCCTCGGCCGCCTGGAAGCTGGCCAGCTGGTTGGCTGACTCCTCCAGCTTCTGCTGCCGCTCGGCCGTCGCCTGGCTGGCTCGTTCCCACCTGCAGTCTGCACAGAGCTGGTGTTGGTTGCGCTCCCCTGGGCTGAGACGGCTCCGCACCCTCCCCGTGGTTCACCCGAGACAGGAGTCCTCTGGCTTCTCACCACTAGCTCTAGTCACTCTCCATCTACGAAGCCGTTACCCATCCCTAATGGTCTCTAAGCTCACAGAATAAACCTCACAAGCAGCACGTCTGCAATGTAGGCACTGCTGCCACCACCTCGTCTGACCTTGGAGAGCCTCCCTCACACCTCTGGCTCAGACACAGCTCCGATAAATGGATGCTCCCATGTGTGTCAGCCCTCAAACACCACATTCATATCTCCTGGATGGCTAACTCCATAAACGTGTTCCTGCCATTTCAAAGCAGGGACTCTCTGAGCTTCTTTTTAAACACATTGCCTTGTTTAGTCAACATTCAATTACCTGCAGTACCCTTACTAATGACCAGAATTTCATATCTAGCAATGCAGCTTTTAATCAAAGTAATCAACTCATGCTGCTGACGCTTTTTTTTTTTTCTCCTTTTTTAAAGAAGTAATTTAAGGAGACAAGTCTTTAAAATATACATCCATCATAGAGATTTCATTAATCAGAACAGAGCTTGTCTCTGGAACACCTTGTGCACCAGACAGCTCGGAGATAAGTTCGCTATTTACTGAATTCTAATTAGAAGCGACTGCTCTGCTGTGACTTTGGAGTCGTCCTGCAGTCCGGAATCACTTCTAATGTGATGCTTCAAGACAGAAACCTCATGACAGAGCTTCAGGCACTTACTCAGGTCTTCCTGCATCTTCTTCCAGTTTGCTGCTTCTGGAGAATCTGGATATTTCTCCAGCAAACCAGAAAGTGCTTCCTTTACCTTCTGGATCTTTCCAGAATTCTGTTCCAATTCAGCCAGAAATGCCTGGAAAAGGACCGTTGGAACTTTGTTAGATACAGAGCAAAAGAACAGAGTCACTCAGGAGGAATGAAGCAGCAGCTACAAGCTGGAGAAGAACAATTTCTGCTCTTTGCACTTTAATGGAATCACTTCATTTTTCAGCGGCAGCAGCCCAAGCCAGCTTGGCTCCCAGAGCACCATGGATGGGGAGCAGCTTCCCACAAGGAGCTGGGAGGGCAACAACAAGCACTGCAGAGCCAAATGAGTGCCCAAGAGCAACAAGTGTGGGAGCAGAGGGTGCACTTCTGCCCCACCTCCTTGGGGATGCCCCAGGGCAGATCCAGCACTGCCAGCTGGCTGCAACAAACCCTGCTGGTGAGGATGCCTGACGCCAGCCTCGCTCTGATGCGGTTACCTTGTTGTGCTCGGCCTGAGCCCGCATCGTCTCCGTCTTGGTGGGTGAGGAGGAGGCTTCCAGCTCCGACAGCGTCCGCTCCTTTGACTCCAACCACTGCAGCACAGCGCCCGCCTCCTCCTGCACTGCCTGCATCCTCTCCAGCATGGCCGAGAGCTGCTGCAGGCGCTCCCGCAGCGCCGTGCCGAGCCCCTCGTACTGCCGGCTGACGTCCGACACATCGCACTGGATCTCGGTCAGATCTGTTGCCAGAAACAGCAGCACGGGATGAGAAGTGCGGCCCCACAGCACGGCGCTGTCAGGCACAGGCTCAGCTCTAGGCAGTCCAGCTGAGCAGCACTGTCACTCACCGCCAGCGCATCACCCCAGCGCTCTCCCCCAGCACCGCCAGTGTGTGCTGACAGTTTGCAAACAAAGCAAACCTCCTCATGTCTGAGACTGATGCAAGCTGAGCCCCACTGCTGCAGTGTCACTGCTGAGATGGTGCGAAGCAATATGATACCGAAATACCAAGCCATTTTTATGCACCTATTATCTCATTGAACTGGTGAACTAACAGCAGATATTGGGCAATAATTGAAATTGCTCTTCAGCTGGAAGGATTGGAAGGCATGACAATCCCTGCGAACCAATAGATTTAACTGCAGGCCCTGCAACAATCTCCATCTATCAGCCCTGGCACCATCTGACGTCGGGGCAATGCCTGTCCTTCAGCCTGACCCACATCCACACCGTTGGTGTCACCGAGCCCATCTGCAGGCTCATTTCACTTCGACAGGATGCTGATGGTGTCACACTGGGGCTGATGTCTCACGGATGGAAACGCACAGACAAAGCGGACGGGGACGCGGCCAGCGGAGCACTCTCACCTTTGCAAGTGTGGAATCCATTCACGCTGCCCAGAGGCCCTCCCACTGCGGGCAGCACAGAACCTGAGCGGAGGGGATGGGGACAGACAGGGGGACAAGACAGACATGTTAGGGCTGCGTACAGCAAGCAGACAGGAACGCAGTGTGACAACACAGCCCTGTGGCACTGAGCACACTGATGGCACCTGGGATGTGGCCCTCCTGTGCACCCCGCAAGGCTGCTGCCCTGAGTGTGATTTTGTGAGCTGAGGCGTTGCAATGCCTTCACCAGAGGGGTCAGCTCCCCAGAAGAGATGAATTCCCTCTTATTCTCCTTTCCTTATGGAATGAAACTGTTTAAACCTTCCCTAGAGCTCTACTAAGAGGCACCACACGTGTCCCCCTTTGGGAAGCACTGCAGACATCACACATTTTGAATTAAAAGGGGATTCTTCAGAAGCACCATCTGCTCCCTTTCTGCCCCTCATGGGGAAGGGACTGCAGCTTCCAGCACCGCCCCAGCTTTGTAAAGGGGAAGGGTTCCCCTGTGCTGGTGGTACCATGCAGTGAGCCTCACAGGCAGGGGTGAGCCAGCCCCCATGAATCCCTAATATCTGACCTACATCTCCCCTCTTTCAGATATTTGACAGCGCTCTGAGAGAGAAGCTGAGCTTTGTCTGGCAATGCATGCCAGCTCCTGGTTCCACACACCCTGCAGGCTGTTCTTGGAAGTTCCCCATTGAACCGTTCATCAAGTTAACCCCGACAAATAAGCACAGACAGTGCATTCCCATGAAGGCCCATCAGAGGGGAGAGTCCAGGGACTGATTCTCACGAGCTGGAAGACAACTTCAGCTGGTTTCCAAACAAACCAGACATAATCTCATTGCTTCACAGACTCAAAGCCAGAAAGGAGATCAGTAAATCATGCCTGAGCACTGCAGCCTCCCATTCCATGTGGATATGGAGCCCACACCCGGATATGAGGCCTGGACCTCCCTGGGCTGAACACCAACACAGTGCTCACTATAGGGCAGCCCCGGGCACCAAGCTGCTGTGCCTGGTGCTGGTGGGCTCAGAGCACACAGCTGATGCACAAAAACAACAGCCTGACTGCTTGCTGGTCTGGACCACCTCTGAAGTCATCTCAATTTGGTAAAAAGACAAAGTAACCATTTCTGGCTCAATGCAGGCTAACAGAAGCTGTTCGTGGAGCTCCATGAAGGAAGGAGCCCTCTTCATGAGCAGGGCTGCCACTCACCCGCCTTGGTCTGACTGTCGGGGGCCGTGATCTCCACAATCAGATTCTCCAGGAGGGTCCCCCTGTGGCTGAGCTCCTCCACCTGCGGGGCCTTCCCTGACCACTCCTCCAGCAGCTCCTGTGTGGGGGCAAAGGCTGCAGTCAGTAGCTGCTCCAACAGCACTGCATACCCATCCCACAGAGCCTCATGCCAACCCACAGGGATGCTGCAGGACCCCCGTGTGGCCCTGGAATTGCTTGTGTCCCCAGGACGTGTCTTGATTTAAGGCTGCCTTTGATGTCTAGGAATGAGAAGCACACAGCAACAAATCCTAAATCCCTGACAAAGCAGGGGAGGAGGAGGGAAGGGAAATGTGCTGTATGTAGGAGGACCACTGCTCTGCTCCCTCTGCACACCAGGGGATGTCCACACACAGGGGGTTGCAGGCCAGCAGGGAAGCGTCTCTGAGAACACAAAGCACCCCCAGGACACCGACCCCTGAGGTTTATTCCCCACTCCAGCATTTTCACAGCAGCTTCTCCAGCTCCCTCTGCCCACCTGGAGCCGCTGCCTGCGCCGCTGTAGCTCCTGGGTGCCCAGCGAGGTGTCCACAGGTGGCACTTTGCCTTCGCTGTCCTTCAGCCACTTCCGCAGGGCTGCCACCAACCTCCGAAACTCGTCCAGCTGCTCCTGGCAGGATGAGGCGTCCCTTTCTCTGTGAGTGAAAAGGTTCGGGGCAGTCAGAGCTCGTGCTTCGCCTCGCAATTACCGCCGCTTGAATGCAGCACAGTTGTGTCTCCAAGAACCCAGCTTTTTATTATCAACAGCAGATGCTGCTTAGGAACTGTGTGCACAGCGCGGGCCAACATGGGGCGCAGGGCAGCCTGGGGGCTCACACTGCCCGGGGCTGGGAGCAGCCCACTGCATGGTGCTGACCAACAGGGGGTCAGTATGGAATTACGCTGCTTTTGCCCCTTAACCTCCTTTGCAATGAGGGAGCTGGGAGATGTAGCTTGCAACCCCCCCAGAGACACAGGCAACCCTACTCGGGCTGATCCAAGCTCAGGATGCCGCTAAAGCACCTCTAACCCAATGCCAGGGTCCACCCCGCTCTGCTCCGTCACCCGCGATGCCCCCACCCCGCTCCCGCAGGCTGGGCTGGGCAGCCCACGCGCTCAGAAATGCGCGAACGCGGCTCTGCAGCACCGGGAATGTTCCAGCCGCCCCCAGCCAGGGCTTTTTATAACATGTCAGCTGCAGAGCTGCGCTGCACTCCCGGCGTGGGATGGGGAGGCAGGAAGGCTTTGCTTGTGCCCCCCCTTGCAAAAAGGAGAGCTGACGGGGCCCTGCTCAGGCTGTGAAGGCTGGGGGGGGGGGGTGGGGTCAGACTGAGGCTCACCTCTCCTTTGCCACCTTCTGCAGCTGCAGGAACTCCTCCTTCAGATTCTGCAGCTTTTCCTGTTGTGCAGCAGCACCAGGCACAAAGCCGCTGGCACCCAGATCCACAGCCAGCTGCTCCAGGGCAGCCAGGTCCTCCTGGTGCTGCCCCATCTCCATGTTCAGCTCCTGCCAGAAGCAAGGGTGATGCTGGCTGTGTCTCCAGCGGATTTGGGGAGGGGGATGAAGGGGACGGCCCTGGTGAGCTGCAGACCCTCTGTGGGCAGCACCGTGCATTGTACCAGAGACAGACAGACAGGCAGGGCTCAGGACCACTGCTCCTGAAGCTCTCGCTCAGCGCATCCCTCAATCAGCTGCAGCACCAAATCCCACTTCTCCCTGCCCTTCCTCTGGTGCTGGCTTAAGGTCACACAGTGAACATGATGGGGAAACCCAAACTTGGCCAACCCGAACCCAGCATAGCATGAACATCTGGTTTTACATCAGCAGGAGCTTTTCTGCATCTGTGGGCAAACCATCCCCCCAGGACTGCACTTGTAGGGAACCTGAGTGAAGAATCCACACAGTCGCTGCTGGCCACCAGGACTCACTGCTGTGTCACATCCTGTGCTGCACTTGCTGCCAACACTTGGGTGTTTTGCTTATTAACCGACAGAGGCTTTAATTGGTAAAGCCTCACTATATTTGGATAGGCCCCTAGGAGACCGATCCTGTCAGAAGTTTGGGCTGGCTCCAAAGAAATGCCATTCCCATCTCTCACGGCTGCAAACGGCCTCAGCTGCTCCAGCCCCGCTCCCTTCCTCAAGCAAGCAGCAGGTTCCTGTGGCCCGGGAGCAGCGGGGGCTGCGTGAGCAGGATGCGAACCCCACAGAACGGCAGCACCCAGGAGCCCTGCGCAGGCAGAACCCACTTCCTCCTCAGGCAGGGGAAGGCGCAGCTCACCTGGAGGTGCTGGGAGAAGTGAGCGATGTCCCGCTCTGGCTGGTTCCCGGATGCCAGCATCCGTGCTCTGCTCTCCATGAACTGCTGCAGCTTCTCTGAGAGCTGCTCGTACTGCTCCACCTTGGGCAGGAGACCCTTCAGCACCTCCTCTTTCTCCTGCTGCTGCTGGCACAGCCTCCCAAAGCGCTCTGCCACCTCTGCCAGCTTGCCCTGCAGGGCAGCAGCCGTGCTGCCATCCGCTGTCTCCGCAAAGCGCGTCACCATCTCACGGGTGGCTTCCAGGCAGCTTCTCTGCCGGGCAATGTCCTGCTTCAGCTTCTGATGGGAGCACACACACAAAGGATGCCACGTTAGGAAGGAGAAAACCGAGCAGGCACAGAGAGGCTGCACTGCCCCATGGAACAGCAGCACGCATTTGTGGGTGCACCCTCCCTGGAGATGCTCGAGGCCATGGAAGGGCAGCCTGAACTGGTGGGAGGCAATCAGCCCATGGCAGAGTTTGGGAATGGATGAGTTTTAAGGTTCCCTCCAACCCAATCACACTGTGGTTCTGTGATCTGGGGCAAGGCAGCCTTACCGCGCTGGTGGCCAAAGAGTCCTGGATGGTGGCGGAGGAGAGCAAGCCTGGCTGCTCTGTGCTCAGACTCCTCTCAATATCAGCTACTGAGTGCAGGAGGCTCTCCAGGCTCTCCTGGACACTCTGGGACTGCGCGATGGATTTCTGCAGCAGGTCTGAGCGCTCGGCCATTTGCTGGGAGAGGATCTGGAAGCGGCTCACGATGGTGTCTGCAGAGACCAGCAAAAAGTGGAGCAAATGGCACAGAGCTCCCCACTGAGTGTTCAGAGAGCACAGAACACCAGGCTCTTGCTGACCTCAAAGCCCCCATCACTGTGCCCCCACCACTGCCCCATGTCCCCCAGATGTGACAGATCATCCATCCTCACTGCTTTTCAGTCTGTCCCCATCCATCCCTGCCACACCAGCAGCTACTCCATGCTGTTGTTGTCTTACCTGTTGTTTCCTGAATGTGCCCATGGTCAGGGGCTGGCTCTCCTTGCACCTCCAGCAGAGACCGAGCTGCTTTCTGGAGCTTCTCCACTGGCACCTGATGTTCAGCAAGGTTTCCCTGCAGCTGCTGCTTTGGCACAAGACAAAGTCAGCAGTCAGCCACATGTAAGAGAATCTCACCCATGGGGAGCGTGATGCTCCATTTAAACCCTGAGGATAAACCCTATCCAGTTAATCAAAAAATCCTACAAATGAATAATGTAGGACAGAAGGCTGCAGGTAGGGCTGACCCCAGCACTGGGTCAGGCTGCTTGGGGGCACTCACAATGGGGGAATTTTCTCCCTACATCCCACTGGAACATCCCCTCCGTCCCCTCATCCTCGTGCTCAGCACCTCCCAGAACATCCTGGCTCCAACCTGCACTGAATGCTAAGCCTGCAGGTAAAGCACTGCACCCAACAGCAATATAACAGCAGCTTGAATCTCTTCTTTGCTGCTGATGTCCAGCACTGAGGCTGCAGAGCAGAGGCTCTGTATGTGATCCAGCACTCCCCCAGGACGTGACCTGAGCCCCACGCACCCCAGCGCTGGCCAGCTGCTCCTGGAGAGCTGTGGGATCTGAAGAAATGCTCTCTGACAGCAGCTTCCCAACTGCAGCTTCGCTGTCCTCCAGCCACATCTGGAGAGACTCTGCCACCTCCTGGAACTGCTGGTAGTGGTCCAGCAGGGTGCTCAGGTGGGAGCCGAGCTTGGTGCACTGCAAGGGAGCAAAGAGACACAAGGGGAGGATGCACACAAGATGACAGCAGACAGAAAACGACCAGGAATCCCAGGGTTTGCAAAGCCCTCCACGTACCTTGGAGTGCAGCGTGGCGTACCGCTGGCTGGCATCCTCCAGCTTGCTCTTCACCACGCTCCCAGATGACCCCGCATCCCCAGCAGCTCCCTCGGCATCCAGCACCTTCTGACCCGACATGGTGACGAAGCGTAGGTCGCCTTTATGGGAGATGACATCTTCAGAGAAGCTGCCCTGCCGGAGCAGCAGCTGCCGGAGGGACGCAGGGTCGCCGTCCCCTTTGCACATCCCCTCCAGGTCCTGCTCTGCTTGATTCAGCCATGCCTCGAACTCCCCGTGGTCCCGCAAGAACTTCTGCAGCTCATCCCGCAGCACTTGCACTTGTTTCAGCTGCACCTCGGAACGCGCCAGGGTCGCCGCATAGCGCTCCTTCAGCTCTGCCAGCCCGCCCTGCAGCCGGGCCCTCTCCTCCCCGGGCAGGCTGTGGCCGTGCTTGTCCAGGAAAGCCTGCGCTGCCTGTGTCGCCAGGATGACGTCCTGCTGCTGGGACAGCAGCTCCTGGTGCTGGGCCTGGAACCAACATGCAGCGGTGACCCCCACGACCGAGACATCGCGCCTGATCCCCCACAGCACGTGCAGATGGATGCAGGGAGGCTGCGCGTGGGGCTGAGCCCTGCGTGATGCTGCAGTGCTAATGAGGCAGGACAGATGTGACCCCTTCTCATTAAGGGCACTGTTCTCCCATTATGCTGATTGCGCCGTGCCTGGTGCCAGCCCCATCACCGCTCACCACGCATCCTTCAGGTCAGGCAGGAACTTCCCAGGAGTTCCCCATAAGGAAAACCACCCCAGTGTGTGCTCTGCAGGCCAGACCCATCCATCACCCAACCCACATGCACCACAGGCAGGGAACTTTGAGGGGATGAGACATCAGCCCTGACCTTCAGCCCCTCGTACTGCTCATCCAGGCTCCCAGCAGTGCTGGCTGCTCCCACCATGTGCCCATCAGGGACGTCCTCTGCACCCTTCCCAGCTCGCTCAGCAGGGTGAGGTCTGTACTGTGGGAGCTCTCCCTTCTGCTCCAGCGATGCCACCCAGCTCAGGAGCGCATCGATCTTATTGCTGTTCTCCTGCAGCTCTTTGGCAGCTTTCACCTGAAATCACAAAGGCTCTGGGTAAGAAAGATCCCTTTTATCCACGTTCAGCAAAATGCTGCTTCTCACCCCAATACAGCGTGGGGCCACAGGCAGCCTCCACCCCGGAGAGCTGTGGATACATCTCATAGTTGCGTGGAGGTGCTCAGTGCCCACCCTAAGGCTCAACCAAAGATGCTTTGTGACCATACTTCCACCACAACTGGGGCAATGTGAGGGCAGTGAGAAGAATGCATTGTTTGACTCATTCAGGGCTTCAGGTGAGCCTGGTTCCATTGAGCAGCTCACTGCTCTCAGCCAGGCACCAGACTGCAGCTCCTCACACGTTACCTTTTCGGTCTCCTGCTGCACTGCAGCAGTCACAGCACTTTCCAGCTCCTTCTGAGCCATCTCTGTCCTCTCCTGCAGGGACTGGTACTGCTCCTTGGCATGCTGAAGCTTCTCCTGCAGTACTGCCAGCTCTCCGGGCTCCATCTTCGCCTTGTTCTCCTCCAAGAACTCCTCTGTGCTTTTCAGGATGCTGGCAAATGAGGCGGCTCGGCTGTGCATGCTCCTCTGCAGCTCCTGGGCAGACAACAGCATGATCCCATCAGGTCATTCGCAAGGCAGCACCAACCCTCCCAGTGTCCTGTTTCAAAGCACCGACCTTCACATCGCTCTGCCTCTGCTGCAAGGCAGGCAGGTCTCCTTGGCTGGCTGCTCGCTGCTGCTCCACCAACGTGTCCTCGGCCGCTGCCAGCCAGGAGCTGAGCTCGGCCAGGTTCTGTGCACGGGCTGCCTGCTGCTCCTGCAGCGTCTGCGGTCAGAGCAGAAGGGGAGAGAGCTGTTAGTACCAGGGCTGCGCCTCACTGTGCACATGGCTGAAAAGCAAGGCACGAGGTTACAGCTGGAGCACCTTCCTGGAGGGGATGCACTACAGAAACTGGCTTCTGCAGCTCTCCCTGGGCTCTCTCCCCCTCTCATGTTCACACGCTGCACGAATGGGGCTGAGGTCCAAAGCCCAGCACAGTGCTGGGGGACCACAGTGCACATCTGCCACCACTCAAGCAGGTGTCTCTTGTTTTGCTTTTTAAGAACCCCATCCAGATCCAGTTTACGCAGCCCTCTCCTGGGAGAGCGCCATCAGAAGTTTTGGTGCCTCTTCCATCCAATGTTCTGAACAAGAAAACTGCACCAGAAACTCAGCTGAGGAGAGGTAAGAGCCTGGCAGTGGGCAGCACCACTGTGGAGCCCCAGCTGACCCAGGGCTGGCTTTTGGACGTGGGGTTGGAGAGGGAGCCCAGGGGAGAGGAAGCGTTTCTGCAGCTGACCCAGCTCCCACATTTTGCTGCCGGAGAACAACAGAAGCGCCTGTTTGAGCAATTGAGCATGATGTGGCCTGAGAGTCCCTGCACCGTTTCTCTTCCCTTCCCCACGGGAGGTGAAGGTTTGTGTTTCACTGGGCATTTCAGCAACGTGACGTACAAACTTGTGCAAAACACTGTGCTTGCGTCTCACAGTCATAAGATAAACAACAGAAGCAAACTGAAAGAGCCTTCTTAAGAGCTCTTCCGCTGCAAAGCGAGTTCTTCCTGGGTTAGGATGGGCGCACACTCAATCTGAAAAAGCAAAGCAAACTGGTTAATACACACACACACTCCAGATGGGACAGGCAAGAGTTACAGAGAGCAACTGTTAATAAAACCACATTAATACTGTCTTGAACAAGAGGATCCATGCAGTGATGGGCGCTGCTAGAACGCAGCAGGACCTGGGGACTTGCTTTTGCAGCTGCTGGCTGCCTTGGTGCATCATCAGCAATTTCTCTAGGTCAGCAAAACCTTGCTTGTGCTCTGACAATAGGACACGAGGACCCAGCTGTGGTGCCAGCTACACACAGGGGTTTCCTGGTGGTCTTACAGAGATCAGGGCTTGTCCCACCCGGCCCAAGATACAACGGCAGCAGAGGACTGTGCTGCCCACACCTCTGGAAGGCTCAGCCTTCTGCAAGGAAAGCGACTTTCCACCTGGGAACTAGATGGCAGGAAGAAGAAAGCCTTTAGAGGAAGCTCATGATGTGCAGTGAGAAGTCATAAACGGAGTGGCATGCAGGTGACATCCCAAACGAGGGGCCCAACGCACGCTCCTGTGGCTGGAAAGCACTTCAGCGAGCAAACTGCAGGCAGGAAGACGTCCCACAACCTTCACCTGATCCGTCTGCTCCGCCTGCTGCAGACAGACCTGCAGCACCTCCATCTGTGCCGTCACGCGCCCCGCCAGCTCCCGGAAAGCCGTCTGCAGCTCATTGAGCAGCCGCAGCAGCTGCCTGCTCTGCTGGGGGCTCAGGTCCTGGGCGTGCTCCGAGATAAGGAACTGAATGTCGAAGGCGGTGGCGTCGAGCTGAGACTTGGTGTCAGCAAGGGGCTCACTCAGCTCCTGGAGGGAAGGGAAAGGCCTGTCAGGCAGCTCTGCTGACCACACAGCCATCATCCCCTTGGTTTCAGCTGCTGGCACGGAGGAGGTGCTAAGCTGACCAAATCTTGAGAGCTATCACTGCCACATGAATGACTGTGGGGGGGTCTGGGCTCCTCACAGTGCTGGTGGAGAGGTGTGACAGAGGGGCTCTCAGGGTCCCCTAAGGCAGCAGCTCTCAGCCCCATGGGAATCCCACGGACCTCCCAGCTTCCACCACAAAACATGCCATCATTCCCCAAATGGCCAAAGCAGATGGTTCACGCTTTGTGGAAACAAATTACTTTGAAGCAAACACAGCATCTCTGCTCCTTCTGTGATGAAGGATAACAGCAAACCCACCAAGGCTCCAGGAGGGAAGCGGGATTAACAGCTTCAACTCCACACAGAGAACAGCATCTTCATCCATAGGGAAGGACTGGGGGCATTGCCAAGGATTGGGGGCATCGCCATGGTTACCTTATAGCGTTGGAGGCAGCGACTCAGACTGCCCACATCCAATGTGTGTTGGTAATCACTGCTGTCCAGCGCCCGCGCCGTGCCGGACACCCAGCACAGCAGCTCCTGCAGCTTCCCCTGGAGGGTCTCGTGGTGTGCTGTGATTTCAGCCTGAAACACAGAAGTGCCCAATTACACACGGAGCGGGGAGGACAAACCCCTGGCTGGGCAGGGCAGCGGGACAGAAGGCAGCAGGGACAGCCACGGCTCTACCTTTTGGGTTTCCGCTGCACCACGAAGGTTTTGCAGCCGGGACTCCAGGATATCACTTGCCGAGCTCAGAGACTTCTGGAGGTTCTTGGCATCCTTCTCCAAAGCTCTCAGTAGTTGCTCGGGGACTTCTTCAGGCGGGTTGGCCACAATTCGCTTCACGGCATCCAACTCCTGATTCACTGGAAAGCTGAGCTCCCGCAGCTCGGCGCCCAGGGTCTGGGGCAAAACAGCATCGTTAGGGCTCCGATACGCTGACTTCACCTTCCCACTGCTGAACTGACAGCACTGCAGAGGTTTTGGAGAACCAGCTCCAAACTCTGCACGTGTCTGCTGGAAAGATTCATTGCCACTGACCCGTCCATGCAGCCCCGCAGGCTGCCAGCACTCGACTACCTTTCTCCAGGCTGTAAAACTAATTTCAGCCATGCTCAGGGAGTGTCAGAGCAGGGAGAGATGGGGTTTGCACACAAATGCTGGGGCTGTGCTCACCTCTGCCTGCTGCAGCAGTGTCTGCAGCACATCCAGGTTCTGCTCCGCTGGCTGCACCCGTTTAATTCTCATCTCAATGTCTCGCAGCATGGAGAGATAGGAGATGAGCTTCTCGTCGTGCTCCAGGCACATCTTCTTGCTGAACTTGATCTGCAAATCCCATGGTGAAACAAAAGTTCAGATTTAGAGAAAAGAGAAAACAAATGGTTGTAATTTTGAAAAGACGAAATCCCTTGATAGCATTCCATTTCAGGGACTTTCCACTTGCTGGCCTTATCTGCAAGATTTACTACAGGAAAAATAAAACACATGGGTTCTTTTTCCAACACGAGCTTAGAAATGGCAAGAGATCTATTGTGTTACAGTAGAAGTGCCAAAAAAAGGTCCTACTTATTAGTCATTTGTGAGCAACGCTCCAGCAAAAAGAAGCCACAATGAAGTGATTTCAGTCATACATCACTGCACTGTTTGCCAAATCCATTGCAGCTGATCAAGATCAAGCCCCAGACATCCATCCTCATGTTCTGACCGTCCTCTGTTCCGAGCACCAGGGGCAAATCACACACACATCATTCAAAACCACCACTGAAATAGCAGACAGCAGTACTGTACCTGGGCAGGTCTGGCAGAGTCACTCGAGGTCTCCAGCAGCTCTCCCTCCACGATGACTGGCAGGAGCAGCCCCCGATCGCCAGGACCCGCCTGCCGGGGCTTCTCCTGGGCTGCTTCTCCATGGTGCACATCCCCCTGGGACACAGGGGCAGTGGGCACAGCAGCTCGGCCCGCACCGATGGCTGCTGCTTGCTGCTGCGGGGTGTCCTGAACCTCTGTGGGTTCCTCTCTGATGATTAACTCATCTGTTTTTTCGCTGACTGCAACAAATGCATCACTGGTGATTTTCACTTCAGCCTCCTCCTGGCTCAGCATCCCCTCCATCTTCAACGCCGCAGAGGAATGTGGACCCTCTCTGACCGCAGCTCTCAGCACCGCTGCTGCTTCCCCTGCTTCTGGGGGGGTGGGGAGCACCTGGACCCCCGTGAGCTCTGCTGCATCTTTCCCAGGGATTGGCTTTGCTTTCCCATCCCTGCTGTTCTCCATCTGCTTTTGCTCGGCTGCATCTTCTGCCCACCCAGCAGGATGCTCCTTGCTGGAAGCCTCAGGCTTCGGTTCTGGAGCTCTTGAGACAGAATCCTCCTCTTCCTCCTTCCCTGGAATTTCTCTGGATACTGGAATGGGAAGGGACTGCTTTTCTATAGAAGGTTTCTCCAGCTGAGTGCTGTCTCCTGAGACACCAGTCTGCTTTGTTCTCCTTTTCCTGCTTTTTTGTTTATGGACAGGTTTTAGCTCAATTTCCCCTGTTCCTTCCTGATCATCTGGACCTTCTGCCTCCAGTGGGGGGGTTTCTCCCGCAGCTCTTCCTCCTGCAGGCTTGTCTCTTGCAGGCTTCACAGGGACATCGGCCTTGCGGGATCCTCTGGGTGTTGTAGGACCCAACTCCTCCTTTCCCAGACCCACAGATTCCCTGGGAGTTACCTGTGCTCCCTGCTCCCAGCTGCCCACCCTCTCCCTTCTCTCGGAAGCTGCCACTGCACCTCCTGCCAGAGCTCCCTCCATGCTCACAAACCCTTTCCTCCTCTCCTTGCTGTCCTCTGTGCAGCGAAGCTCCTCCTCCAATCCCAATATTTTCCTTGTCCCCAGCTCTGTTGCTTCCCCTCCTGCTCCTTTCCTCACATGGGAGCTGCTTTCTGCAGTCCCCGTCTCCGTCACCTTCATCACCACCTCGACAGAGAGAGACGCTGCACTCAGTGCTGAGGACCCTGGAATCATTTCGCCCATTTCTTGCTGCTCTCTCACACCCTCCTCTGAAGCTTCCATAGGGATCAGCTTTGGTTTCCCTCCTTTTGCTGGGGAACTCACAGCTTTGGACCTGGCTTTGTGCTCTGTGCCATCAGACACAGCAGCACCGCTATGCAGGACCACAGCGTCCTCTTTTGGAGGCACTTTCTCCATCTTTTCCTGGGAAAGGTGGGTTTTATCTACCATGAGGGCCTCAGAGCCATCGTTCTCCGCCGACATTTGCGCCTCTTGAATAGCAGCAGCTAACCTTTGGCCAATCAGTCCCTTCTCAACAGCTTCCTCTAACGCCAGTCTTTTCCCGCTGCTGGCGTCCACAATTCCCCCGGCCCTCAGCTGCCTGCTGCCGATGACCGCGGCCATCTCCTCGTCCAGCAGCCCCCGCTGCAGCGCGGCCTGCAGGGACAGCCTGCTGCTGACAGCCCCCTCCACGAAGCCCCCGCTGTCAGCCTGGCCCTGCAGCAGCCTCAGTGTGGGCAGGGGGTCGGCCCTCCCCAGCCGCAGCGCCTCGGCACACGTCAGCGCCCGGCCCGACGCCTCGTCCCGCACGGCTCTGAAGGGATGCACCTCCAGGTACCTCTGCCCAGACTCAACGTCAATTTTGCACTTCTTTATCATCTCGGCGTAGGGCACAACCATACAGCTCTCGGGGTCTACGATGCCATGTTTCAGCTCCGGGGAGGACAGGGCTTTCTTCACCACCTCCTGGGGCAGCAGCCCCTCCTGCACTGCCCGGCTGAGCGCCATTCTCTGCCCAGAGCGGGGATCGATAACGCTTCCAGCCCCAGCCTGGATTTCTTGCACTTTCCTCTGGAATTCTGGACTAACAACCCCTGCTGCCACCGCCCGGGGTAAGGGCAGCTTTTCCTTTGTCACAGGGTGGGTGCATTCCTGCAGGCAAACGCCTTCAGCCTTCGTCAGTTCATTACATAAATCTCCATCGATCAACTCATGTTTCATTGCGTCGCTGACCGAGAGCCTCATCCCGGACGCGTGGTGAAGGATCCCCCCGCCAGCAATCTGCCTGGTCAAAAGCTGAAATGCTTTTTCTCTCTCAAGGAGCCCTCTTTCAACAGACTGTGCGACAGTCAGAGGCTGCTTGGTTTTGGGATCCACAATCCCGCTGGTTTCAGCCTGTAAGCTGAGGAGCTTCTGCCTGGTGGCCTCATCGGTGCTCTTCCCTTTGGAAGCCTTCTCCAGCTTGACCAGCTCCTTCTGAGTCGCTGGCTCTATGAGGCCAAGGTTTGAAGCCAAAGTGACCGACACTTTTTTGCCACGTTTCAGGTCGACGATCCCCCCGGTAACCACCTGCCCCTCCAAGAGCCTCATCGCTGTCTCCTTGTCCAGAAGGCCAACGGCAGCAGCGTCCTTGACGGAGTAGACAAAGTTATTGCCCGGGTCCAGAACACCGCTGATGGCTTTGTCTGATGTGAGTACCTTCTGAAGAAGCTGCTCATCCATCAGACCTTCTTCAATGACATCCTCAGTGGTTAAAGATTCACGCGTGTGTGAGTCAAAGAAGCCACTGAACATCTTCATCTTCTCCATCAGTTTCACAGCTGTGTGGCCGGGCACCGCACCGCAGGCCACAGCTTCGTTCAGAAGAAGAGTTCTGCCCATCTGCTCACACAAAATGCCGCCGCTCTGGAGCTGCATCTGCAGCATTTCCAGAACATCCTCGTCCTGTTCCAAGGGCCGTGGCAGGGCTGCATCACCAACGCTCTCACCTCCCAACACCTTTTCCCTCGGTCCCTCTTCCACATGCAATATGCTCACAGTATTTTCAGTGCGCTCCATTTGCTCAGCCTCCGCCGTTCTGGTGAGCACAGCCTCCTCACCTCCCAGAGTGCCATTCTGAGCCGTCTCCTCATTCAGTAAGTAAATCTCTCCAATACTTTCTCCCTCTAATTCAGGTTCCTTCGCACCCTGAGATCTCCCTGCCGTGACTTCCAGTCTCTCTCCGCTTGCACATATAGGCACTACCAAATGGCTCTCGCTTTTCACAACACCTGCCTCTGTTTCCAGTGCTCTCTTCTGATCTTTGATGTTTTCCACTCCATCTGCTGCAATGGGTTTGGACTCTTCTGCTTTAATGATCAATTTCTCTGTTTCTCTGAATCCACTGCCATCGTTGCAGGGCTGTCCTGGCATGGATAATTTTACCTGATGCTCCTCCTCGCTTGTAGAAGCTATTTGCTCTCTCCCAGATTTGGTGTCTGTTTCACTTTGGGTGGTAACCCGTTCAGTACAAACCTGCCCTTGCTCCTCCACATGCAGGACATCTCTTGCGTGGTCCAACAGGAGCCTTCCAGGTCCCATCACCACCTCCCCGTTCTCCAAAGTGGATCTGGGGGGCAGGATCTTTTTGCCTCCTTCCTGCGGAGGAGCAAGCTGCAGCTCAAGCTGCTGCACACCCACACCGTTGCAAGGCTCTCTTTCAAGAACTGCGGTTTCCTTTGACTCTTCAAAGCTCTCATTCTCTTTCAGTGGGTATGCACAGGATCCATTTTCTTGAGTTTGGATGAGGTCTTTAGTGAGGTTGCTCAACTCTCCATCTACTAAGAGCAGCTTCTGCCCATCGTGGATGTTGATGTAGCTGTGTGTCATCAAGTGGAACATCAGCTCTTCATCATCACTCCTCGGCTCAGGGTCCCTCTGTCCCTCGTGCCCTGCGGGGCTCCCTCCAGAGGAGCTCCTGCTTGCCAGCTGTGCGCTGCCCATCACATCAGGTATCACCATGGATTTCAGCTTCTGTGCCACATCTCTTTCTAAGATGCCATGTTCCACTGCTTTCTTCCAGGACAACACCTCAGTGGTTTCTGGTATAAAGACAGCCTTAATGAGCTGCCTCTTCCTAAGAATCTTGTAAGCCAGCTCTGTAGACAGGATCCCTTGCTCTAAAGCATCTGCAGCTGGGACAACCTCCCCTGTCTCCGGCCACAGGAGCCCCATGAAGGACCGGAGGGATTCCAGGATCACCAAAGCAACCCGTGGTGCTACCAACTCTTTCCTTACAGCTTCATCAACTGTCAGTCTCTCTCCTGTGACTGTATCAATGATGCCACCTGTCTGAAGCTGCCGGATTAGAAGCGTGCATGCCAAATCCTGGTCAATTAAATTATGTCTCACAGCCTCGTCCACAGCCAGCCTGTGTCCTGTTCTGGGGTCAACGATGCCACCAGCAAAGAGTTGGGCTTCCAGCAGCCTCACCATCACCTGTCTGTCTATCAGCCCTTCCTGGACAGCACGGAAGATGCTGACTTTTCTGCCTGATTTCAGGCTCACCATCCCACCTGCCAGCTGCTTGACCGGGAGAAACCTCAGTCCAGTGTCTTGGTGGAGGATGCATCGCTGCATGAGCTCAGATAGGTTGATTTTCTCAGCAGTATTGGGGTCAATCAAATCCTTATTGCTCTCCAGGTGGGACAGCAGCCTGGTGTAAAGTCGGGGAGGAAGGAGCCTCTCTTGCATAGCCTTCTCCATGCTGATTCTGCCCTGATGGGTTTTAAAGCCGCCGGTGACAAGTTCAACCTCAAGAATCTTTAGCCCAGTGCTCTCACTAATCCTCCCCTCTTCTATCGCAGCAGCAGCAGGTAGGAGCTGCCTCCCTTCACGTCTGACTTCATGCACCTGCTGAAGAGCATCCTTCAGCTCCCGCAGCGCATGGAACGTCCTGAGGTTGATGATGTCTCTTGCCAGACCTTCCTCCAAGGAGAGTTTTTCACCGGTCTCTGGAAGAACCAAGTCGGATGTGATCACCTGAGCCTCTAAGAGGACGAGGCCGGTCTCCTGATCTATAAGACCTCTCTGCATTGCACCAAAGACAGGGAATATTTCCACCGTCCCAAGATCGATCACTCCCGCCACTGCTTCGTTGGCCTGGAACAGAAAAAGAAGGACAAGAATCAAACCAAAATCAAGCATTTCCAGCGCTCAGATTGCATGAGGTCAAGGGAGTAGACCACAAATACCCCAAACAGGCCCAAAAGCTATTCCCAAAGTGTTTGAAGTGCAACTCCAAAGGTATCCCAGCACACACATTGGTGCATTTGATAGCTCTCAGGCTGCCAGCAAGTTTTGATGCTCAGCTAGTCCATCACCAAGGGCAGCACCAAAATGCTTCCAACATCCATTACCACCAGTAATGCAGCAAAGCAGCAAGCAGCAACACCCAGAAGCGTTCCTAATGCTCCATGGAGCAACAGGGAAGGAAACTGACACAGACACCAAAGCTGTTCCACAGCTCAAGTTTTAAAAACAGAAAGATGACACGAATCCCACTTCATACTAACAGAGGAGAATAACCCCAGAAGCCGTCCCTTCAGGGTAGGTAGGAACCTCTTCCAGTGCAGTTTCCACCCTGACTCCTGCCATGCTCGATTCCTGCCCTTCAGTGCCAGACACCGAGGGTACACCACAGGCCTTGAGCTCCCAGCAGCAGTGACCAGCCATGCACTGGGGCACAGGCACTGCCCCCGGCATGCACAGCAGCTCCCCACGCATGTCCAACTGCTCTGCCCTGTGCCAGCACCTCACTGTGCTCTGGGGGGCAAGGGAAGAAACAGAAAAAGTTGTACGTCCCAGCACAGGGACAGCGACAGGGACTTTGGTACTTCTGGAGGGGCTTTTTTTGCAGGGAAGGTAAGAACTAATGGCAAAGAGTAACAGCACTCTGGACCTTTGGATTTCTCCCAGCTGGTGTAGAGTTTATTCAAGCACTGTGTAATTTCTGTTGGGGTAGGGAGGAGTGATTCTGCACCACAGAACCCCAGAAGCAGGTGGGGCCAGCAGCCCTGGCCCTAACAGCAGCCCAGTGCCCCCCACCACAGAGCAGGTGGGTGTGCTGGGAACACCAACCAGCACCGCCAGACTCAGACACACACCTTCAGAGATGGACAAGCCATGGAAAGACAGAGAAGAAGAGGTGAAAGAGAATGATAAAGGAGGAGATGGGAGGAGGGGAGTAAAAGGCTTTTACTTACCAGAGTTGCAGGGTGTGCCTTGAGCAGTTAAAGACAGAGCCTTATGGAGCAGTTCAGCCGTATCACACACAGTGTAAAGCTTGGTGTTAGCGTCCAGCATGCGACCGTTTTGTTTGCAAAAAGAACCCCCCACACAGGTCGTCCTCTTTCACTCTGTGTGTTTTGTTTGCTTAAGTCCCGGAGGGTTAGTTAAACTTGTAAGCAAGGATGTCAGTTAATCTTAAAAACAGTTGACATGAAACACAAACTGTACATGGACACATCATGCTCAATTCAGCACGCTCTGCTTCGCTTTTTTTTCTTTCTTTTTAACTTTATAACGTCTGTCTGACATTGGATGTTTCCAGCAAGCAAATGTTAAGAGTCCTTTGTGCTCCCTGTACAATGAAGCAACTGCACCCCATGGCAGCCACGCTGCGGCCTCGTGGATGGGCCAAGGATCTGCAGCGCAGCCCCAGTGCCGGCCCTCATCTCATCTCTTGGGCTTTGAGAGCGCGAGTGAAAGCTGCTCTGAGCGGAGCCCTGCCACAAGGACGTGGCCTAGAGAGGGCTGGGCAGAGCCTGCGTACCACAGCCGTTTTCCTGCCCACGAGGGAGGAAAAGGGAAAGAGGGAACGGACCGAGGGCCCTTCCTGCTGGCAGGCACCTTCCAGCCGCCACGGCCAAGCCACAGCCCAGTGCTGGTGGGACTCACATGGAGACAGCCAAAGTGCTGGGGAGGCCGACTCGAAGGGAGATGCTGTGCTGGGAGGTGACGGCTGCAGACACAGAACTCAGATGAGTCCGTGGCCTGCTAGAATGGGGCTTCACTCACCAACCCAGCACCAAAACCAGATCTGAGCAGGTCATTGCTTCAGGGTACAGGGAGCCAGCAAGCAAACACACAAATATATCCACCGACACATGTATATACACTTATAGAACACGTACATGTATATCTGAATGACTGCAGACAGCTGGCACAGAGGCAGGAAGGATGCGCCCAGAGCACTGGGGCGTGCAGAGCCCCAAGCAGCCCTGCAGGGCTGGTGGGACAACACAGCCCTCCACTTGGGGGGGTCTTCCTTCAATCAAGACCCCAACAAAGCCCTCACCACGCTGTGAAGCTGCACAGGCAATGTGCTCTGCAGGAAGCCTCCTGCTTGTGCCTCCAGCCCTCCCTGTCAGAAGGGCATCACATGGAGGAGGCAGACTGCTGGGGAAGCTCTTTCAGGACTGAAGATTGTTCACCTCTTTGCCCACCATGTGAACAAGCCAACCCTTTTTCAAGCTCTGACTCAAAGTATTGCAAAGGACAACTCAGTGAGCTGCACCAGAGCTCCTGCTGGGCCACCAGCCACCAGGCCAGCCCCAGGTGAGGCCTGGACAGAAAAGATGGGAGGGCAATCACGTGCCAGTGGGTAGCCATGTGACACACAACCAAACAACACTTTTTTCAGTACCTTGTGCTCTGTCTCCTGAGCCAGCTGGCTCTGCAGCTGCTGGAGCTGCTCCGTGGTGTCAGTGCAGAGTGCCTGGTACGTGTCCTTCAGCGCAGCGACCTGAGCAGAAATCTGATCCTTCTCCTGATGGGAAAGCCTGCAAGGGAACGGGAAATCTCTCAGGAGAGCTCAACAAAGTATTTGCCAGCTCCACAGAACAGATGTGAACTTCTCCTGAAGGAAAAGGCCAAACCCACCATGAGTCCTTCTTCCCACTGCCCTGCTCCTTGCAGGGAGAGTAATTGTGCTTGGCAAAGGCTGACCAGCATTATAATGACCAAATCCCCAAAAGTACCCGGCTGGATCACCACTGAAGTGTATATGTATTTTCTCAATAGTATAAAAGTTTCATATTTCATAGCTGTTGTTGCAGATGAGAAAAAACGGCCCTTTGCTGTGTGGAAATCAGGCGCTGGACTTCAAGGATGCCAGCCCATCAGTGCCCACCCCAGGGTAACTCAGCTGTCCAGCTGCTGCTGCCACCTCCCCTTCGTCAGGTTGCACTCACTTGTGGTTGTGCTTTGCCAGGAAGATTTGTGACGTTTTGATGGCCTCAGAGACCTGTTCCTTCTTTGCAGCCAGCTCCTCATTGAGGGCCTGTTTTAAAAGCAGAAGGAAGCTTAATTCAACTGTGGAAAAACAGCAGAAGTTAAGCAAACAGCCTCATGGTTGCCTCCACAGGGATTGTGGCCATGAGAGAGGAAGGACTGCTCTCCTGGAAGCCGAATAACACAGAGACACCAGGAGTACGGGGCACATGTAACATGTGTGGGTCAGAAGTGGGCCCAGAAGGTCCCTCCCTACCTGCTGCTCTGAGATGGACTTCTCGATGTCTCCCAGCTCCCTGCTCCGGGCAGCTGCTGTTCTGCCTTGCACGCTCTGCTTCAGGCCCACAGCCCAGCCCAGGAGCTCCTTCACCTTGTCCACATGCTCTTGCTTCTCTTCCTCCACCACTTTCTGCAAATCAAGGAGAAAGAAGAGAATTGTGTCAAAGCGGTCCCAGATCTCCAGTCCCTCAGGAGCAGCACCTGAGACACAACCTGAACATGGGACCGACAGCTGAGGGCAGATGTTAAGAGAAGCAGAGCAGCAACCCTGGGCTGCTAGGAAGAGAGTCTGAGCGATGTGAACGCAGCTCAGCTCCATGCAGTGCTCTCACCTCCTCCTCCTCCAGCCGCCGCAGCGCATCGCTGATGTACTTGACGTGCTGCGTGGTCAGCGTTACCAGAGCTGTGTATCGAGTGCGCAAATCCATGAACTGCAAAGGGAGAGAAGGGCGGCACATCAGTCACAGCCAGAGGAGCTGGTTGCACTGCACTTCACAGCACATGACATGGATGCAGCCTTTCTGCCCTGGAAAGATCCCCAGCATGGCCCCACTGACGGCAGCGACGTTGGAGGGGAGGGTTGTGGCCACGCACTGCATGCTGCACAACACTGGAGCCGAGGGGACACTCTGGTCACGGACACGGGGCGGGTGCTCAACTCTTACAAAGAGGGCTGTTGGGATCTTTAATATCCACACGGAGCAGACAGGGCCTCTAAAGGTCTCATCCCAAGGATGCACACACTGTAATGCTGCATGGCGCTCCGGTTATTTACCTCGCCAAGCCGACCCCGCTGCATTTGGCCCAGGGGTTCCCAGCAGTCCAGGTATTTCATACCTGGTGCTTAGAGCACTAAGCCATCCTCTCTGGCTATTGGAAAAAACATTGAGGGTGGAAACTGTATTTATCCATCGAGTTCAGCAGAAAGGAGCTCATTTCACAGAGGCCGCTGGGCAGTTGGATGGAGTGGAAGAACCCCCCCAGCCCCCTCCCGTGAGGCTCAGACACGTCCCTACCTCCTGAGTGATGGCATCCGAGGAGGACAGCATGCGCCGGCGCTTCATGGGGGACTTCTGCTGCGACTCCACAAACGCGCGGTACGTCATGAGCTGCAGCTCATAGTCCTGCAAACACAGCCGGGGCGGGGAGGACGCTGGAGTCACTTCTTTCATACTGGCACCCTCAGAGCTCCAGCTCCTGCCGGCTGCTTGCACACACAGACACCTCTCTGCTAACCAGGAGCTTAAGAGCAGGCGAGGTGCAAACTGTCCCTGTACCCTGGCTTTAGGAAGGGCCCTTACCTTGACAGCAGCTGAGTACTGCTGGGAGAACTTTTGACACTGGTCCAGCTTGGCTTGATTTTTCTCGATTTCTGCAGCCAAAGCCTTCAAAAAAATTCGGAACAAAAATTGATTGTCAGGATGGCAGCCACAGGTGAAATGTACCAAACGTCAGCTCCTATCTTTTGCCTTCTGGCTGAAGCCTCAGAGACTCCAATTTTTTATGCACAGCCCATTTCAACCTCAAGGTAAGGAGCTCCTCTATTTCCCTGCCAGTCTTTAAGAATTCACGTTCTCAAGCTCAACGATGAAGGGATTTTAGCAAAAGCAGATGTGGGCAGTGCAGTGAGCACACTGTCAGGACATCCCACGCTCCATCTCACCGTTTGCTGGCTCAGCTGCTCTGACAGCACCCGGCTGTCCTCTGCCTGCCCGGGTTTCATCAGCTCCTGCTGGGTGGTGATCTCCTCGATCCACTGGATGAGAGCCCTGTGGCACTGGCGGTAATCACTCAGCACCTCCTGGATGCTCTCCAGCTCTGTGTGGCTGAAAGCAGAATGAAGATCAGAGGGGTGAAATCGTGACGCAGGTTAGAGGGGTATCCCAGTCATCCCGGGGCCCTTACTGGGGTGAAGAAGCCTGACCCAAGCCCTCAGCTGAAGCATGAAAACAGATCTGGGAATGGAGGCAGGAGGTTTCTCACCGGGTCTCGATCTGGGTGCAGGCTCTCTGCCAGCGGTCCCACAGCTGGCTCCCCTTCTCCTGGTAGCGCTCGAGGTCGATGCTGCGCTCCTGTCTCAACTGGTACAGCTGCTCCCCCACTGCCTTCGCCTTCGCCATCTCCTCCTCTAACACGGAGAACACCGAGTTCTTGCCCTTCACTTCCCCGAGCCATTGCTTCGAAAACAACACAAGGCAGCTCACTTTTAGCATCACAGAAAGCAGAGCACAGAGCTTCACCTAAAGCTGCCATTAAATCAGAGAGTCCCTCCATTCTGTAGCTGCAAAGCAAGCAAAGGAGCTCATCCTCCCTGGCTGCACCACCTGCAGTGTCTACAGGCTGACTGCAGACCTGGGAGATGCCAACAGGAGGGAGCACATTCCTGGCCTGGAGCAAGTCTGATTGGTTCAGCAGCTCCTGTCCTCGTGCAGCAGGACACATAGCTGCTAGGAGGTTGGCATGCATCAGCATGTGCCTACAAGTGGAAGCAGAAAGCCATGGCCGCTCCTTTATCTTTACAATGAAATAAGGGAGACAAGCCCTCTCAGTAGCTATTTTGGACAGGAAAAACAGCACAAAATGTAAATTCAGCAGAGAAAGGGATGGAATCTGCTCGGCAAACAAAGCATTGGCTGGTTTCTCTGTGCACTCTTTGAAGTGAGCAGCACCAACCTGCAGGGCACTTCTGTGCGCCTGAATTGCTGTCAGGTCGGCCGGGACAGCCTCCTCCTGGCTCAACTTCACCTCATATCCCTTCACCAGAGACTCTGCTCCTTGGGTGTTACGAATGATAACATCAACCGTCTTCAGCCTGGCAAGTCAGAGAGAGGCAGCACAGTGACATCCCACTTCTGGCAGAGATCCTCTCGGGCTGCGAGGCGGTTTGCGCCCCAAGTCACAACACGGACGGCTGTGTCAGAGGACCAGAAGGAAGGTCGGCAGCAGACCCACACACAGAGGCAGGTCCCACTCACTTGTCCAGGTAGACAGAGGACAGCCCATATGTCTGGTCCATCTTGTTCACCACCAAGTCGAGCTCAGCTCGCAGGCGCGGTGCGCTGGGGCCGCTGGGCGCTTTGCTGAGGAAGCTGCAGCAGCGTTCCGAAACGCAGCGCAGGTCAGACTTCAGCCGCTGCAGATCGTCCTGTGTGCGCTGCGGGAGGAAGGAGAGAAGGTGAAAGGAGTTCCAAGACAGGCAGAGGAAAGCAGGCGGCGAAGGAGACGGGATGAGATGGAGCAGGAAGCCCACTCGGTTTTTTCTATGCGGGAAATTCCCCTCGAGCTTCACACCCACTGCCCACATGTTCAGCACAGAGGGGTCACAGCCGCTGCAGGCACGTGCGAGAGCAGCATCCAGCATCCCCCAGCTGAGGACTGACCTCCTGCTCGGCGATGCGCATGGTGTTCTCCTGGATGCTGTCACCATCCGCTCGGGTGCTGCTGGGGGACTGGATGCGGCTCACGAGTCTCTGCTCACACTCCTCCAGGCGCAGGCGGATGTTCTGGAGCTCGGAGAGATACGTCCTGGCAACTGTCTCGTCCTTGTCTTCTGCAAATTGGGGACAAACCAAAGGAGCAGCTCACAGCCCCGCTCAGTACCTGCTCGGAGCCCACCATGCTGGCAATGCGGTGCTGAGGTCTTTGCTTAGGTGGAAAACATGAGAATCAGATCTTCTCATTGCAATGGAGCTGATGACAGATCCACAGGACACCGCACCACGACCCACATCCTAATGGGACTGAGCTCTGAGCAGTGGGACTGCGGCTGCCACATCCATTTTGTTAACAGACTGAGCACAGGAAGGACACATCCCGGCTAGGGACAAGCCCGTCTCTGGCAGTCTTAGGGGAAGAGGGCTCTGCATTAACCTGGAGCTGCAATGCCAAGTTTGTGCTGTGGAAACACTACTGGACAAAGGCTGAATATTTGAATGGATGGAGGAATAAATAGAGCAGCTGTTCACAATACCATCCAGCTAGCTCAAGACAGATGAGAAAATGAAGCTGTCCCATAAATCCTCTGTTTATTAGTCCCCGCAGCTCCTAGTTAATCCATCAGCCCTGCGGAGCTCACCGTTCTCCATGGACTCCAGCAGCTGCTGGATGTGCTCCTTGGAAGACTCCACTTCTTCCTCCAGGCGCAGACGGTCTGACACTGAGAAGAGCTCGGAGTCGCGGCTGTCCTGCAGGAAGTCCTCATAGTGTGCCTGGAGGCTCCTCAGCGCCTGCTGGCACTCCCCCTGCGCCAGGGAGCGGAGCTGCAAGGGGAAAAGCAGCACATCCATCACAGGATCTCAGCCTGCAGGTCACCACAGCCTCCGTACCTCCGTCACCTCCATTTGCTCTTTAGAGCAGAACAGGACAGCTCCCCCATGTTAGCCCCCTCCATCATTGCTCGTCCCTAATGAAATGCTAAGCCCACAATCCCTCATCCTTATTACAGCTCAGTGCAAACTGCGGATGTTCTTTTTAATGGGAAAAACTGCAATCATTCTGTGCTGAGAATGATTGCAGCTCAGGTTCTGCCATTGCCCCACGTCACTGCAGGTCCTGGCAGCCCCTGCTCTTCACTTTCACACTCCCTTCTCCCCACCACCATGTAAGTGAGCCCAGACAGTGCAGCCGTGCAGGCACAGAAGTTTCTACCACACCTTTTCCATGCTGAAGCTCTGCACCAAGGCTATGTCCTTCCGCAGGTAGTTCCAGGAGATGAGGCTCTTTGTGTTCATGTGGAGCTGGTGCCAGAGAGCCATCACCTTCTGGTACAACTGTTCCACCCTGGGATGGGAATGAGCAGCTCCATCAGCCCCAGTCCTCCCAGCACACCAGCCCTAACCCCGCTCATTGCACAAGGGGTCTCTGCACCCCTGGGCCCTCTCCCAAGCAGCAGGCTACCTGTTGGCCATCTCGATGGCTTCTTTGTTAGGAGGGGGGATCAGGAAGCACACAGAGGGCACCATGGCTTCGTTCCCTGTGGGGCTGATCACCTTCCACTTGGTTCTCTGCGAGTTGTCCTCCAGCACGCACTCGTCGTTCCGGCAGATGGTGATCTGCAGTGGCACCGACAACAAACACACAGCCCATCAGTGAGGCTGCACCCACCTGCGGTTCACACCCTCCTGTAGGGAGAGCAGCTTCCCCTTCAATCCCTGCAGCTGATCAAGCAAAAGTACAGGACGCTGCCAAGTGGAGCAGCATGTTCATGTCTGGAGAGGAAGGGGCCAGGAAGCAGAGCTGGCTGCCACACACGTGCTGGTTTGGCTGAGGCTGATGGAGCCCATCCTCCCTGGGGAAAAGGACTTTAACTCCTTCCCAGAATAAACACGAGATGTGGAAGTCTCCTCCAGGAAGAACAGACGGCTCCTTCCCTCCTCCTCTCTTCCCACTGCATCCCAATCTTCATTGACAGACACCACAAAACTAGTTCTAAAACCTCACGGGTGCTTCTCCCCTGCCATGCTGTGCTCTCCCACTCAAAGCCAGGCTCAAACCCACGCAAAGCCTTCCCCTCCCAGCCCTCACCTCGATCTGCCGATAGTCACACACAGCCTTGATGGGGATGGTGCTCTTCACCAGGTGCTCTGGGTTCCTGGGTCGGAGCTGAACGATGCTCTTGGAACGTCCCACCAGGCTGGCGACGGAGCTCTTCGACTGGATGAGCTGCTCCTTCTCATCCTGGCAGGGAGAAGGACAAAGCATAGATTATTCAATGAGCAGAAGGAGGAAGAGGAAGAGGAAGAGGAGGAGGAGGAGGAAGAGGAGAGGTTTCTTAAGACACCACAGCACCCCCACCCCAATGCTGCCCTTCCAGAGCTATGCTGGGACTGCAGGGGCTGGACAAGCATAGGGACATCAGAGCTGCTGCCTGCTCAGGGTGGGGAAAAGGGACTGGGAGAGATGGATGGGAGGAAAGATGGAAGGGAGAAGCCTTCAGACCAGGGGTGGGACCTCTGCACTACCCCTCCTGCTGCCCCCATGCACACCTCTGGCTCAGACTCTTAGGACAAGAGAGTACTGTCTTTCAAAAGGGAAAAAAGAGAACACAGTATACACCAAAATTGGTGTAGGGGATTTTATGTGGCAAAGAGCAGGACAAGCCCCAGCCCAAAGCCAGGGGTGCTTGGTTGCCTGGAAGAGACACCACGGAAGCATGCTCCCTCTTCTAAAGCAAAGAATTGAGGTGTGTTTAAATCAATGGCTGGAATAGGGGTACAACAGCTGATCTACATCTCAGGAGATGTGACCAGAGGGGTTGATCACACAGGTCTCTGGACGTGGGCAGAAATCTGTCAGTGGGAGGAACTGCTGTACCCGACTCCCTGCATGATGGGGTGACCCAAGGGTTGGTTGCAAAGCTCCCATGGACAGGACAGGGACGCGTGCGGCTCACGGGCAGCTCGGGGGGTTGCTCACAGCTAGCCTGGCCACAACAGCTAAAGAGGATCCCAGAACAATGCCGTCCCTCATGCTTTGTACTCTCAGAGTTGGTTAGTGTGCTATGAACAGTGCGGGACAGTTTAATGGTAAAAGGAGAAAAATAAAAATAAAAGAAGAAATGATTAAGTAAACTACCTGTGCCTGTCCCCGGGAGCATGATTGGAAGAAATACAACTTTAACTCGTTAGGTAAGAAAGAGTGACAAAGAAGCTGCCAGCCTCCACACACACAGATTGAGCCCTTCTGCCCTTTCATCACGGCTGAGGTTAACCCACAGCCCAAACCCTCCCTGCCCATGTCTCCACACCCCACACGGGTGGCAGGGACCCCCAGAACCCACCATGGAGTCCTGCAGCAGGTCCTCCAGCCGTGTCAGGCTCGTGCTGTGGTCGCAGGAATACTTCCTTCTGATGGAATCCTGCAGGTTGCGCAGGTACGTCTCTGACTCACGGGCGTCGCTGAAGAACTGCAAAGCCAAAAGTGTCACAGAAACCTGCACAGCTCAACGCAGCCATCAGCAGCACAGCACTGCAGGGCAGCACCCCAGATCCCACCCAGCAGCTGCCGGTCCCATGAGATATTCCCAAAGAGCTGCTGGAAAGAGGTAGGCAGTTCAGAAAGGGAAAGCAGCCCACGAACCTCATGCACTGGGATGCAGCCCACGGAGCTCATACCCTGGGATGCAGCAGGGTTCACCCTCCCACTCAGACCCAGGGATTTGGGGCTCCCTGTCCTGCATACCTGGAAATAGGCGGCGTTCTCCTTCACGTGCTGCTCCACGCACAGGCAGAGCTGCTTGATCCACTGCCACTGGCTCTGCACCGCAGCGCTGTAGGCCTGGGGAACACACAGCAAACAGCAGTGAGCGCCCACCAGCCAGGAGGGTCACAGGAAGGACAGCCGGTGGGATGCACATAAATGGGCAACGCTCTGCCTGCTGTCGGTCTGTTTGGACACAGACTAAGCGCAGGAAAGCAGAGCAGGAAGTGGCACACAAGGGCTGCTGCAGGCCCAGATCTCCTCCCACCTGCAGGTCCCACGTCAGGACAAAGCCCTCAGCCCCATTATGTGCTGCTGTCAGCTCTGGTGCCGAGGGCTCCCTGGGCAGGGCAGTAGCTCTGCACATTTCCCACACTCACGGCAGATTTGCTGCCCCCAGCACCCGCTCACCTCCACAGTTTGCTTGGCGGGGTGGTTCTCCAGGGCCAGCAGCTCAGCAGTGTCTTGGAGGGAGCGGAAGATGTCCTGCTTCTCCTCCAGCTCCATCGTCAGCTCCTGCATGAAGGACACAAGCACAGTTCAAATCTCAGCTATCAGCAGCAGCCTGCACTCACAGCACGTGTCCAGCTAATGGAACAAGCAGTATCAGAGCACTGCAGTAAACAGCAGCAGATCTCAACCTCTGATAGGAAACCAGCAAGGCTTGTCCGAGCACCATCAGGCTGCCCTGTGCACCAGACACACAGGGCAGACCAAACACCGGAGCTGGAAGCCTGCCCAGGGACCTCCTCAGTTTCAAACACTACAATTGTGGGAGGGCAGCAATTTATTTATACTGCTTTAAAGAGGAATCAGCTTTCCTCTTTAGCCCAGACTTCTTTTTTGTCTGTATAAGGATGTCTTTAGTTTCAAGCAGTGCTAAAAGACATCTTTTGATGCCTTTTCAATTGACACTGAATTGAGCTGACTTTCTGCGCCTTCAGCCCTAGGGAGAGCTGCACTCGTGAGCTACAAGCTCTGACTCAGGAAGCGTGCAACACGTGCCGTGCATCCCTGGGACTTCTGCATGGAGCTCAAGGGCAGCACATTGCAACCAGGAGTTGCCCAGCCCAGCTAGCCACTCACCGAGAAGTAGTTTCTCTTAGCTGCGATGTTTGGGTTGTTGTCACTCCAGTCATAGGCCAGTTCCTCCTCCTCCTTCTCATTCAGCCATATCAGCTCGGCGGTGGCCCGAGACACAAAGCCGTGCAAGCTCTGCAGGTGCCTCAGTCGGAAGCTCGAGGTTTCCTGGACACAACGAGGTGACCCATCCCTGTGTGAGCTCAGAGAGCCAGGGCTGAGCCTCGAGAGATGCTGCTCCCTCACTGCCCTGCAGCTGAGCGGTCCCTCCCGCCCTCGAAGCAGAACTGGGATGCTCGACCCCTGCGCCCAGGACACAGCAGGCGCTCCCTGCAACATCAGGCATTGCTCGAGGTGCAGACAGACCCACTCACCATCAGCTTGCAGTACTGTGTCTCCAGCTTGCCGAGCGTCTCTGTGTAGCTAGCGCGGAAATTCTGAGACATCTTACCCTGAGGGACGAAAGCATTCCTGTTATCTGATATAGGACAGCATCCTTCAAAACCTCATCTCCAAATCCATCTCCCCAGCTCCGCATGAGTGAGAGCGGGCAGAGAGGATGCTCAGGGCAGCAGCAGCCCAGCATCATTCAGAAGCTCAGTCCTTAGAAACCCATCTGCCCCATCCACCTCAACCCACAGGAGGGGACATCCTGACATTGTCACCCTCCCATGCACACAGTCCAGGTGCTGCCATACCTCGTACAGCCGTGCCTCCTTGACACTGGAGCCCAGCTCCTCCACACTGCTGTGGATGTGCCGCTGTGTCTCCAGCTGGGTTTCCACGCTGGGCAGGTCGCTGCCCCACTCCGCCCGCTCCAACCTCATCTGCAACAGGCCAAGAGTCCAGGTCAGCCCTCCTGTGCTGGGGGTTCAACTCAGAGGGCCAGGAGAACCTCCTGGGTAATGAAGGAGGTGACGGATGGCACGGCAGCCATGGCAAGGGGCCCCAAGCCCACGGGACTGACTGGCCACTGCAGATTTGCATGCAGCTTTGAAAGCATCCTCTAATATGCAATGAAAATTGGGATCACATGAGAGAAAACAAGATAAAAGCTCTCCAGAAACTCTGAGACATCAAAACAACCACCATCTCCATACAAAACCACACGTCCTTCCTCATCAGTGTGCAGGAAGGCAGTCAGCACTCACCTGCATCTCCTCCACCCAGGCCAGCAGCTCATACACGAAGCGCAGGCTGCCTTCGTCCTCAGAGGAGGAGATGGCCACCAGCTCTGTCCTGGTCATGGGCTTCCTGAACCAGGAGGCAGATGACGTGTGCAGCCCTTTGGTCAGGGATTCGCCCTTCAGCTGCGTGGTGCTCAGGGTGGGTGCGGGCGCCAGCTCCAGTGTGGAGAAGTGGCCCTTTCTGTACAGGTTGGTGCACTCGAGCCTCAGCGTCACCAACTCGTCCTGCAGCCGCATGATCCTGGAGGAGCAGTGGAGGAGCGAGCAGATGAGGCTGGTGCTGTGCTGCCTCCTGGCACACACAAGGAGCAGGGACGACATGCAGCACCTCTGGAGCCCACCTCCCAACACAGCCCCGCTCACCTGAACGCCAGCTCCTCCAGCTGATAGTAATTCTCGTCCCGGAGGATCTGCACATCCACCTGCAGCTGGCGGAGCAGCCCCTCGCACTCCTGCAGGTACACCACGACGTCGGCCTCGTACTGCACCGGCTGGCCAGCCTCCAGGTGGGCAGCGTCCTGCGTGCAGATGGGTGAGACTGAGGGCTGCTCCCCCAGCCCTGACATGTGGGCAGAGAGAACAGAAACCCAGCGCTGACTCCAGCACCAAAAGGACCTCTTCACCCCCAAGCTCAGTTACGGTTATGTCTGTTAGAACTCACACCTCACTCAGGACATTGCTTTTAAAAAACTCCTGCAGACAAACCTAAAACTGACAGCGACGCCCCGTGTAGTGACTGTCCTTTACATGGCACCTCACCTCTTGGTTGGATTTAACCAGCCAGCTTCCAGACCCTGCACCTCTGTGCACCTCCATCTTCCAGAACAAAACACTTCCTCTTCAGAAATCTACTCCATAGTTAGTAGGTAGCTACAGTCTGAAGCTGAGTCTTTTCTGCCTCTCCTCCACACAAACACAGCAGATTTTTGTGGTTTTTTAAGCCTCGTGATGTCACAAGCTTTTCCAGAACCGCAGCCACCTCCCAAGCCAGCAGCCCTGCAGGGTTCATCCCCAGCTCAGCTGGTACCCACCACCATCCCCACAGCCCTACTGGGATGGGCTCCACATCCTACAGAAAGGAAAGTTGTCCAGGGGAACTCACCACCCCACAATAAGTGGTAGGGACAGAGATGGGCATGAAAGAGTCAGAAGAAGGGAAAATAACAATGTCAGCCTCCACTCACGGCTTGCAGTGTGTTCTTTGCAAGTGTGAGTTTTTCTTCACAGCTCAGAGCGCCATTCTGGATTTTGTTGGCGATTTGTAGCAGCAGTTCCAGCCTGAGGAGATGGACGGGAGAAGATGAGAAAGGCACTGGGTCACCCCTTTGGGCACGGGGTGTCCCTGTGGGGCACAGAGAGGCACCAACCTCTCCACCGCCGGCCGCAGGAGCTTCTCACGCTCCAGCATCTCGATGATCAGCTTGCCCCACTCCTCCTCCACGTCGTTGGGGTGGTACCCCTGCGGCAACTTGAGGCGTCCAAACTCAATCCACACCTGCAGAAAACACCAACAAAATGGCAACTCACACCTCCCTGAGCTGGTCAAACTGCGGCAAGGAAGGCAGGGCTGTGAGGCAATGTCTGCCTCCACTCCCGAATGCTCTTTGCTAAATTATTTGCCCCGAGGGTTATTTCCACTTCTCCATTCCAAAATAAACCTGGAGTGAGCGCACCATAGTCTTGCTAAAAGCACAGCACTCCCACCTGCAAGCCTCTGCACAGCCATGGCAAACCTCACCTCTAACAGCTTGTAGAGCTCCTCTATCCTTCCCTTCTCCTGCTCTCTCGCTGGGATTTCAGTTTCTTTGAAGTGTATGTATTGGTTATAAAGTGCCTGTGATGAGAAAGGCTGCATCAGAAACCACCCGGGGGAACAGCACCACGCAGCACTGTGTGCAAGGACTGCACCAGGACCCACCTTCAGCTCTACGGGGTTCTGGGGGAAGGATTTATCCGACATGAGTATCGTGTGCTGCTTGATCCAGGAGATGAGGGACTCCAAGCGGGTCTGGTACTCCAGCCACCTCGAGTCCACCTCCTGCAGGGGAGAACAAGCTGCAGTCAGCGCCGCCACATCCCCACATCCCTCTGGGCCTGGGGAAGCTCCTTCCTCCCGCAAGCTGCTCCCAGCCTGTAAGGGCTGAAGGAAAACCTCCGGGCCCCTCCCGAGTCTGGGTGCTGAGCCGCATTGCTTACGATGGCACTGATCCCTTCTCCTCCCTCGGGGACTTTGGGAAAGGCATCGTAGATTGACGACACGTAAGTGATCACCGACTTCTCATCCGGAGATGGAACGTCCACGTCTGCAGGGGGGGAGCAGAGGCTGTGAGGGATCGGAGCAGACACCGCGCTCAGCTCTGCCCCGCACTGCCCTCAGCAGCTGCTCACCTTCAGCATCCAGCAGCCGCGTCACCCCCAGCCGCTCCGCGATCTCGAAGGCCTGCTCCAAGTTCTCCCGGTTACTCTGGATCTGCACCCGCTCCATGTCCACCAGATCCGGCCTGCGAGACACGTGTCAGAGTCCTGACAGCGGGGCACAGCATCCCAACCTCGTTAAACCTCACCCAACCCGCAGCCTGACGCCTCCATCGCTTTTCTGAGCATCTGCCCTCGGCTCCTCGGCACAGATGGTTCCAAGGGAAAAGAGATTCTGAAAACCTCACCCACATCCCGAGCAACTGCATCCCACCACCAAACACAGAGGTGGACAGGGACCCCTGGGAAGCCCCCAGCCTTCCTCCCACCCACCAACAATTCTCACCCACCTGTATCTGTGGATGAGCGCATTGAACATCTTCCCATCGCTCCAACACGAAGAGAAGTTGGTGCACTTCACCCCGATGTAACCCGCGGTCACTTTCTGTGTCCATAGCAGCAGTTTCTCCTTGGCTGACATGTCCCCTGACTCCCCACTGATGTAGATGTCGGAGATCTGCAAGCAGGAGCACACCAGGGGGTGATGCAGGGAAGGCTCCACCAGGGCGCCCAGCTCCTGCAGCAGGGCTGGCAGCAAGCTCACCAGTGCCACTGCTCGGGGCAGAGCAGTGCCCAGAGGTGCTGCTCAGTGACAATGGGAGCAGAGGTGGCCCACGCCATTACAGCCAGCACAGCAGCTCAGAGCAAAGCCACCAGCTGGTTTTGGTGGCAGAGGGCAGAATGGGAATGCCACATCCCAGCTCCCCCTCACCATGCCCAGTGCAGGTGGCAGTGCCACCACAGCCCTGCAGCAGGGACTGACCACCACCAGTGCCTTTCCATAAGAGCACAGCACTGGCTGTGGATCCCAGGTTTGCACGTGACAACACGCACGTGTCTTCATGCCAGACTACTCTGATTGACACGGCTTGCTCCCCACCCATCCTCTCAGCTCCCCAATTAGCACAATTACCTCGCCTTAATTATGGGGCAGACAAAGAGGAGGGTGTGAACTGTACATACTTTCTGGGTGCTGGCAGAACACAACCCAGCTGCT